>BDDA01000060.1:162538-185749 GCA_001662385.1 Chlamydomonas asymmetrica
GGATGCTGGGCGGGCTCGTGCGGGTGAGGGCAGGTGGGGGTGGCGGAATCGCAGCCTGCCCGGCGCAGCCTGCATGGCCGGGCTTCGCCTGGTGGGCGCGCGTCACACTGCACCGCGCCATCACGCCATGCTGACGGCCAGGCTGTGGCGTCACGCACCCAACGCGCCCATTCAAACATCACGCAAGCAAGCAGCATGAGGTGCCAACCAGTGGCCGTTCCATATGTGGGTCTGTCGCGTGCGCTGTTTTGAGCGGCCGTTGCGCTGCGCTCACCGGGCGTAGTAGACCTTGCTGCCGAAGCCGGAGGTCTCCTGCGCGTCCGGCATGACACCCGCCCAGTACCCCGGCAGGCCGTGCCAGCAGTACACAAAGCGCACGTTGAACCTGCGCGTTGCGTGAACACCACACAACGAAACAAGGTAAACACCAGCTGCGGTGTTGTGGAATCATGGAACACCCAGTAAGCATCGTGAATCATGATCATTCATAAAGCGTACCCATCAAGAACGGTCACTACACCACAGTCTACGCAACCAGACATGCAAAGCAATGCACATCACACCGATCCCTCTACTTCAAGTACAACAACGCTTTTGCACTGTGCTGGGACTTGGAAGCCTCCACAGAACGCGCGCTGGTGCACGTAGGCCTCTGCGTGCGGCAGCTGGGACAGTCGATGTCCAACGCCATCCAGCGGCAAGTGGCCCTGGCATTCAACTGAGCAGCGGGAAACCCCGCTGCTGCTGTAGTAGGTGACCCTATGCATGCATGCATGTGAGCATCCCTCATGCGAACCTTGCGTCTTCCATTCATCTGCTGCTTGCTGGCCATGCATGTCCGGATGGCGCGTCGCATACTCCTGTCAAACACACCTCGCTCGCCATTGTCGGGTGCAATCTCTACCCTTACGCATACGCATATGCACACTGCACAGCCCCACAAGAATCACGCTGCATCGCCCCACGAGCGCCTCTTCCTGACACTCCTGTCAAGCAAGCCCTCCTCGCTTACTTCTTCTTGATGTGCGCCACCACCGCGCCCAGCGCGGCGGGCTCGCCGCTCCAGTCCGCGTCCGGCCCCGCGTCCGGGTGGCTGAACTTGCTGTTGGCCTTGACGCTCGTCAGGCGGCGTGTGAAGTCCGAGGCGGTGGCGTAGAACGACAGCATCATGGGCTTCAGGAAGCCTGCATGCATGCAAGGATACGCATGCATGCACGGATATTCAAAAGCAGAAACCGTAAGGACTTGAGGGTCAGTGTCATCAGGCGGGCCAGAGTTATCTCAACACTCTTTCAGCACGTCCTAGACACTGCTGTGTGCAATGGCCTGGCCGCCAAGCCAGCCCATCAGCTGAAGAATCGCCATCACGGCCGCCACTCATGGCGCCTGCAACATCACAAGATTTGCATCAGCCGATCTACCAACGCAAGCTCAGTGACAGCAACACGCGTCCCGGCGGGGACGGGCGGGGATCACCCAACGCGTGGATGAACGCCAGCTCACCTTGCGTGGCCGCCGCAAACGCGCGCACCGCGAGGCTGTTTGGCGGCGCGGGCTCGACGACCCACTGGTAGAAGATGAGGAAGGCCGCCGAGGCCAGCCCCAGCAGCCAGCCCGCCACCTTCTGGCCCAGGCGCACGATGAAGATTGCCTCCTCTGTGCTCTTGGGCACCAGTGGCCCGCCCGGGCCGCCCTCGCCGCCTGAAACCACACAGCCCGCACACAGCACACGCAGGTCACATCACCCCTTCTGCTTGCCTGGTCCCCATCTGGGGGAGCATGGGCCGTGTGGCCAACACGCTCCTGATGTGACATAACACAACATAACACGCAGATCATTGACCGCTTCCCTTGGAGGAAGCGGAAGGGTGCGGGCCGCTGGGTGCGCGACAGGTCGCTTGGTGGCAAGGTGGACACACAAGCAGGCGTGAGCACGACTGGGCCCAAGCGCGGAATGGGGTCAAGAGCTGGGGTTGGCCACTGCAACCTCCACCTGCCATACAGTCATGAGTCATGAAGAGCTCGACTAAAGCGTGCGTGAGGTGTGTCACTGTGAATACTTGTTGTGGCTTATCACTTATCCTCAAGAGGGGATGGCGTGTGCAACGACAAGCCAGGCAATGAAGCTGGTGCCGTTCCGTTGAGGTAGTCAGAATGTCCAGCATGGTCCTGAGCGCCGCATGCATGCCCTGGCGTGGTGCTGCTGGAACTGCTGGAGATGTTGGAGCTGCGGCTTGCGTGAGGCCATAGTGCATGAAGATGCATGCGTCCACCATGCAGGCATGCAGCATGCAGCCTGGCACACACCTTCCGTTTGCGAGACGGTGGCCATGAGGCTCTCCTGGGAGGGGTGGTGCGAGGGGCCGATGTGGGTCATGGTGGGCATCACCGTGTCTGCGAGCCCACCACAGCAAGCAGCAGCAGCAGCAGCAGCAGTTGCACACTGGGCGAACCAAAGGCACGCTGGCATGATGCAGCCATGCATATGCTGCCCTTCGATGCAGCCATGCATATGCTGCCCTTCGGCATGCAGAGGACGATGGAAGGAGCAGAGCGGATCGATGCTATAGCATGAGGCAAACTTCTTGGATGGCCAGCGACTCACACGAGACACGCTGGTACCAGCCAAGCGCAGGCAGCTACACTTGCAGCGACAAGCCATGCAGCGCTGGGTACATAGTCACTGTTCGGCCTGACAGCCTTCGCGACTTCGTTTAAGAACCTGCTGTTTTCTCTGTGTGTGAGCCACCTGCTAAGCGCATGTGCCCCCGCTTGCAGGTAAAGTGGCCCCTGCCTGCGCTCTCTCGCCCCCCCCCCCCGCTCTCACCTGCCACTCCAGGGGGCATGTGGCTGGCGGTCTCGGCAATCACCTCCTGGCTCTCAAACACAAACTCGTCCTGCGTCTGCTCTATGATGCGCCGCGTCTCGCCCTCCACGTGCAGCTTGTCGGCGAGGTCAGAGGTGACGGGCTTGCGGAACGGAGGGTCCACGTCCGTCATCTGCGTGCACAAGGCGAAACACACACAACATGGGTCTCTTTCGTGACTTCCTCACACATATGCGCACTGCATGGCCCATTGGGCGCCCCTTTCTGACCAAACACGGGAGGTACGAGAGTGCGAGGCGCGCGCGCATGTGAGCAGGTGTGGCGCCGCGCCGCACCTGCCAGCCGTCGTCTATGATGAGCAGACGCGGGTGGATGCCGCCGGCGCCCAGGCTGGCGAGCCCCTCCTGCAGGCCTCGCGCGGAGACGGTTGAGTAGAAGGCGTCCCAGGTGCACCAGCCAAACGCGTCCAGGGAGGGGGGCATCTCCTTCTTGCTGCGCGGCTGCGCGCCGCCTGCGGTTACATTGATGCGGGCAGTTACACACACGCGCAGTTACTCACACGCGCATGGCAGGACGGGTGCATGAGAAGGATCGCAAAAGGCTCACAGTGCACGTTGAAAATAGCCTGCATGCAACATCATATATCCATGCAGCCGTGTGTGCCACCTAGGTAACGCGACTGCAAGGTGGAGTATCTACGTTGCATCACCCCACACAGCATATCGGTCAAACGATCAATGTCTTGCTCCCCCAAATTTGGGCTCAGAGAAAGATGGGAGCCATGGGAGGGAGAGCGTTTGACTGTTGATGGCTGCTGTGCGATGCTGGGGCACACTCGTTGGGCGCGTGCGCCAGGCCAGGCCGAGCGGGGGGGTGGCGGCGGGCGCGCACCTGAGAGGGCTGCGGCGGTGGCCACTGCACGGTCCACGAGCTCATATGGGTCCCAGGAGGCAGCGAGGTACAGCGCAGAGTCCCAGCGGTTGTTCACCACCTGCACGCGCACGTGTGAGTGCGGCGCGCACAACGGACCGCACATGCGTTGACAAATGGGTGCTAGCGTTGCTGAAATGAGCGAGCAGCCATGCAGCGCAGGCGGAATGGGGTTAGTGGGGAGTGGTTGATCACGGGTGCGTTCCTCACCGTGTCACAACCGCTCTCCAAGCGGAGAATCAGGTCGCCATCGATACCCTGCTTGCGCCTGCACACAGCAAGCAAGGGTACGAGGTATGACATGCACATGGGTCACGACAAGCCACCACAACTTTGCAGGCAAGGGATGTAAAGTGTCATGGGGTAACATCTCTGTGTCGATCCTTGTGGCTGCGGGCAAATTTACAGCCCTTGATGCATGCAATGCGCGTGGGAGGAGCATACCGGTATGCCATCGCAGCACAAAGGCAGACAGTAGAAAGGGAGCAGGAACCCAAAGCCCACACAAACGACTGCCAACTATGTGCTAGCAGGTTCTGCACATATGCGGTGCTTGCACTCCAACCGTGTTGATAAGGCAGCAAAGTAGGTCGCATCATGCTGAACGTAGAAGCCAGCAAACGGCTGAGAGCCAGCACTGAAGCAATGCAGTCTGGTTCCCCAGGAGCCCAGGAAGGGTAAGACCTAGTGGAAAGAGTGTAAGTTGCCAACCATGCACCGTGTGTGCCCCATACGGCGTGTGTGACGCTCAACGTTTGCCCTGTCGCAGGCAACAGGGAGCGGATGCTGCACCTTCAGGAAGCGGGCGTGATATTCTGGATATTCTTAAAGGCCGAGGAGGCAAGGCAAGTAACCTGCAATCCTACTCTCTGGCCAAGTGCCTAGCCCAACTGAAGCGCTCGATGCCAACGACAGGTGTGGCGTGCTGTTGCAGATAAAGGAGCTCGAGCAGGACGTGTCACACCACAGGGCACTGGCTCAGAGCTTGCAAAAGCAGCTTGCAGACAAGCAGCAAGAGCTTCAGCGGCTACAAGCCCAAAACAGCTTGCTCGAACGGAGACTGAACTGCCAACCCAGCGTGGCGCCAGCGCACATGCTTGAAAGCCAGCTGCAGAGCATCGCCCAGGTGCAGCAAGAGCTGGCTGCAGTGCGCGAGAAAGAGGTATGGCCGATGAACGCCTATGTGTGTGTCAAAGCCTTTGCCATGTGCTCGCCAAGACGTTCCATGCTTCTGTCTGCGTGCAGGCTGCGGGGCGAATCAGAGTGGTGCAGGTGGAAGCACAGCTATCAGAGGAGAAAGCTCTGAACATGAAGAAAGTCGCTCAGTTGCAGCTAGAGATCGAAGCAGTGAAAGCCCAGCTCCAAAACTCTCAGGCAGAGGCGCAGCTCAAGCTGCAGCACGCAGAGCACAACCTTCGAATGGAGCAGCGCAGACACGAGAGCGAGCAGGAGGTACAGAAGACACTACAGCAGCAGCTGCAAGAAGCAAGGTCGCAGCTGAGCGCCACGCAGTCAGAACTGCTCCAACATCAAGCCACAACACGGTCGCTCAAGGACGAGGCAAGTAGTGAAATAGTAATTGTATCGAGTACGGCCACTCTACTGAGGCAGCACCCCTGCATTACAAGTCTCTCATCGCAGACGAGCTGTTTGCTAACCTCTTGGCTGCGTGTGCTGCATTTGCAGGTCAGTAGGCTTCAGGCAGCCAGCGCGCAAGTGCAGCTGCGTATGCTGCAGGAGCAGCTGAAGCAGCGGGACGCCCAGCTGCTGAGCTTGCAGGCCCAGGTGCGTGGGTGCACACTTGCCTCCCACCACTATGCCCCCCCCCCTGCTGTGCCGCTTGCCGTGCTGTTTGCACCATTGGCGTGTGCTGCATGGCTGCTCTACAGGTCGCCCATGGTGCTGCGCATGGCGCACACCGTTGCAGCGCGGCGCCACCGCAGAACGCAGGAAGCGTCGGCGGTGCCACCAACGACAGCGCCAGCGCCCTGCTGGGCCAGGACTCGCTGTCGGAGCTTCAAGCCGCATTCGCCAAAATCCGCGCGGTGCTGTCACCCGTCGCCGGGGCTCCCACAACAGCCAACGCGGTTTCGGGGCTGGTGGTCGAGCTGCTGGAGGGTGTGGCAGACCTGAAGAAGGCAGTGTCCGCCAAGGACGAGGAGCTGATGCAGCTGCAGGTGAGATACAGTAAGATACAGGCTCGTAGGCGGCCCCACCCTCCCAAGGTGCGGTTGGCAAAGTAAGCCACTGGTGCAAACCACGGGGTTGCCAAATTGGCCGGGCACATGGATGTAACTGTATGAAGCAATATTGTGCTCGACCCACTTGCAGGTGGTGTGCACCGCAAGCGACAAGGCGCTGGCGGAGCTGCGTGAGCAGCTGGCCGCGCTGACGGGGCGCGTGGAGGCGGCGGTCACCGCGGAGCAGGTGGCGTTGCGCACCAACGCGGCGCTCGTCGAGGTGAGGGTGGGTGTGAAGTATAAGGCTGAGTGAGCGCCTCACGCCCTCACACCATGCCTCAAGCTAGCCTGTCCTGCTCCTTCTTCACCAACGAAATTGCCATGGTAAATACAGACTTGTACCAAAGTTTCATGTGTGAACGGAATTGATTGTATTGTAAATTTGTGATGTCTGCCGTAGGAGCGGGAGTCGTTGCGTCGTGCCCTTACGTCAACCACAGGCATGGACGCGGCCGCCGGCTCCGTCACCGGCAAGCTGCAGGCGGCCAAGGCGCTGGCGCGCGCCGAGGCCGCCGAGCGCATGGTCTCGGAGCTGCAGGCGCGCGACGCAACGCTGCAGGCGGAGGCAGCCGCGCTCGCGGCCACCGCCGCCGCAGCCGACGAGCGTTCGCGTGCGGCTGCGGCGCGCGCAGACGCCGCGGAGGCGCGGCACAAGCAGCTCAGCAAGGAAGCGGATGCGCTTGCTGCTGAGGTGGCGTCGCTCCAGGTAGCGCACATAGCGCACATAGATGAAACCGACATTAGCATGGTACCAGCCTACTAGCTGTGCATGATTCACAGGCAAGGATTTGCCGCGTTTCCCCTGACTTTTCCGATGATGTTTGTGCCTGCCATGGTGTGCCACTGGTGATGGCAACATGGCATGCATGCAGGAAAAGCTTGGCAAGGGCGAGTTCGGCCCCACGATGCGCGTGCTGCACATGCGCCACAACCCCGAGCGCGACATGCAGCGCGCGCAGGCCGAGGCGCGCCTGGCGCAGTTGACAGCAGAGAATCAGTCGCTGCGGGAGCAGGTGGCCGCGCTGGGCACGCCAGGTGCGGGCGGCCAATGAACCATCGCACCTTGCCACACGCGCATACCACCCCACCATACCCGCCACGCATCGTTGCCGTTTTGCCATGCAGCATTTGTAAGCTTTCCCAACGTTTCTGGCACACGCACATCCCCACTGTGGAACCAAGTAACCAACAATGCAATGCTTCTGAGATTGCGCATGGCATGTGCGCATGGCCTACGGAGCTGACCACAAGCGCGCTGTGCGCGTGGGCGTGTCGCTGCAGGCGGGCCGGGCGGCAGTGGCGGCAGCGCGAGCGTGGAGCTGGCCACCAAGGAGGCTGAGGTGACTGTGCTGCGCCACCGGCTGGGCGATGCCGACAAGACCATGAGCCGGCTGAAGGAGGTGTTCAAGGAGCGCATCGCGGTGTTCCGCGAGGCGTGCCTGCACCTCTTCGGGTACAGGTGCGGCGCAGGCGGCGGCCGGGTAATGTACTGATGACTAACGTGTAGGCTTGCATTGTGCATGCATGGTTCGCGCTTGGCGAGGCACAATGCAGCTCCCACAATGCTCTGCGCAACAGCGCGGGGCTCACACTGCGTGAGTGTGTTGTGGTTTGGCTGGATGCCTAGACCTGATCGTGCATGCACAACAAGCATGCAAGTACATGTTGCGTTCGCAGCTGGGCACATTTTGCACACATGCGTGCATGCGCTGCATGCAGGGTGGACATGACATCCGAGGCGTCCAAGGACGCGTCCAGCGCGCCCACCACCTTCACGCTGCGGCCGCAGCACGCCGACGAGCCGCACGCGCTGATGGTGTTCCGCTACAGCAGGGCCAAGGGCATGGAGCTCATCCCCAACGCGTACACCGGCAAGATGCAACGCGAGGTCGACACCTTCGTGCGCAAGTTCGCGTCCATCCCGGCCCTCACCGCAAACCTCACTATGGACAACTTCCAAAAGCAGACGCAGGTGTAATGCATGCCGCCGGGGCCCCCCAAAGCCAGACACATGAACCAGAAGGAGGTTGAAAATACATGGAGAAATGAGGGATGTCAGAGGAGGGAACGGGAGGCGCGCACCACTGGCGCATGCGGGTGACAACGAGTAAAGCCGAGCTGCTGCCTACACCTACATTCGCTTGGCACTTGGCTGCCGCATGGCAGACCTTGTTTTTGATTCATGTACTCATGTGAAACGCTGCACGTTCTAGTGTTTTGGGGAAAAGGAAGGTGAGGAGAAGGTGGGGAGCACTCACTGGACGGGGCGAAGCGTTGCGCGAAACTCGCCGTCGATCAGTGGCAGCAGGATGCCATAGGGGCCGCCCTCCTCCAGCTCCAGCAGCAGGAACTGAATCTCAGGTGGCAAGCTGTATGTGCTCGACGTCCACTCGGGTGTCATCCACCAGAGCTTGTTGCGTGCACAAGCCAGCATCCGTCTGCACTTGACCTGCAGAGGTGCAAACCGAGAGACGGGGAGGGCACACGATCATGTAGGGTACCAGCAGGTAGCACCACTGCAAATTGCAATAGGCGCTATGCAGACCTGGGATCTAGTTGACCACACCAGTTCCTCCTCTAGGACACGCACATATGTGGTTCTGGGGGCAAGCATGGTGGCGTGGGTCCAACTCTGTCCCCCTCGCACCTGGCCTATTTTCACGTCCAGCATGCTGACTGGGCCCTTGGGGCTGGTGAGGCCCAGGACTACACCGCCCTGCAGCTGCCGACCACTGGTCGTGCGATTCACGGCGTCCAGGAGCACGTCGTCGCTGCCTGCAAGCGTCACTGCGCCGGCCTGGAAACGAAGCGGGATGGCTTTCTCGGAGAGCGCTGGCGTTGACTCCACTGCCAGGCTGCTCATTGTGGCCTCCTTGCTCAGCTGCTGAGTGCCAGAAGCGGGCATCCTTCGCAGCAGCTGCGCGTGGGGTTGGACTGCGCACGCATGGAATTGTCGGGTGCCAGCGCGACTGTACCCGTCATGAGCGACTCAAGCAATTGCGGCAGTTTCAGCAGCAAAGCAGCGAATTGGTGGTCGTTGCAACATCAATACGAGTCCTGGCAAGGCACACTAGTTTCCTTTGAAGGGCTGGCGTGCTTTTGGACTCGCATTTACAGGCGCTCCGCCAGCGGTGCGTTTTGCTTGGCACGCACCACAGGCCACTGCCAGGCCTGCTGGGAAACTACTGACAGAAAGGGAGAGCAGAAGCACACGTCCCAGGCAAGCAGGAAACGCAATTTATAGGACTAAGGAACTTGCCTGCAAGACTTCTCCTAGCAGCGCCCAGAAGAGTTGGTCGCTGCTGCACAGAGAACCGTGGAGTGCAAGGTTGGTGCAGACCAGCACAACGCTTGAATGTGCAAAGCCTGCAGAAGCATTACAGCATATAAGCCGTTGTGAAGGTGGTATCCTTGGCTGCTGACTTGGATACTGTCAGGACGGCGCACAACGAGACCACGGCACACGGTACTGGGCGAATGGCCGCCTCTTCGTGCTGTCCAAGGCACGCGCACCTCAGTGGGAGCAAGTGTTGATTGAGCTGCTGCTGAATGCTAGTCTTTAAGCCTAAGCTGAACGGCATATTGAGCTAAACAAAGCAACAAGCGCTGAGTGAGTCCCCAGCAATTGCGGGGAGGGTGACTGCTTTAAGGCCCCTGCCGGAGCCTGGACATCGGTCGCCCAGACTAGGATAGCTACAAGCAAGCCGCAGAAACCTGCGAGAGCACGCGTTCACTCCTCACGCAAAACAACAGAGGCGTTCGGCCCGGGGGGCTCAATTGTGGGGTTATGATGGTATGGCGATTTGGGTCTGAGCAGTGTCTGCGCGAGCGTTGACAAGGATTTGAGTTTTGGTATAGCGTCGAGGAGGTAATACAGCTACATTCGGTTCTGCTTAGAGGCTCAATAAGGTGAGTTGGAACAGGTCATCAGGAACCACACTGAAAAATGGAAACGCCTCAAATTTCTGCAATGGCTTGACACTGCCGTCACAGGTACTCCTGTACATAACCATGCCAAGCACTTAACCAAGTAAGGTTGCATTCCCGCCTAGCGTTGTCATTTCTAAAGGCAAACGGTTTACAGCCCTTGACGAGTCACGACCCTTGTCCCAGGTGGTGTTGCAGCACGGGGACTTGGTTGCCCAACGCACCAGCTATTCTTCGCTATATGCTCCAAAATGGAGCAGCTGGGTGACAATACAACACACTTTGGTGTCAGGTAGCACAACGCAGTGCACGGCCGCACGCTGAATGTACAATGCAGCCGCAGCAGCACCAGCAGCAGCACCAGCAGCAAGCTGTGGACCCCAAAGAACCCAACCCTGTATGGCTCGCTCAGAGCCGCTTGCGCAGGCGGCGGTTCGACGCGGCGATCGAAACCTGCACGCAGTTGTTGGACCGCAATCCCTATGACCAGGTGCGTAGGAGTAAGCAATGCTTCCTTAGCTCTGCAATATATTACTCTGGTCAGGGCGCTATGCTTTGTGCGGTATGCGTGGCGTGTTTGGGCAACATGTGCAAGTCAATGACACAGGTGCAATCGTACGCCGGCCTTTCAAAAGCACATGCCTGTACATCCTAGCCTGCATCAGCGTACGCTCAGTGGCTTTGTGCCACGCCTTGCGTGTCCTGGGCTTGTGGTCAGGCCGTGTGGTACTTGAAATGCCGAGCTCTGACGCTCCAAAACTGGATTGACGACACTGAAATCGAGGAGGAGGGCATCGCAGACATCCTGTTAGATGAGAACCAAGTTGCACAAATCCCGCGGCCTGGGACGTCCCTGTCACGTCCGATGACCAGCTCAGCAGGCTCGGTGAGCGTTGCGTGCTGTCACATCGTGCACGCCCGTTGCCCGCTTTCATATTGTCCGTTGCAGTGTGACCTCAAGGCCTTGCATACAAACATGCCAGCAGGCGAGGCTCCTAGTTGACTTTGAACACAGCTCAACCTTGTTCATCCACAGCTTCGCTTCTTGCATTCTTCTTGCGCTCCGCTTGCACGTCACGTGCAGGGGGCACCGAGCCAGGCAGTGCGCCCCATGACAGGCAGCGGGCGGCCGCTCACAGGCTTTGCGCGCCCCGGCACCAGCACGCGACCCACCACCAGCGCGTCGGGGCGCGTCAGCACCGCCAGCCTGGAGCAGGCGATGAAGGGCACGCGGCCCGGCACGTCGCGCCCCGTGACGTCCTCCGGCAGGTGAGCCGGAGGCCCGCGCTCGGATGCACACACGCAGCCACCAAAGTCACATGTGAGGGCGTGAGTGTTTACACACGTCCGCTGTTGACGGTCATGGGTGGGTGCATAGTCGCCCATTTCGCATCTTGCATACATCATGCTGCAGTCACGCACACTGGGCTGTGGCGCTGCTGCTGCGACGCAGCGGCGGCGCGTAATCGTGCACAAGCTCCATCGCCATGCGAGCCATGCTTAGTCATGCACACCTGCTCGCCCACAAGTCAATGAGTTTATCAGCTCATGCGCGGCCGCCCGCCGAGACCTTCACGCTCGCACTGCATCACCTTCACATTGGCGTTCGTGCCACGTTACCCTCAGGTTTGTGCGCCTGGGCACGGCGAGCCTGGCGGCCGAGGCTGGCGGGCCCTTCATCAATGTCGAGCGGCTTGACCTGCGCAAGTACGCGGGGCGGCCGCTGCTGGCGCGTGCTCTGGCCGACTACGTCATCTACCACGACCGCAACGTGAAGAAGGCGCTGGAGCTGGCGGCCCTCGCCACGCAGGCCAACGACTACCAGGTGCGGCGCTTGGATTCAGATACAGATTTAGGTTTGGATTTAAAATTCTAGGTTTAGATTTAGATACAACTGGGGCTTTCGAGCAATCGCATATCAGCATGTATGCTCGCTGCACGGCCCCGCGGGAATCACGCTGCGCAGCCCCACGGGCGCCTCTACCTGACTATGGTACCAGGTGGAGGCTAGGCGAGCGCCCGCAGTGGAGCCAAGCTACAGCCGCGTGATTCAGCATGGGTCGCAAATCCCCACATTGGATTCGCTGTGCTCCAACCAGGTTGCCAAACTGGGTAGGGATAGCAGGCAGGATAAGATTGCAGCCTCTAAACCCGTCAAGGCGCTTGGCGTCATGCACATGTGTGCACCCGCCTATCACACAACAGGCTAGTTGTTGTTGCTTTCATTCACCTGCCTCGCGCACATCTGTTTCTTTACCTTGCCGGTCGCGCGCGGCTGCGTGTGCATGCCCTCCTCACTCTTTGTAGGACTGGTGGTGGAAGGCGCGCCTGGGCAAGGCGTACTACCAGCTGGGCCTGCTGCGCGACGCGGAGAAGCAGTTCAAGTCCTCGCTGGCGGCGCAGGAGATGATCAGCACCACCCTGGAGCTGGCCAAGATCTACCTGCGCATGGACCAGGTGAGACGCGTACTGCTGTGCAGTAGCGCCCAGCGGAACGTCTCACCAAGGCGTATCACTGAACTCAAATACCGTGATGCAGGAGTGATCAGCAGCAGTGAGTGCTTGTTGGTGAGGGAGGGATGGGCCAGGGACCGAACGGCAATGACAAAACCACAGGGAAACCGCCGGTTGTGAGGCATGTTGCGCTGTCCAACTCCTCGCCCCACCCCATCCTGCCACGACGCACTGCACTGACACCGCCCCTTTTACGACACCATGCGTTTGACACGCGTGCTGTGCTGTGCTTGCCACCTCCTCCTCCTCGGTCGCGGTCTCGTCAGCCCAACACCGCTCTGGAGGCGTACACGGCCTCCCTGGGTGCACACCCGGGCGACACCAGCCTGCTCCTGGGCATGGCGCGCGTGTACGACGCACTCAACGACATGGACAAGGGCGTGGCCTTCTACAAGAACGTGCTGTACTATGACTCGTCCAACGTGGAGGCGGTGGCGTGCCTCGCGTCCTACCACTTCTACACCGACCAGCCCGAGATCGCGCTGCGGTACGGATTGCGCGACCTGCATGGGCGGAACGACGGCGTGACTGCATGAGGCGGCGGATGTCAGTGATGTGTACTCCTTACAGCAGAGATCATTGTTGATCAGAGAGAAAGTGCGTGTGTGAATGCCCATGTGGTTGTGTGTGTTGGGGCGGCGGTGTTTACGGTGTGTGTGGGTGGGGGGGATTCGGTGGCCGCCTGACTGCTAGGCCACCCTGCATCCTGAAACCTGCACAGAAAAACAGTTTTAAAGCAGCGCACTGCTTACGGGTAGCCGAGTAGCCAAGTCGTTGAGTTAATTGGAGCAAAACGCAAACGCAACCAGTCTCATGCCGATGCACGAGTACGCCCACACTCACACTCACATCCGATGGCGTGTATGCGCTGCGTGCGGTGCGGGCGTAGGTACTACCGGCGCCTGCTGCAGATGGGCGTGACCAACGCGGAGCTGTGGAACAACATGGGCCTCTGCTGCTTCTACGCCTCGCAGTACGACATGTGCCTGGGCTGCTTCGACCGCGCGCTCACGCTGGCGGACGACGCCGCGGCGCCCGACATATGGTACAACGTGGGACAGGTGGGGCCCGCACCTGCTAGATAGCGGTGGACGCACATGTTATGTATTTCTTATCTTTGGCTGCTGAAGTGCTGACTTGAAAACTGTCAGGACGGCGCCCAATGAGGCCACGGTACTGAGCGAATGACCGCCTCTTTGCGCTACCCGCAAGGCACGCGCACCTGGATGGGAGCAGGAGTTGGTTGAGCTGCTGCTGAATGCAAGCATGACCCCTGGCATCCCGAGCTGGCATGGGCTGGTTTCTGGCACATTATTGCATCAAGCGCGCGCGGCTGTGTGCTTTGCTGAGCGCGTGTGTGGCAGGTGGCGGTGGGGATCGGCGACACCGCGCTCGCGTACCAGGCCTTCAAGGTGCGCTGCTGCTGCTGCTGCTGTCTGTCAGCTGCCTGGTGCTGATAATGATGACTCCAGGGGGCTGCTGCTCCCCTGCGTTGCTACGTACTGGCTGGCAACACAGCTGGGCACCTGCGAAGCAGCCAAATTACCCTAAGCTTTGCATGGTAACGTGTCTTGGGGCAGCATTTGTTATCGTTGCAGGACAGTCATGGCCATTCGCTGCGCAGATCTCACAGCCGATGAAAGGCTCGGTGTTGAGTGTCATCAACTAACCGGTACCTTCAATGTGACGGCTGCTGCTTGTGTGGTGACAGCACGCCGTATTGTTGCCAGGAACACCAGGGCTGTGTGATCCCCCCTGATGTTCCTGGCAACAATACGGCGTGCTGCCACCACACAAGCACCAGGCGTCACATTGAAGGTACATAACTCCGTGATGCAGTTAGCATATTGCGCATGTGTGTACCACATCTGTGCTGGATGCCAATCTGCTGGTCAGGCTTTGCCGCTTGTGCACTGATGTGCACGTTTTGTGGTTGTCTATGTGGGCGTGGTGGATCGCCTGACCACAGATTGCCATCAGCATGAACCCCACCCACGCGGAGGCGTACAACAACCTGGGTGTATTGGAGTACCGCAAGGGCAACGACGAGGCTGCCGGGGCGTACTTCCGCGCAGGGCAGAAGGAGGGCGGGCACGTGTTTGAGGTGTACTACAACGCGGCGCTGCTGGCGTTCAAGCAGGGCGACTTCCAATCAAGCTACGAACAGGTGTGCTATTTACTCATGCAGGAACCCTGTCTGCCAAGATGAGAGTGCTCAATCAGGCGTCCGTTCATGCTACCGGTACTGTGCAGCGCCTGTGTCTGCTGCATGTTTGCTGCTGCTGCTGTTGCTGCTGCTGCTGCATTGTGACTTGTGGGGGTAACGTCAGGGTTGACGTGAGGGGGCGTGTTGCGCTGTCGCATGCTTGTGTTAGAATCCGACACACGTATTCAGCGGGGGGGGGTCGTGCATTGTCCCTCAGACAAACAGAGTTGGCACGGGTTTGCGTTGCTGTTGTACAATCGCTGCCCATATGCAGGTCCAGCTAGCGCTCTCCGCCTACCCTGAGCACACAGAGTCACACGAGCTGCTCAAGCAGCTCAAGGCGCACTTCGTGCTCATATGAAGCTATGAACGCAACGTCCCCTTACTTCCTGGCGGCATCGCCCCGGCTTGCTGGAACCACTGCATGGCATCATGGTACCTTGCCCTTTCTCGCTACCCCACCTGCATGCGTACTATCCACGTCCTCATTCGTGCAACGTTTATGCTGCCATGCCATGGTGCAGCCACCGATGGGTCATCCGCAATTCATGTGCTAGGTAGGCTTTCACGGCATAGGATATGAACTGAAAAGCTACAAGTAGCAAAGCATGATAGCAAAGCTGACGAGCAAGATGTCTCTTGAGGGAGTGTATGAGTGTGTGTGTGTGCACGGTGTGTACGCTATGAGGGATGGATTTTGTTGGCTGTAAGTACCGGCCCGCAGGTAGCTTCAACCGACTGCTGTTGATTTGACGCTTGCCCTGAAGGGGGACTGGATATGACGGAGGCGAATTCCAGTTATGCTGATGGCGTTAGGGTGGGATGGTGCTGCTGAAGAGGTGTCAGTGCGGGCGCGTGCCTAGGTTTCAAGCATAAAGCGTGTGTGCAGCGCTGCAACAGTATCACAGGGCTCAGTGTGCAGCACTCAGTGTGCAGTACAGCGGAGCACGCGGTAAAGCAGAACCACGAACAAGGCGTGGAACGGTGCGTATTGCAAAGGGTGAGTACGGCAGGAGCATGTCACCAGCTAAACCAGACCTGGGTGGTGTATCAGGAAGATGCTCATATGATTCTCACGAAGATGTGCCGTGTGCATATGGGTAAGGAGAGTGTGCACCTGACAATGGCGAGCGAGGTGTCTACGCAGGTCTGGCGGCTGCGGCGAAACGAACAACGGTCGGGGTGGTGTGCGTGGAAGTGAATAAGGTGCTGGGCAAAGAGGTGGATGAACGTGCACATTATGCAGGCTTGGACTGGGCTTGTCTCGAGCATGAAATGAATGAAACACAGATGTAAGTGAAGGTGCCGCACAATCCGAGGGTACGCCCACAGTGAGCATCAAATGCTGATGTGCACCTGGGCACTGCAACGTCCAGCGTCCTTGCACGAATGCATGCAGCGCAGGGGCAGTCTGGTCAAAGCAGTCTCGCATGCAGAGTGTGGTCCCAGCCAATGAAGACTGCAGAGACCAGTATGGGTTGCATCAGGACCTCGGCAGCCGACATGAGCGTTGCAGCATACAACATGCAGCCTCACTGCCGGCCACTGGGGTCCGCATGCCTACGGCAGCATCAGCGTTATGTGGGTTGGGTTCAATGTGGTTTCCGTTCACAAGAACACGTCAGTGGGCGGAGGGCGGACACGCTGCCAGACATGCTGGGAACGCCAACCCCTGAGCGAAAGCCGTGCCGCGGCTTGCGCATGGGTACAAGCAGAAGACAACGGTATGTTGTTGCGGGCGAGAGCAGTGCCTGGGCGCTACACAGGGATACTTCGCCCACACAGGGATGCTGCTGTGGCGTGCTCACCGCCAACTGCCAGGCGCGAAGGTCGCCTGCAGCTCCTGCTGCACCGACGTTAGGTCCATGCCAAAGAAGTTCCCCTTCTCAGTTACCAAGTACGCCTGAAACTCGTCAACGTGGCTGCAAGGGTCATACTTCAGGCGAGCCAGGAAAGCAGTGATTGAGTCACGTTGAGACGGTGCCAGGCTGCCGTTCCAAACCTGCTCTACCGTGCTCTTGTACTCGGGCTCCAAAAAGAACCGTGCGTGGCACATCTCGTGCCTCACACTGTGGGCATCCCCATCTAATGTGGCCACCACGTAACGTATTGCCTTCCCTAGGCCCAGCGCTTTGCGTAGAGCTGCGTGGGCTGGGTCGCTTTGGCTCAACGCAAAATTGTGGCCCAGGCGGTTCAAAATGGTGCCCTCCATCGCGTTCGATATGGGGTCCAGCATGGCGTTCATCGCGTCCTTGGTTTTGAAGCGTAGCAGCGCGACAGCATCCTCGCGGATGTCGAGCGTATAGCCACCGCCGCCGCCGCCGCCGCCACCGGTCCCGCTGCCGATGCTGCCTGCCTTGCCGCTGCTCCCTGAACCTGCTTTATTCTGCTTCCCCATCCTCACATGTGCATCAACTACTGCGTTTTTGGGCACCGCGTCGGTGCGCCAACAGCAGAGGAAGCGCAGAGTCAAGTTGCGTGTGTCACGTGGTTGATGCGTGCCTTGCCAATGCCTAAACAAGGAGCTTAAGAGCAGTGAGAGACTGACAGCCATGTCCCCAGCAGCTGTTTCACATGAGGGGACCAGGCACAACCATGGGATGCCACATGCAAACATCGCCCCGCAAACACTACACTACATGTGAAGGCCAACGTCACACAAAGTGCCCCACACACACCTGCCTCTCTGTCCAGACCACAACAGTATGCCGTGTTTGCTGGCATCGGCAAGAATCTCACCGGCAATGAGCCCCAGTGCGAAGCTCTGCACGCCGCACAGTGACCCGGTGCACCCAGAAATTCAAAGCTAGGCGCTGAGCAGGTCCCGTCCGTCCCTAAGCCTTCTCCTCTCTGCCATCACACCCGCATGCACTGCGTGCACATGTGTTCACCTTGTGCACCAACTCACATATACGCTGACACACATTCTGGCGTATGGTGGTGACCATGAAGCATACCTGAGCTCGCTGCCAGGCAAGAGGAGTGCCAGCAGCCACAACCTGCCGCACGGGCATCAACAAATGCCAGCTGCAACTCTGGTTGTCCCGACCTATCTCACAGTCTGCACACGACACAGCTATGCATGTGTTGTTGTGTATTTCACATGCCACGTCTTTCCCCTTGCCTTTCCCCTGACCCTGGTAGCCAGCCTCCTGGCTGACATGGTGGGCTGTGCAGCTTGCCGCTGCTGCAGCATCACATGTATGCAAATGCATGGCACGACCACAATACAGGCCTGCAGGTTGGATGCAGGCCAAACATTGCACTGGCGCAAATGCGTATATAACATGCACGTGCAATGTCCGCTCATTCACACCTCTTCCGCAGCACAAGTCTGGTGGGAGCACTGCCGCATATTCGACCCTGTGTAGGCACTTGTTCAGTTCATTCTTACAGCTGGTGCAGCAGGAATGGCCCGCACGAAGCAGACCGCTCGAAAGTCCACGGGGGGGAAAGCGCCCAGGAAGCAGTTGGCCACCAAGCAACTCGTGGTCCGCAAGACAGGACCCAGCACTGGAGGCGTGAAGAAGCCGCACAGGTACAGGCCCGGCACTGTGGCGCTGCGGGAAATCCGCAAGTACCAAAAGTCGACCGAGCTGCTGATACGGAAGCTGCCATTCCAGCGGTTGGTCCGGGAAATCGCCAACGACTTCAGGACCGACCTGCGGTTCCAGTCACAGGCGGTGCTGGCGCTGCAGGAAGCTGCTGAGGCCTACCTGGTGGGCCTGTTTGAGGACACCAACCTGTGTGCGATTCACGCCAAACGCGTGACGATTATGCCCAAGGACATCCAGCTTGCCCGCCGAATTCGTGGCGAGAGGGCTTAGGACTGCACAACACCACGATTCATCTATTCCTACAAAATTTATTTTCTTGTTTGTTGATGCTGCAGTAACGATAACTTCCGCGCGGCTGCCTTGGGGATTGGCCCAGCAGTTAGGCGTGCCAGGCGTGCTGAGCCGTGCAATGCTGTCTGGGCGTGCTATGTGGCATAAGCTGATTCCCCTGGAGCATTCGATGCTGCCGTTACACAGGTGCAGTGGACAGCAGCACAATACCACTGCTTGAAAGCCGGACACATCGACGTATCCCGTTGCACCCGTAGCGTTCACAACCACCTCGTGCCGCTGGTTTGCCACGAAGCCGATACTCGAACAATTCTTAATTTAGATGCATTCATTGTAAAACATGCTGATACTCTCGAATTAGACTTGCGTTGTGACATGTTTGCCGCTGGCCTAGCCAGCAAGCGATTCGCCTATGTGACCAGGTCGGCGCCTTTCCAAGCGGCACCCACTCACTTATGTTCATCAGCCGGTGTAACAAAAGTCGTTATGGCAGGTCCGATACACGGCGATGTGCACACTGTGCTGCAAGCGATGCGTGCGGCAAGCTGCGAGTTATGGTTCACCTGGAGCTCAGCGGCAAGTAGGCCTCGCTGCGTTCATCAGCTCACATGCAGGAGGTGCTACACTGGCTAATCCTCATACTTCACTATTAGCGCCATGTCCCAACGACACTCACGGGTCCCGTTATAATGCAGTCGCGCTACTGACAGGCGCCAGCTCCACCTCATTTCTTCTTAGCAGCCGGTGGATAAAGAGGTGGCAACCACTTGAGCGGGTGCTTGTTGTAGAAAGGCCAGTCCGGTAGCACGGCGAGCAGCGCAAGCACCAGGCCCACGCCATTCATTTTCACCATCAGCGAGAAGTCCTGGAACGCATAGCCAGCTCCAAAGCTGACGACACCCAGCGATAACAACATATACAAGAGTATTTGCTCCGCCAAGCGCTGGCCCTCGAAGTCCATCGTGACGGAACGCCCGCAGCGGCGTAGATCGTGACCTTCTCGGAGTGTCCTCTCTCCACACCGGCTTGTGAGGCAGAAGCCAAACACGCTGGACACAGTAAGGGGGGGGATATCGGCCTGAGCTGCTGGGTCAGCAAGTGCTGTTGGGCGTTGCAAGAAACTTTGCGGGTGGCACTCAAGTAGCTGCCTACTTCAACACACCGTTTGTTAGGCGCGAAGATTTTGGGTATGCCTTGGAAACTATCCCTTAACAACTATGTAGGTGATAGCAAGTCTGCATCAAGTGTGCATGGTATGCCTTTTCAGCACACCGCCAATTGGCACATTAGTGCTGGGACACATCGCCAATGCTTGCATTCAACAGCAGTCTGTGAGACGGACTGTCTGGGACAGGGCTACAGCCCAGCTACCACTGTAGGGTCAGCTGCATGGTGTTCAGGCTACGCAAAGGCGACAATGCATGGTGTGGAGGCGGCTGTGCACGTCTCACACAGCGAACACAAACACAAGCTGCGAGGCGTCCGCTACCACTCAGCTGAGCCGGCAAGGTTACAGCGACGAGTCAAGGCGCATGCACGCACACACGCCTCGACCATATAGCACAAAGTCAGCCCCAGCAGCTCCTCACACTGCACACACCGCGTTTGACGCACATGGCCAGCCTAGCACACAGCATGCAGCGGTGCACCGCACGGCTGCTGCGCTGCAACAACCTAGCACGCAACATACGCTGCGCGTTGCGGTGCGGGGGCACTCAGCTGGCGACCCATCCAGCTCAAGCTATTCCACAAAGTGCACGCACCAGTGCACCACCAAACCGTCCCTGCCACCTACAGTACGCTAGTCCTGCTGTACGGTACTACCCAACCGTCACTACCATGGCAAACGCAACGCACGGCAGCCCTGCCCTGGAGTGCATGTTCCTCGTACTTCCAAACTGCACTAGTACTGCCAATGCTGCATCAGTACTGCATTAGTACTGCCCAACTGCACTAGTACTGCCCAAACTGCGAGGCCTTGCTGAGCAGGTAGTCATCGCGGCTGTAGTACTCGGTGAGCAGGCGGTACACGTATGACGGCGTGTGGCCACCGTTGTCGGTGATGAACAAGCTGATAAGGTGGGGCGGCACAAAGTCAAAGCTGGGGTTGGGCACGTGCAGGTTGCCGCCCAGCACGCCGCCGCGCGCCACCAAGGCGGCCGCGGCGCTGCCGCCGCCAGAGACGCTGCCGCCTGAGATGCCGCCACCCCCCCCTGGAGTGGTGGGGATGGACTCGAGGGTGATCTCCAGAAGCTTGCGTTGCTGCCGGAGGACCTCGGCCACGACGTCGTAATCCACCACGTCGGCGGGGGACTTGAAGTCTGCGGAAGGGCATCAGCGCACACACACAAGCACATATGGTGGATTTACGGACACAGAGCACGAAGAAATGGACGGTGTCAGAGGTGCATTGTGAGTCCGATAACACGGAGCTGCAGCGGCGGCAGCAGCAGCCAGTAGCTGCCTGCTCCAAGGTGTTAAATGCTGATGCTCGATGCAGGGCATGTGTTACGCACGCGATACAAATGCGCAACCCGTCAAACCACACACTATGCAGCCGGAAACAATCAGGCGCGGATGACACAGCATGATGGCACAAGCATCAGGGTGGAACAAGGCCGGCTGACACACACTGCGCTGCAAGGTTTGAACGTTTGAAGGGTTCAGAGTTTTCACGTCAGGATAACACAGGGCAGGGTAGTGCGTGCGGTGCTATGTGCCCAACCGTCCGGCGAACGATAGTCAGAGGAAACGCAGCAGCTACAATCGGTTTGCCGGGGAAAGGAGACTTCCCCTTACCAAGCCCACGCACGCAGAACCCAGGGCAAAGCGTGTGTATGTGTTGTGCAACTGTGCGGCCATCACCGGACGATAATGAATTGATGACTCACTACCAGTGCTGCCCCCTCCAGGCAGGCAGGCTGCGCAGGAGGCTGCACCCACCGTTGTACGTGAGGTCTGTGTCGTGTGGGAAGAGCGGGGAGAGCTTGTGCAGGCCCACCAGCACCACGAAGGGGATGGAGTGGCGCTTGGCCGCCAGCGCCACCATGTGCATGCCCACGGGCGCAACGACGCCGCCGTTGGCCAGCACCGCGTGAGCGCCCACCAGCACCTGGCCCACCACACGACATGGCGGCAGCGCAGCGCAGCACAGCACAGCACAGGACATGACAAGATGGTAACCCGGCAGTGGGCTATGCCGTTACATTTGTCCCAAAGGCGCAGGAGGCACATCCTTCCAAGTCAACGTACATGATGCGGATGCGTGTGGCGTGTGAACGCACGCATGCGGCTCATACCCTGATTGGGGGCCGTTGTGTGATGGACAGATAAGAATTTGTCATTGTGGTGAAGTAAGGGCCCAGGTGCACCGCGGCTCAACACACTGCAAGTGCAAGAAAGGCTCTCCACCAAACAGCTGCACCGGCCATGCATGGAGGTGAAGCATGATCCAGGGCATGCCGTAAATGCACGCTACCGCCAGCACACGCGCACCTTGTTGGCGCGCGCCATCATGGCAAACACCGCGCTGTCCGCGATGAGCGTCGTCTGTATACCCGCCTCGCTGAGCTTGCGCGCCATGAGGTGGCCGTCGTACTTGGGGGCGCCCTCCGCCACAACCACCTGCGCGGCATGCGGGTGACGCCATCGCCGCAGCACGTGTCGTGTTGTGTAACCCGCATGGCCCGGGCGTGAGCCGCCGGCGTACTGTATGTACTGCATGCACTGACGGTGTGTACCAGGCAGGGCAGACTCTCCCCCCCACCACCCTAATCCTGGTCAAGCCTCTACAAGTCTCTTTGCATTCGGCAGGCAAGGACAAGCAGGCCTGCAGCCATATCAAGATCCCTATGCTGTGTGTGGTGAAGTGGTGGACGCCGCTGCCACACCAGTGCACCATCACTATCAGAAGCTCCGGGTTGGTGGCGTTCCCCATACCACGCTCCAGATGCTTCGTGGAACGGCTGCACCCATATCGCTCCCGTGGTGGTCCACCAACAGCCAGCCTCAGTGCCAGCCTGTCTCACCTGGAACTCGCGCTTCTTGGAGGCCTCCTTCAGGAAGAGGTACGTCGTGTCTGACATGCCAAACGTGAGGATCACCTGCCGGTGCAAATGAAGGAGCCCCAAGCATGACCTCGTGAGTCATAACGGCGCACGTGGATCAGAGGGCACGCACGGCCGTGATCGTCGTCTATGCTAGTCAGGGCCGTGACTCAGAACACTGGGGCAGTCTGCCATCGCAGGCCTGCAGCTTGCCAAGTGTCTAGCTGTGCGATGTGCAGCGTGCGGTGTGTTTAGAGTTATTTGCTTCCCGTGGGGCCATGCGGTGTGTGTGCGACGGTTCAGCCGCATGACTTTCCTCCAGCGCCCTCCTGATCTTCTACGCATCCATGTTACGCACCACACACACACCCCGGCCCCGGAAGCGGACCCACTGGCCCCTCACATGCAGGGCGGTGCACCACACACCTGCCGCATGCGCCAGCCCCACATCGGCTGCCCATCAGGGGCCCAGCAGTTGCAGATGCAAATGCATGGTGTTGGGTCAGTTCCCCGAGGTTGAGCGGGGCCCGGGGAATCGTGCATGCTGGTACACAACAAATAAGTGCGGCGTACGTCTCCACCCTGGTCTCCCACCCCCCTACCCCTACCCCCCAGTTCCTTTCCCCCCACCCCTTGTACCAGCAGTGCGTTGCTGTGTACGTGTAACGCGGTG
>BDDA01000060.1:186735-212690 GCA_001662385.1 Chlamydomonas asymmetrica
TGTGCTACCAGGTGGTGGTGCCCCGGGTATGCACGGCTGCTACGGGTACAGCTGCGGCACGTCGTGCCATTCCTGCATGCGTGATTCATGCACAGTCATGGGGCAGGTGGACACACCTCGTTCGCGTGGATGTGCTCCACGCCCTGCGCTGTGATGCTGGTCTGTATGTTCTCCAGCTCGTCGATCAGCTCGTTGAGCGAGTCGATGATTTCCTGCTTGCCCTTCCACTGCGGCTGGCCTTTGGTGCGTGGCTTTTTCGTCGAGGTGTGAGACTCTACATCCACATCTATCTGCTTGCTGTCTGCTTGCTCCTGCTGCGCTGTAAGCTCCAGGATGGGTGCTATGAGCCTCTCTACGTCCTCGATCCCTTCCAACAGGTTGGAGAGCGATGGCCCCCGCCCCATTTTTAGCTGCTGCGAAAGCAAGCCCTGCGTTCCGACCAGCAGTGCATGCATGGACAAGCAGTGACCAGCAGGCGCTGTGATACACACCAACAGCTGGTGTGCAGAAGCAGCTGTGTAGGGAGTTGGGCGATCCGGCCCGGGGAAACGATTCTGCGCAAAGCCGCAGCAGGCCTGCACAGCGGCCCAACACGCACCAGCTGCTGTTTCTCTCGTGTTGAGAGCGTTATCGATGAGGTTGTGGGCTTCTCCTCAGTGAACACCTGTGCCTCTGTTTGTTCCCGCTTGTGCTCCTCGCGGATTAGATGCAGCACGCGGCGCACGATGTTCCCAATTGCCAGTTCTGCCCAGTGCACACAAACACGGAACGGGTTTCCAGAGTGAGCAACACCCAATAGCAGCATACCAGGGCCCAGGTTCGCCATCATACACAGGAGAAGTAGATGCGGCTCACCGACAGGCTTGGCGGTCTGAAGCTTGTACCCCACAGCCCGCACATCGTCAATGAGAGAGGCAGCGTCTGGATGGTATCTCTTTGTGATGACCATACGCATGATATCAGCCGTCTTCTTTGCACATGGCAAAGAGCCCTCAAGCTGCCTGCAGCAACAAGATGTCACAGCCGGTCGATGGCTGCGCGCCAAAACGAGCGCAGGAAACACTACGTTACGCCTTGCAAGCAACAGAAGTTGCAAGCTTGTCAGTACCTGCGCCGCAAAAGTCCACAGTACTCCTCCACAGCATCTGCAGCTGGCGCCTGGCTGCTCATCTGTTCCACTGCTCCCTGGCCCTGAAGCGGTCGCTGCTGTGCCGCTTAAGCAGATGTCCTCCGAAAAGCAAGAAGATTTCCTGTTCTGAGTGGCTGTTCTGTGTGGCACGTATGTGTGGCTTGTATGCTTGAAGCGTAAGACTGGCCGCTCTGTGTACTGACCAGCGGCAGGCGCGATGAAAACGCATCGGGTGTTAGATGCATACATGCGACCTGCACAAATATATAATATACATGTGCATGTCCCTCCTGCAACCAAAGCTCATACTGTTTCAGGTTACAGCTACAGCGCATACCGTTGGACCTAGCGCTTTGTAATACGAATTACCGCCCAGCTGCGAGCGTTGCGCTCCTGACCCGGGTGGGCGTTTCCCGGGCCCCATCTGTAGGTATGCGCAGAATGTGAGCCTTTGCAGTCAGGTGGAAGTCACCCTGTGAGCTCGGAGCTCGCTCACAACTCCCCGGCGGTTTGTGGAGCGTTGAGCAAACATGGAGACGTTTGCCCTACCAGACGTGAGTTATTCTTGGGCTTGATGACCGTGATAACTTACTGCAACAGATCATCAACGTGGCCTCCTTGCCACTTGCACGTTGCATCCGGCGCACGACTCACTACGGAGTCACTGTCTCTGACACCGCAGGCGAGCGCAAAGGACAGGGAGCTGCAGGAGAAGGTGCTGAAGGATTTTGAGCTGCGCCGCAAGATCCGCCAGACCGTTGTGCCCACAGATGATGGCAAAGTACGGCAGCTGCTGCGGCAACTTGCGGAGCCCATCACTCTCTTTGGAGAGCGTGAGGTATGTCTTGCTACTTGCAAGCTTGGAACACACACCCTGCAGTGCACCTTATTGGTTCAGGCGCCTTGCTAAGCTGCCATGCTAACGTATGCGGTAATTGTTGTTTCCGTCGTCCGCAGATGGAGCGTCGTGAGCGCCTCAAGAAAATCCTTGCACAGCGCGAGGGCGAGGTGGAGATCGACCTCCCAGCCCTTGCAGGGCAAACGCTGGTCGAGGAGACCGAGGTGCAGCGTGAGCTTTTCTACACGGAGGGCACCGAGGAGCTGCAAGCAGCACGCCTGCGGATAGCAGCGTTCTCGCTGTGCAAGGCGAAAGCGCGTACTGTGGGCGCCAAACGGAGAGCGGAGGATATGGAGCTTCGGCAGGTGCGTGGTGTTTATGCCAGCAAGCACCTGCACCCTGTGCACCTCCACTACAGCTGCGGTAGAGCGATTCCAACACACTCTGTGCTATCGGCTATCGGTGCGGGTGCGGCCCACTGCAGGAGTTCATACAGAAGTCTCAGGACGCCCTGGTGCAGGCGTCAAGCTTGTTACTGAACAGCAGTGAGCTCGGGGACGATCGCCCGATATCGCACTGCCAGTTCTCGCCCAATGGGCAGCTGCTGGCGGCGTGCGGTGAGTGAGCATGAAGGCAGAGGACATCAGGCATATTGGTGACTGACCCCAGCTCATAGCTAGCATGCAATTTTGGGAGCAAGCGATGCAGGCGTGTGCACATAAGACTCTCCATGGACGCATGGCATTGTTTGGGCGTGGTGCTGAATCCATTGCCAAGCAAGGAGGGCTGCGATATGCATGAGCGTCATTCGCACTGCTAGTGCTAGTACGCTGGAATCACAGCGCTCGGCTCGCACACCCCACAGGGTGCCGTGGCCAATGGGCTGACCACAAAGGGACGGCGATGCTGTCCGTTCTTCTAGGCGTCATGTGCCCTGGCACACACGCTCGTACTGCCCCAGTGCTGCATAACTCTGTCCAGACGCTGCGTATTAGGGCCTATGTAAACACCAATAGCACATTCTTCAAATACAAGCTTTCGGAGCTGGTTAATTGTTGTAAGCTGGGGTGCACCGCAGGCTGGGGCGGCGCTGTGAGCTTGTGGTCCGCGCACGCATGCGCTAAGGTGCGGAGCGTGCGCGTGCAGGAGGACCGCTGCACAGGCCTGGCCTGGCACCCTCGCGCGACGCTCAGCCAGAGCGAGCTCGCGGCAAACCTGGCGGTCGGCAGCGCGGACGGCTGCGCCCGCGTGCTCAGCGCTGAAGGTAGGAAAGCGCACACATGGAAATCGGCATCGCCTAATAAGGGGAGCACCTCGCCGGCCTGGGCCGCATCCAACAGCACGGTCGTGCGTGTGTGCGCCGTGTGCGTGTCACATGCCTGCACGGATGACCCGGGCATTCAGCATGGGACCCGCCAGCACCATGATAAAAGTTATCAGGCAAAGGCTATATGCATGCTGGCATGATCAGGCCGTTTGGGCATGCTTGGGAGATCGTAATGGTCACACGGCCTGCCACCGGGGGTCGGTTGCATACTTCAATGCTTGTACCTGGTCCACCCGTTGCCCCATCTCACCGCCCTGGCTTTCATCTGAAAGGTATCTCAAGGACTCGCGATGAGCAGCGGTCAGCAATTTTCCTCATTTTGCGCATGTGTACGCTGTGCACACTGTACTGTATTGGGTGCTGCTGCCTGCCGTCCGTCTGCCTGCCTGCAGGCGCGGTGTTGTGCACGCTGGAGGGCCACACGGACCGCTTGGCGCGCATAGCCTTCCACCCTATGGGGCAGCACCTGGTGGGTGGCGCGGGGATGGGGGTTGTACAGCTGCATGACTGCGCACCGACAGCACACTGCTTAGCAGGCGTGTAAACGGAAACAAAAACAGAAACAGAAACGAAAATCACAAAATGTCGTTGGTATGTGTGGGAGCGTACGCGTCTGCCCGGTGTAGTCCCTGGGCGCAAGGCTTGCCCTGCCTCGTCTTGCCTATTCTGTGTGTGGTCAGTATGCTGCTTGCCTGCGTTGTTACATTATTACTAGCTTTTCACACACACACACAGCCCAGACACCTCGCCACCCTCAGGTGCAGTTCCCACTATTACGCATAAGCACACATACAAGCACACTGCACGGCCCCACGAAAAGCATACTGCATGGCCCAACGACAAGCAAAATACTTGAACACACACATGTGTCCCTGCTGGGTTACATACTTACATACCGCATGCGAGTCCGGCGGAGTACGCAGAGTCGCAGCCCTTGTATTAGGTCCTTGCGCGGCACCAGTCACACCAGTGCACCAACATGTACCTTACCACAAATGCGCCTTGCCGCGTACATATGTGCATGCGTGCGCCGCACAGGCGACCGCCAGCTACGACGCCACGTGGCGGCTGTGGGACGTGGAGACCGGCGCGAGCCTGCTGGAGCAGGAGGGCCACTCGCGCGCGGTGTACGCGGTGGCCTTCCACCCTGATGGCTCGCTCGTGGCGTCCGGCGGCCTCGACGCCTACGGTGCGATTGCGGCGGCGGCCACAGCCGCGACGCGTGATGTTCTGTGCCATCGGTTGGGATGCGTGGAGAGTGAATACACGCTTGTGCGGGTGCACCAAGCCACCAGGGCTGCTTGCTTCGTGCTGCGCTGGGCTGCGTCCTGCATCCATTTACATCCACTTGCACCGCTTGCATGCCGTTCACTGCACATTCCGCAACAGCAGCCTGTGGTGATTGCAGCTTCTCGTCATCTCCCTGCGAATGGGATACTGGAAGTGCAACATACATTGCGGACTACTCCGCCCCTACAACCACGCAACTGCCCTGCGGTGTGCCGCTGATTCCGCTATGGTACATCACCGGCTGCGTCAATCCCCGGCTGCGTCGATCCCCAATCCCCAGCTGCCTCCTCACACCCAGCTTTTCAATATTGCACACCATGCTGGCGCAGTCTGCCAGGAAGCATGATGGCAGAAGGCGCAAGCAGGGTGCACAATATTGACTAGCTGGGTGTAAGGAGGCTGAGGTGGGTGCGCTCACCTTGCGCCCACCTGTGCACTCACCTGGTGGTTTGCGGTCGGTTGCGGTCGGTTGCCGTACGCAGGCCGCGTGTGGGACTGTCGCACCGGGCGCAGCGTGTTTGTGCTGGACGGTCACGTGCGGCACGTGCTTGCCATCGACTTCTCACCCAATGGCTACCACGTGGCCACCGGCAGCGAGGACCACACCTGCAAGGTAACACATCAAATCATAACATATCAGACAGCAGCGGCGGTGTGTGCCTAGGTTGGTGAGCCTCTTCTGGTCTGGTCCCCATCTGGGGGAAGCATGGGCCATTTCGTCGACACGCTCCTGATGTGACATAAGCAAGTTCATAGCATAACACATAACAGCAACAGCGGCGGCGGCACAGGCGTGCAGCGGGCGCTGAGAGGCTGCCAGGTCATTGAGTAGGCGTTGGCTGCGGCGATGCGCTGTATAGCATGTGTGCGGCGCTCTTCCGCTATGGGGTGCGGGTCGGTGGTGCACGCTCCTGGCTTTCTGTGTCGCCCGGAGGAAAGCGAGCCCCGGGGCGCCCAGAAGTATGGTGCAGTCAGATGCACACAGATGCACACGGATGCACGCCCAGGTGTTCATGCTTCATCCCGCATCCCATCACGCTAGTGTGGACGCGGATGGGGTTACGCATCCCATCGCGTTTCTCCCTTGGATGAACGCATGTGCTGACGCTCATCTCGTTCGCCATGCACACTCACACACCACCACCACCATCTTGCCGACCGGTGCGCATGTGTCCTCGCGTCGTGTGGTTCATGGCGCCGTGCTGCTGCTGCTGCGTGCAGGTGTGGGACCTTCGCAAGCGCAAGTGCTTGTACACCATGCTGGCACACCGCTCGCTGGTGTCCAACGTTCGCTACGAGCGCAGCGGCGGTCAGTACATCCTCACCGCCGGCTACGACAACTTCGCCAAGGTGAGCGGTACAGTGCAGTACAGTGCAGTACGGCACAGCGCAGTACCGCGCAGCGCGTAAGGCTTCGCCAGAGTGCCGCTGAGCAATTAGGATCAGTGGGTGCACTCAGCCGTCAACAACAAGTCGAGTCTGTCGGGCACGGTGAAGGTCCTGTTGCTGGTTGATGGGGAAGTCATCAAAACCGATTCCCAGCAATCAGCAACGCGACCTTCACTGTGCCAGACAGGCCGCGAGCCGGCCACTGCAAGCTCACGTGCATGCATGCATTTCCAGCACACCCACCCACTAATACCACACATACTGACATACAGTCCTCGTCACGTGCACTCTCCATCCTCACGCGTGCCGGCATACACAGCTGTACCCTGCACGGCCACACGGGAATCGCACTGCATCGCCCCACGCAACCTCTTCCTGATATAACGGCACACCGTACTCGTGTGTATGCGCCCACCCGCCGCTCTTTGTGGCGGCCCCCCTCCCCCTCCCCCGGCGCTGCCAGGTGTGGAGCGCACGCGACTTCAAGCTCATCAGGACGCTGGCGGGGCACGAGGGCAAGATCATGGGCGCGGACGTCAGCCCGGACGGCAGCCACACCATCGCCACCACCGCGTATGACCGCACCATCAAGATGTGGAGGCCCGACGATATCCCGAGCATGCCGACGCTGACGCGGAAAGGGGAGGCTGACGGGGTAGTCGATGTGGACATGGCCTGACGCTGATACGTCTTACCAGATGCCCCTGCTTGCCCCAACCATCCAGACGCCCCATGCGTATGACACGTGTTGACGCGTATGATGTCATGCACCCGCATGTGAGGTTCACCCTACACAATCCCGCATCCATGCGCTGGCCAGGCTTTGCTTCCATTCCATTCATCATGCTTGAATGACCTCGTCATGAAATACTGGATCAAGGGTTAGGCGCGAAGCCGTGGCCAGTTTGGACTCGGTTCCAGTTGCAAGGAAGGATAGCAATCAGGGCAGACCCGCGCTGAGAGTGAATGCGCTCGTGGCCGCATCACGCTTGGGAGCAGTGCTGGCAACACACAAGCCATGACGTGTGAACGATTGCTACAAGCATTGCGTAAGGTAAAATTTCACAGCGTAGCAAACTGGCAACGCAATTGTCTGCTGTAATGAACAGCCCCGTAAGTTCCGCGTACCTGCTGCACCCTTCCAGTCACCAGCCACTGCCTCGCCCCTGAGCAGTTGGATGCTCATGTTGTTGGTGGGCAACTTACTGGGGGCCTTCAGTCCGTCCACCAAAGCGCTGGCCTCCGGGTGTGCTGGGTTCAGTACTGGTGTGTTGTCGCTGCTGTCTTGTGCTGCCCTGTGTGGTGGCTCATGGGAGCCCTGCATATTGCGCCTAATTAGGCTCACTCACTCTCCGCAATCGTCCTGACAAGTGTAATCGGCAGGGCATGGTCATGTCAGGTGTGTCAGCATTGGCCTTCCGATGAAACTGCCAGGCAGAGGCCTAGGGCCGCCCTCAGGCAGGGTCAAAGAAATCAAGTAATGCCTGGGTGTGGAACTGGGAGCCCCGCCCTCGCCCCGCCCCCAGTGTCACCACCATGCATGAATTGGCTTCTTCACCCCCCCCTGAGGGTGATGCAGCGACCTGAAGACCCTCTGCCGCCAAGCAGCAGTGAATACCAATCTGATGCGCAAGCGGTACAGCTTAACATTGACCAGGGTGGTCGAGGTCGGTGCTCATGCTACAGAGTATCGTGCTACAGAGTATCATGGGTGGGGGCGGCACTGCGGCCCATCTGCTTGCTGTACAGGAACAACCCTGGACGAGCCTGTTTGGGTGCTTCACGGATGTAAACAGCACAGTGGCAAAGCTGACAACCAAGATGTTTAATTTGTTCGACAAGATGCATGTGCAATTGTTTGCATGCCCATGTGGTTGAGCTGCTGAACATCCGCACGTGTGGCAATGCATGCAAGAGTGCAGCGCCTCCTGGCTGGCAAATTGCGGTGGGTGCACCACTGCACATACATACACAACGGTAGGCGGTGTGGCTTGCAGAGTGAAATGCGTTGCTGTTTATCATGGAATGTTGTGCAGGCTTCAAAGCTGGTTTCAGTGCTGATGCGTGTGTGCACAAGTATTGGCGTCAAACGTTACATGTTTACAAGCCGCATGCAAGTGACGTGTGGATATAAGGGGTACGCAGCTGCACAGTTGCGTAGTCGCCTCGAGCAGTGCCCCCCTGCCGTTGCTGATGCATGCGTCTACGCACATGTGTTTGAGCCACATCCATGCATGCAAGCAATAAAGCTAGGAATGAAGGGATTGGCTCGCAAACACATTGCTGGACAGGGACACGTCGTTGGCGGTGTCAGTACTGGCTGTACAGCTGAGAAGGCAGGAATGCGCTTGTGTTTTGGGGCCGCTTCCAGAACCATGATGTTTCATAACGTTGCGGAGCCCTGGGTTTTGGCCCGTTTTGCCTTTTCTGACTTGAACACAGGTTTGAACGTGTTGATGCAGAACTGATGGGTGCCCCTCGATGCAGTTGCCCACCACACAAACACACGCTCCACCGCACGCGAGGAACGCACAGTTGTTATTGAGTGAGGTCAGCAAGGGGAAGAGCTAGCTTGCTGGTAGCGTCAGGATGGGAACCCGTTTTCCCATTGCTTCGGACGCTCAAAAGAACCCTTCGCTGTGGACAGGCGTCACTGCAGCCTTGCTGTGTGAGTAAAGGCCTTTGTCAGAACGCTCTGTTTGTGTACTGCGGGAGTTTCACAAGTGCGCTTCTCTTCTGTGCTCAGTGTGCTTTCGACCTGTTTGGGCGCAGATGGAGGGATTGCCGTCGCAGCAAACTTCATAAACAAATACGCCCTCTTGCTGCTACCAGCCCCCACGGCCATACTTTTCCTCCAGCTTGTAACAACGCTCCTAATCGTGTACAGCGTAACAGCGACGGGGCTCATCCCGCTGCCTCCAGTGACGCGCAGCCGCTTCATTCTGCACCTTCCCGTGTCTCTGACGTATGTGGTGCACGCTCTGCTCGTGCTGCTGAGCCTCAGCACAGTCAGCATCCCCATGTATAACACGCTCAAGCGTGTGGCACCTGTGCTGGTGCTTACGGGCAAGGTGCGCGCGCAGCCACTTTGCGAGCAGAAAGCTCGTCACGTTCGTTTGCCCGAGTGACTTGCACGGTGAATAGAGAAGCGTCAGCCCGGTCCTAGCTTTATTTGCCAGCTCTGCTTGCACTGTGCACAAACACTGGATGTTGCGCATACTGAAGGGCTGGCCAGGTGGGCTGTTGCACCCCCCTGCTGCGCAACATTCGTGCTTTCCTCCTGCGCTATGCCGCTCAGTGGGATAGCTGCACTGCCGGCAGTCATGCAAGCCGCCACACAGTTACCGTGCTACCGCGCTGTGCGTGACCCTCGTGAACCCACCAAAGGACGCGCCCCACACGCCACGCCTCAACGCCTCGACAAAGCCACTGCCCTGCATTTCTCATCAAACTTTCTGCCTGACGACACTCAAGTGACTCAACGCTGTGTCGCTCTCAACACTGGCACTCACACTGGCGCACTGGCGCGTACATATGCGTGTGTGCAACGCGCCGCGTGTGTGCAGTCGGTGATGGACCGTAAGCTACCGGAGCTGCAGGTCGTCGGTGCGGTCGCGCTCATCGTCGGCGGCTGCGTGGTGGCCGGCCTCGGCGACCTCTCCTTCTCCTGGACCGCCTACACGCTCGTGCTGCTGTGCGCCGCCGCCCAAGCCGCATACATGCTGCTGGCGGAGCGCCTCGCCGCGGCTCCCGCGGCACCCTGGTCCGGTTTCGGAGCGCTCTGCTCCGGCCTCTGGTGCGGTCTCGGAGCCGACGGCTCGGGCGGTTCCGGAGCCAAGGGCAGCCTCCACACCCGCACGCTCAGCCTGCAGCACTTCCACCGGGAGCGTGAGGCGGGCGCGGCCGCCAGCCTGCAGGCGATCGTGTCGCCGCCGAAACCGTTCGGCGGGGACGCGTGCGAACAGCTGCTGTACATGGCTCTGCTCGGCGTACCGCTCGTGGCGGTGCTGCTGCTGTGCACGCAGCTCACCGCGGCGTCTATAGGGCCTGCGGCGACGCTCGCGGCGGCGACGTCCGTTACGGGCGTGCACGGCGCCGGCGTGCTGGCGCACCTCACATCCCTGGCCGGTGAGGGCAGAGATGTGGTGCCTTGCTAAACGGCATCCTCGTGCTACAGTGCAGCAGGAATGCCTTGTTGCCCAGCTATGTGCTACATTGTCACGCAATGCGTGCGCCTGATGCAGCATGCATCGTGCGTCCGTTTTCAAGCTCTGGGGGGGGGGGGAGGGGTCATGCACGCCTGACTGCTTCGCACCTTCGCCTGCCCGTTCCCTTACACGTGGCACTTTTGCAGCGAAGGCGTCGCGGGGGTTTCTGCCGTGGCGTTGGGGACCTAGCGTTGCAGAAACATGGGAGTGCTAGGCTGTGTAAAGGATAACCCAGAAAGGTAAACTTGCCGTGTGCTGTAACGACGAAAATTTGCTTTGCCCTGCCCGCGTGCCTTTGCCTTTGCGTCGCCCCGCATGGCAGGCGTGCTCGGGCCGGCGCACTTCTGGGGCCTGCTGCTGCTGACAGCCGCCAGCGAGTGCCTGCTCACGGGGTCGCTCCTGGTGTGCACGCACGTCAACTCGGCTCTCACCACCAGCATCGTGGGCGTGCTCAAGTCTGCGGTGGCGGTCACACTGGGGTTCTTCCTGCTGGGGGGCGTGCCCTTCAGGCTGCTCAACGTGGCGGGCATCGCGCTCAACCTGGGGGGTGGCGTGTGGTACACCGTGATCAGGTACCGATCACGCATGGCCGACGCGGAGAAACGATAGCTGCAGCTTGGCTTGCTGTAGTACCTCGGACTCGTTGCCGGCCCCTCCCTGGCTGCACATGCAAGTTGGCTCTCACATGCGTATGCCATGAGCGAATGCCTGCGCATGCACTCACTGCTCGTGTGCTGATCGTTTGATTACAGCCTGCAGTAGCTAAGCATGCACAGCGTGCATGCACAGCATGGCATGCTAATTTTCGTGTGGCTGCCCCATGCGGCTGGTGGAGATGCACGCCCAGGAGGCTGTGGGCACAGACACGTGACTGGTGCCTGTCAGGGTACAACTCAGCACTGGATCTGCTGGCCTGGCCCTCAGAATCAGAGTGCTCCTAGGTGCCGCTTGCTGACAGTGTGTTTTCAGGCGTGGTCAAAGTGTCAACTAGCGAAACTCAATACCTTCAGAAACCGTAGCTACGTGTGTGTGCCAGGTGGAACGGCCCGGAAAGCTGCTTTCGCAGAGTCTCCACGCTCCGCTGCATCTAGGCCTGCCCATGCATGCCTGCATGGCATATGCTTGAATGCACAAGCTGCTTTGAGCCGCCTTGCGCCCGCGGGGGGTGGGTGAGGGCGGAAGTGGTACCAACTACCAAGCCTCCTATGGGGCGTTTAGTAGTTACTCCAGGGAACGCGCTCAAGGCGTCGTGGTGTTACCTCCGCCCTCCTTCAGGTTTCCTTGGTGGTGTAGTGTACTGATGTATGAGACTACATCTCTCTGCAGGATTAGCCCGAGCTGGTCCCCTCAGCGTGACAGCGCAGGCCGTGTTCTGCCTATTGTGATCATAGGGGTGTATTGACGGTGTCGGCCCCTCAAAGCTTGCGTGTCCCGTTCATGTCTCCGCTGTGCCGTCACGTTTACAATCACAAGCGCTTGTTTGTCGTGGTCAGCTTCTCCGGCGAGGAATGCGGGGTTTAAGACGGTCAACACCTTGGCCAATGTGGGTGGGTTTCAGGTTGAGCATTGGCCGATACCGATGAGCATTTTGTCGTGTGTATGTGAGCCTGAGAGAACTGCGTGTACTTGCCTAGGCTACCCGCTACCCTAATCTGTGCACTGCGTGGGAGTCAAGGGTGTCAAAATGCGTCCAGGCCACACCGCTGCCCACACACAGGCCTGCACTCTCACACCTGCATTCACACTGCATGGCCCGTCAGGCGCTCTGCCGGACACACTCCTGCACTTGCAGCGTGAGAGGCGTGTATGATGAGTGCGCAGGGTGGCTGGGTTGTGGCCATCACCTGCCTGGCCTTTGGCACACACACTGTACGAAGGACGGCAGGGTGCGGTGCGGTAGAGGTGGGGTGGGACGACCCTGCCAATGTGTGCTTGCAAAGTTGCAAGAACACTTAGCTTGCTGGCATCAGTGTTACAAGTGATCAAGTGAAACTGGAGAGTGACACACGGGAAGCGGAGGCCCGGGAGTGTGCATCGCTGCAGCTGACAATACGCACATAACGAGTCCAGGACATCTGTTGGTGGTCAATTCACCGCACAACCAAAGCGTGATTTGTGCAGGTCTGCATGTTGCCATATGACACATCAGCCTGCCGTAAAAATGATATTAGGTACCGGTATGCCCAAGCTTGCACGGGCAATCCCAAGAACTGCCAACGGGACAGTGCCAACAGTGCCGTGCAAACCAAGGAGCACTGGCAGGTCGTTGCTCGACGAGTTCTTCATGCATGCACTAAGTATATATGTGCTACTGATAAGTGATAGGCACTTGTGTTGCATCGCGTTTGTGAGTATTGTATTGTAATAGGGGGCGATCACACACCCAGGCTGCCAGTCACAGGAGGAGGGTGTGCGTTCATGTGCTATGTGCTACTAATACTACTAATGCGGCATTGCGTTGCCTTAGTATGTATTGGGGGTTTGGGGATGCTAATGTGGGGCAATCACACAGCCAGGTCTACCGTCATAGAGAAAGGCATGCATTGATGAGCACGTTTGCACACTGTCCGTGCGCGCGTGTTACGCACATTGCCGCGTGCGTGTGTACAATGGAAAACGAAGCAGCGGAAATAGCCTATTAGATAGATGGCATAGCAGTCCTCAGGCAAACATAATGACGGGGCCATAGGTTGAAGTGAGGTTTGCCTTGGTGGTTTTGTCCATATAGTGCGCAAAGTGCGTATGGCAACTGCATGGGAGTGGCGTTATCACTGAGTGAAGTTGATGGCAATGGGGCAACAGGCACATCAAGGGGTGTGAACGAGAGGCAGTGCGCAGCATCCGCATGCACGTTTTGAATGCAACCAAATCCTGCAGGCTTGCATAAGCATGCACGTAACCCATCAGCGGATGTGTGCATGGTGCCGTGCACAAAGTTCTCACATCCATGTACCCTAACAGTACGCAAAACGCGTTAGGATGGAGTCAATGACAGTTAGCAGGTGTTTCTAGGCCAAGTGCTGGGAATGTGAAAGCATGCCAGCCACCGGCAGGCAGGTGCGCCAGCCAACGCCTGCACCAGCATGATTGATTAACGTAACATTCATACGTTGGCTGCGCAGGCCATCAGTGGATGAGTGCATGCGCCTGCATGCTGTATGTACGGGGCTATGTACGGAGGGGCCCAAAGGAGGGTAGGTGCGCCATTGCGCCCGGACCACGGCCCGCACAACGTCGTTGGGACACCTGGAATCCACGCCCGCTTGAACGATCCTACTACCGTAGTCCTACACATACGCATTACCGGTAAACTACACTATTATGATTGAAAAACGTATCGGGGTTGCAATTAATCATGGCCACTGGGGCCTAAGCTGCTGGCGTGCTTAACCAGGCAGCAGCAGGAGCATCCGTGGTGCTTCCACACAGGCCCTGAGGCGCTTTCGACAGGTGTTAAACCTGCCTGTGCCTTGCAAGATGCCATGCATGCATGGCTCGTTTATTGCCGCGTGCATGAACTGCCGCGTGCATGCACGGCTGCTCAGCAGCGGACCTTCGAGAACTCATTGTTGGCTGCGGCGGAGCGCCCGAAGCGCAGCGGCAGCAGCTGGTACTTCTGGAAGCAGCACGTGCCGGTGTCGGTGCGCCAGGTGGCGCCCATGCAGAAAAACCCCAGCGGCATGGTGATGTTGCCGTTGGTGTTGCAGAGCGAGGCGCAGGTGGCCTGGTCCGGCAGCGGCATGCACTTGGTGGCAAGCACGTTGGTGAAGGTCAGGCCCTGCCAGAAGTCGCAGCCGTCTGCACAGCGCAGCAGGGAAGGTAGCACGGGATAAGAGCTGAGCTCGTGCAATCAGCAAAGTCTGGCAATCAGCTTGGGAAAGGAAGGTGAACGCACGGAAGGAAGGCCTCATGCGACCTATGCGTGCTGCATGCGCTGCGTGCGTGCTCCTGTCGCATGCCATCTCGCGACTTGAATTTGCCGCTGACGCCGCAGCACATCACGGAGTTGGGTGGCCTGTGAACATGCTAGCTATGTGGCTTGCTGCGTTGTGGTGTGACAAGCCATCACATAATGATAATCACATAATGATAATCGAATGTCCCCCGCCATGAATGCCAACGAATCAGCGGACACCAAACGGTCAAGCGGCAACCGCAACGGACTCACGTCGTGCGAAGTTGGCCACCAGCGGAGCGCCGTCGCGCAGCGCACGCGCCGCGTCGTTTCTGGCGTCACCCATCGGCACTCCGTAGTGGTAATGGCCGAAGAGAGCAGCCAGGTCCCAGGTGCTGGCGATCGGGCCCACGGTGGTGGTGCAGCCCACGCCTCCGTAGTCCATTGTGCGCGGCTCGCGCTGCGCTACGATGGACCACATGGTCTTTGGCTGGTGGTAGTCCCAGCACACGCCAGGCGTCTGCGCCACGCAGTGGCCTGGAAAGGTGACGCTGCAGCGCAAATGGCACCATCGGCATGAACCGAGCACGCGACAAACACGTATTGTTGGGCCACTCTGTCAGGTTTAAAGGCCCAGCAGGGTCCGTGACTTCATACAATAGTAGGTTGTGCGCGATTCATCGCTTTACAGTGAACGCCGCCCCAGTACTCACAAAGAACGGGCAATGGCAGGCATTTGCCGCTGTGCTGCCGCGCAGGGCATTGCGCAGGATGAATGCGACGTTGTGCCCACCTGCCTCTGCAACTGCATCATCTATCCCCAATCTGCACACGCCCTCACCTTGTGCAGTTGTTGCTATCTACACGCATGGGCACGCACTGACCGGCCCCACAGGCATTCCGTCGTACCGCACTCACCTGGGGGAGTAACCGTACTGGAAACGCGGTACGGCGCCGTCAGCGGGGCTGGACCCCCGGTCATGCGCGAGGCCAAACAGGTGGCCAAGCTCATGTGGGACCGCTACGGTGGTGAGCTGGTTGGATTTGACCACAGCCAGGCTGGTAGACCCCAGGAACACGGCACGCCTCGTTTGGAAGCCTGAAGACACACATGCACACACACACACACGAAAGTCCAGCCAGCTGTTACACATACATGTATGATGGGCCATCGGCCGGGTGCAGGCAGCTGAGCCTAAGCAAGCACAAGAAGGCCTGACCCAGCAGTAACCCGTTGCTGACCCTGCGGCGTGGAAAAATGAAAATTGTCATAGGCAATGCTATGGTCTTATTGATGGGCAGAAGCCAGGCATGGTGTAAGCCTGCCATGAGACCAAGCATGTGGCACTGCAGGGCCCATGCCGGCCTGCAGTGCGTGCACGCAGGAGACTCACGATAGTCGGTACTGGGGCTGAACGTCAGCGCGTTGCCAAGCGCACCAGGCACGGAAGGGGGAACGACAATCTGCACGAGAACGCAAGCAACGGCAATGTGCGTGATGTTGCCTTGTGCACGTCTTGTGCCCCACCTCCAGGAGCTCTGCATGCCTCAAATCATTGAGCACAATGCTGAACGGAACAGGGCACAGTTTGTGGGTGCGGTGGGTAGCTACTTGCCCACTATGCCAAATGCCAAAACTCGGTCCGTTCACAGCAGCATCGAGTCGCTGGCAGTCAGGCCACAAACAGGTCGGTCCTACTGTAAGCATGCATGCAAGCGCGCCTTACCAACTATCCAGAACCCCAGACACTCACCAAGTGGAGATCCGCCATCCACTGATTGTAGTTGGGGTCGGCACTGACCAGGCTCACGCCCTTTCGGATGGCTTGCGTCATGTCGGCGAGTGCGCCGGCTGCGGTCATGCCGTTGAGCGTGGTGAGGGACAGCAGGACGATCTGGGAGGTCACACGGGCGCGGTTGAGCGCGAGGTTTGTGTTGGTGATGGCCGTGGTGACCGCCGCCTCAATGCCGGAGTAGTATGCCTCCGCTGCGACGTACACGCTGATGTAGATCCAGGCGGATGAGTCATCCTTGACGTTGGTCTGCAGCATGGTGCGGCCGTGATGCTGCCCGAGGCCTGCATCCGCATGCTCCTCCCCATCAGGCGCTGACGCATGCACAACGTCAGCATCGGAGGCAGCAGGGTCGGCAGCGTGCAGAGCGTCGTCGGCAGCGCCGTGCGTGATGTCAGGATTGCGCCCTTGCTGTACTGCAGTGTCCTCATGGACGACCTTGGTGAGGCGGTACGTGTCGGGTACAGTCAGCGAGCGCTGCAGCTCTTCATCGTAGTACACCTCCGGGCCCAGCACAAAGTTGCCGTGGAGGGCGCTGTACGCGGTGACGTGCCACACGCCGCTGGGGGCTGTGAGGGTGCAACGGGGCAAGGGAAAACCGGCATCAACCATAAGGAGCTGCATAAGGCGGGGCCGTAAAGTTGCATGCAGGCTAGGAAGGAGAAAGGCATTGTTTGGCAGGGATGGTTGTCACCGATGGGTGCGTGCAACACTGTGCATCATTGGTGGGTCGTTGCCCAATATGGTGGCTGGCCAAGGGATGGAGCCAAGCAGTTGCATGGCCGTGTGGGAAGCGGGTCATGGATGACTTATATTGCTCATATAGTCGTATCTGGATGAGTAATTGTGTCTGAGCAGTGACTCACTGTGTACCGCAAACACCATGTGGCTGCTGGGGTCATCCACAAAGCGTCCCGCGTACAGCAGCACGTCTGCCTGGCCGTGATGCACATGCGACTGCTGTGCCTCATCCACCTCCTCCTCCTCACACTCCAATGCAAGCTCTTGCTGGCCCTCCTTAGGCACCAGCTTGCACGACTGGCGGACAGGTGTATTGCTCATCACCGGGCTGCTGCTGGGGCTGCTGGCGGCATCGTCAGCGCTGCTGTTGGCCGCGGCAGGCGACGCCACGGTGTTGAGGTGGTCCAGCAGGCACAGCTCCGCTGTAGCATGCACGTTACGGAAGAGCTGCAGGTCGATGGTGATGTTGCGCTGCGTGGTGCCAAGCTCCAGCGCTGCGGTGTTGATGCGCACGCGGCGCGAGTGGGAGCTGTGAGAGAACTCGCTCTGTATACATGCACGCATCAGGCGGGGGGGTTGGAGCGGAGGATACAGCTCAACAGTCATCTGACAGGTTTAACAGGTTATCACGCATCCAGGCGTGCAGTCAGTTTAACATGCAGGCGATTTGGGCAGGCAGCACAGCAGCTGCCGGTGTATGCAATCAACTGACGGCAGCCTCGATGGAACGCCCAGAGCGGCCGCGGTGCGTGCGGCGGCTATGCATGTCACCATTCAGGTCCATGCAGCAGCGCCGGCAGTGCACAGCTCAAAAGGCATGTATCAGCAGCGCCATCGCTCTGTCGCCCACAAGACAAGCATGCCGCTGAGCCAATGCATGGCAAGGCAGGCGGTCCTGCAAGCATCAGCAGCTCCCCTTACCGGGCTCGGCCTGTAAGGAATATCTTCAAGGTCGTGGAAGAGGAGGTTTGTCACGGCTCTGCTGGCGTATGGCTTGAGCCCAAACCAAGGAAACCCGTCATACCGGCTCGCGGGCTCTGACATAAGGCTACCAACGCTGTCAGCGCCCTTCTCAGCGTGGTGCAACTTGCGTGGCAAGCCTGTCACATATGCAGAAGTGCATAAGCCATACAGGTTATTTATGCCTCGCTACATTTCGGTGCCACCTGGAGCACCAACAGCTCATCACAGTCTGCAAGCAAGCAAGGTGTTCAAGGCGTCAGCTGCGACAGGTGATAATGTGGCTGGCAAACCTACCTTCGGCGCTGACACCTGCAGCTCCAAGCAGCAGCCCCACTGACAGCAGCACAGCAAGGAAGGTTTTGGCACCACAGATTGCCACGGCGCCACGGCTCTTGGCAGGAGAACCCAGTAGTAGTGCTGGTGGCATTTGCATGGACCCCGCTGCTCGACGTCCGCCTAGGCTCTGGTCAGAACCAGGTCAGAAGTGCGCAATCTCAGACAACACTTTACTGTTTCTTGGGACTGGAACGCTGGATGCAAGCACGTGTTTGCCCACGACGTCGTCTACACCTGCAGGTCACCGTTTGGCACTGTGGTGGTGGCTGCTGTAGGGTCCAAACACACGACAGTTGTGGATTGCTATGACTCAAGTGTTTTTATAGCCCTCCTCGTGCGCCTGCTTGCGTGAAGGTACCCTGCTGTACTACCTGCCAGCTGCACCTGGCTCAAGGGTGGTGAGAGGGAGCTTGCTCCAGCGTGACAAACCGGCGGGCGCGACAACCACAACCGTCCAGCTTGCTCTCCTGGCTGTGTCGCGATTTGTGATTTATCTCGTGCACACGTCAACGCCGCACGAGTTAACTTGGGCTTTTGTCGTGACGGCTTTGTCCCCTGAGCACCTTGGCAAACCACCACCCCTTCACCAGGGTACAGCAAGAAGTCTGACTGCAACGGGGCAGCAACGCGCAGGTTACTTCTTGCACTCAGTGCATATTCGAGGGAGATGTGCGCTTGTCCCCCAGACTGATTGGTACCCCGTGCATGGGACGAGCGACAATGCCCAAGCAAACACGTGTGCGTGCCAAACTGCCAACTACATCGTGACAAACAGCAACGTTCAAGAACACACCTACCAGCAAGTAATTGGAAAGCTACAGGTTTGTAGTTGCTGTCATGATGATGCGGGCAATAAGAGTTAGCTAGGAGTCCTCAACGCGCCTCACCAGCAGCACACCATCTCGTCGGAAACCTCAGGAGCCTGCTGGTACAGCTTGTGGCGTTCCTATGCAACATGTTAACGCACTTGTGGCACATTATAACATGCTTAAACCATCGTGGTTATTAGTTCCGGTGCACCCGCCTACACCCGTGGCGAAAATGCGGTATGCATTGTGCGGCCCTGGCACCAGCATTCATGGGGCAGCCGCTGTGATTTCTTGGTCACACACTCTGACACTCAGCATCAGGCTCAGCATTGTACTATCAACACACCCGTTTGTGTTTGTGTTTCTTCCTTGCGCTTGCTTGGCAAGTGTGTACAAGCCAGCATGCTCAATCGCTGCTGCCTTGGGCTGCGATACTGGCTTGGCATAATTGTTGGCGTCTGCGCTTCTCCGGTGGCTTGCATCATAAATCGATGAGCAGCACGCGTCCACACCACACGCTACTTCTCAACTGTAGCCTATCATGAGTGTCGTTGGCTGACAAGGCAGATTTCAGCCATGCGCTGGCCAGTACTCCGCAGTGGTGGCGCCTTTGCTGCTCAAGCAGAGCCGCACCTTGCGCACGCCACGGTGTCGGCGCGATGAACGCCAGGGCGGCCGCCGCTGCCAACACACGCACCCACGCGCATTATTGCCCACCCCCTGTCACAGACTCCCTCCTTTCCTTAGTACAGTTTTCCTCAGCTCCTCCAAGACAGCCGCCCCGCTCTCCTCCCCGCTGCGCATGACTTTCTTGGCCACAGCCTAGCGCACCTGCGTCTTTTCTGCAAGCTGTCGCAGTCGCGCTCGTGAGAACAGTTGCCCAAAATTTGGTCAAAGCATCGGGCAAACGAAGAGTCATCCTTGGTCCATCAACAGTTCATCACCCATGCTGGTCAAGATAGTGTTGCGTGTGCATGGTGGGTAGGATGGGTCGAATGCAGGCAGAGGATGCAGTGGAGTGGATGCTCCCCGTGTATGCGCTCTCAGTGCATTTGGGGGCATGCGGAACGCTAGAGTAGGGCTACCCTCTGGCCCTGGCCCAATCACATCTGCCGCATCCATGCTTTAGCAACCTCCCTGTTTGTATCGCCCACCACTAGACTAGCTGGCTGCGCAGGACTTTTTGTCCGCTTGCGGCCACCCATGCCACCCACACCCCTGTGCAGCTCTCCCCTCGTGCGGTGTGCGTCAGTTGGGCGTGCCCTGCGGGCTGTGTGAACGATGGCTGCTGGCTGGCTGGTGGGCAGGCAGCTTGCGTGGTGTGTCATTGTACCGGCATGCACCCCTTCACATGGCAGTGTATCGGTATGCACTGCTTAGACCCTACCGCGCTCGCGTGGTTGCGCCTCTCCTGCGCCTCCGCGCCGTCTGCACTCCAAGCGTGCGTATACCGCTACGCGACAAGCTGCCCGGGCGCCTGCCGCTGCCCACACGGCAGAGGCTGTACAGTGTAAAGACCCAGGATAAGTCTGCGACCTGGCCAGAACCGTCCTCGGTGTCGCTTGCCGCCCGGCCTTGTTCACCAATGTGCAGCATTTACCGGCAACGCAGATTTACACGATCTCCTGTCAAGCGCTCGTCTTATTATGCGTGATCAGGCCGCAGCAGAGCTCAGCGGCAGCGTCACGCAGTGTGGTGGCTCAAGTGCAGCTGAAGGTCGTGGGTATCGGCAGAGGCCTCACACGGCATGTGCGTCTTGTGCGATGTGCTCCCAACACATTGCTGCAACCATGGCGACAGCGTGGCTGTTGCACGTGGTCATACTTAGCTCCTACCAGGCCACCGCGGGACAACTCAAAACATCGCCCAGGGCGGGATTGAATGTTGGGGCTGGATGCCGCCGACTGGCTGCAGTGGCATAGGCCACGTGGTGGTGTCGCCCAAAAGCGCATTGTTTGGGAGGTGCTCTGAGCGTAGCAAGGCATGCCCGTGCGTGGCGACAAAAACGATGAATGAGCGACGAAGTAGTAACGGGACCACGGTGTGCAGCAAGGGGCGCAAGGGCCGATCGCAATGGGAATCACAAGCAGCCCGGGCAGGTGACCAATCCGCATGCTGGCAGCAGCCATGCACACCGGGGGAATGCCATTAATGCCATGCCGACAAAAGAGAGGGGATAAAGGGCAGACATTATTGCCAGACTAAGTGAATGCATAAGTGATCTGAGATGGCGTGGTAGCGTTTCAGAACCTGCATCGCACATGCAAGCTGAACAGGTGATGGAAGAATTGGGTGTACAGTAAGCGGTGACCAAGCGCATGCTTGCCGCAGCGGTTCTTGTCACTCATAAATGATCACGTTGCCACAGGAATAGGCATCATCACAAAAACAGGCAGGTCACAGAGAAGGCATGACTTGCTGCAATCCACGCGTGACGTCGTTCTCAGGCCGCTGTCATGTGCAGGTGATGAGGTAAGCCTAGACGGCCTCAGGCATCTTGGAGGAGTGGTGCTCCACGATGAGCCACTGGCCGTCCACCTTCTCGTACACAAACGTGTAGCGCGCGACCACCTGGGAGGTCACGCCGTTGACCGTCACGGTGAAGGTGTAGACGCCGCTGTTGATGCCCACGCCGGGGGCCAGCAGGCGCGCGTTGGGGCTCTCGCCAACGACCGTGTCGATGACGCCGCTGGGGTTCTTCTTCAGGAACTCGGTGAAGTAGTCCATGATGGTGGCGCGAGAGGTGCGCACGTGGTTGGACAGCGTGGGGATCAGCACGGCGCCGGGGGCGTAGCGGTCCGCGACCTGCGTGTGTTGAGGGAAGGAGAGGGGAAGGGGGGGGCGCCGTCAAAGTGACAGAAACAGGCGAAGCACATACGCAGGCGAAGCACATACGCGGTACGGTCAATCCTGTCGCCATCTTGGATGGGTCTTGCAAGACGTAGCTGCACGCATGCGAAATGGCTGTCCCAGCTTCCGTCCATAAGCATCATTTGCGCCTGCAAGCTGATAATGTACATTCCTAGTACTGGTACATTACCCCCTGTGCTGTGTGCTGTCTGCATCCAATCTGTGCATGCATCGTCCGATGCGATCCCGCCCGCCCTCTTGCTCTCGCTCCCTCCATTCCCGCTGCGTCCTGTATGTGCATTGCGCGCGCGTTGAATGGCTGTCCCGCTGCCTGCATACCTTGGCAGCGGTGTCCTAGCCTGTAACCGTTCCCATCCCAAAAAAAAACAGAAAAGAATACCTTGGCGGGGTTGAGTGAGAGCAGCGAGGCGTTCCACAGCGTGAAGGCGTACTTGAGCTCCTCAATGTAGTTCTCGGGCATCGCGCTAGAGTGGTGCTCGGTGATCAGCCACTGTGCACACACACACAGGCCAGAAGACAGCAGGCACACGCACGCAGGCACAGCGCGTCGTTCACAGCCATGCTGTGAATCATGCGTACAGCAGGGTTTGAGATGTTTGATTGCCTCGTCGTGCGCCGGCGGCATGCGGAGGTTGGCTCGCTGAGCTGAATGGGCTGCATATGGGCTGCATGCGGGCTGCATTTCGGCTGCATGAGGCTCACGCAGGCCTGCCAGCTGGCGTCACCGGGACTGGCCCATGATGAGGCCGGAGCAACGCGTGCATGTATATATGCTTCGTTGAGGCCCTCAAGGCAAGCATATGGTGACAGGCCCGGCAAGCAATGCAGGTCACTGTCAGGCCACTGCCTGCAGCTCGGCCATTAATGTCATGCATCCTTGCATGCAAGTTGGCACCACGAGGTGGCACTGTCGAAATTGCCTGGGAATCCTTGCTTGTGCCAGTGCCCGGGCGCAGCAGCGATGCATGCGTGCATGCTTTACCTTGCCACTCGACTGCAGCTTGAAGGTGAATGAGAAGCGCGCCTGCAGGGGGGCGCTGTCCTTCAGGTCAAACGTGTACGAGCCGAGCAGCGCCACGACGTCTGGCGCCAGGCGCTGGATCTGCATTCACCAACCACCACGCACGCGCCGCAAGATATCAAGTGCAGCCAGGCTGCAGCAGCAGGTGGCTTAGAAATGAACGAAGATCCTTGTAGTCTAAGCCTTTCAGCCCGACGACACCACTGTGGTATGTGCGCGACAAGCATACGGCCGTGTACGAGCAACCGTTGGCAACCACGCCACACACCATGCACAAGCAAGCCTTTATGCACAACGATGTAGCACAGCTGTATTTTGCAGCACGGGTGTACAGGGCCTGCTAAGTGCAAGCAATTCGCGTTGTGCAGGCTGTACATACTGCAGCCACGTTTGCATTCTTTGCGTCCTCATGTACGGCTAGATAGTACGGCCCTCATTGTTTCCTGCGACACGCCGCAATACTAGCTACAAGAGGCTCCTTGAAACACTTGCCTTGTGCTCATTGATGGTTGCTTGCGGCTTCTTCGTGAGGAAGTGCTCAAAATAGCTTTGGATGCCGGTGTGTGTGGTGCGGATGTCGTTAGAGAGTGTCGGCAGCAGGACGGCATATGGCGCATAGAGAGCTGTCACCTGCAGGCATCAGTCACGTGTGGTATGTGGTAGTGCGCCTCTTCGTGTTCCCACCATTTTACTGCTGTGGTGGGCAGCACAGCAGGCCGCAAAGGGTGGGTGTGTTTCGACCAAAGCAAGAAGCAGGCCCCAGTGACAGAGCGCAAATAATAAGCAACACCATATGCAACGATGTTTATCTATCAAAGGACAGCTTGGCTTGGGGACAGGATGGCTGTTGCTTTGCTGCAGGCCATCCTGCAACATGCACCAGCGCTCAGAACCGGCAACCGCTGAAACGCTTCCAGAAAACAAGTACCAGAATGGCGCACCTCTGCTGGTGTCGTGAGCAGCTTTGTGTTCCATTTATTGAAGAGAGCCATGACATCAGCATCCGACAAGCCTGAGCTCAACACACGTGAAGCCGAAGGGACGGGGGCCGCAAAGAGGAACAACGCCACCAGCACCACAGCAAAGGGCCCAGAAGACGGCATTTTACTTGGCAGGTGTTTGTCTTGGACCTGCACGCAGATGAGTAAGGGTCGGAGCAGTGCAACGCACGTGCGTTGTGTTAGAACATTGTGCGTGATGGCGCGCGACTCAACAAGCAAATAACAGTGCTCAGTGTAGTCCTGCGTTGTCCCACACAGTCTTGAGTCAGGGACTAGTGTCAGACGTTGCACGAGCACATACATCCACATGTCTCACCTGCAAAACTGCTGTTACAAGCAAAGCAGCTTGTGAGCACGCGTTGCGGCAGCGTTTCTCCCAGGTCTGTATGGGGTTGAAGGGTGAGTGTGTGTAGTGTGTGTGGATGGCTGAAACTTTGATGCTTATATAGAGAAGACGCGAGGTATGAATAATGGGGTACAACGCTGTAACATATATGACCGCAGTGAGAAGTTCAAAGGACACGCAGGATGATGGTCCTGTATGTGTAGCAGGAACGCACATATGAGCTGCCGACGAATGTATTGTGAAAGCGCTCTGGTCTGGCCCCTTAGCCTGCCCGGTGTGTCCTTGTGTCCGGCTGCTGCCAGCATGCTCGGTCACACATACACGCTCGTTCACGCGCACCTTCACGCTGTAACTTGCTTGCTGATCAACAATTTGATATGAGCATCTTTAAAATCCTAACTTGCTGATGGAGCTCTGTACCGTGTATCGGACCTGCACGCGGTGGCCAGCCATGTGGCCAGCCATCCGCCTGTACATGTCAGCATGGCGTGCTGCTTTGAGCCGTACTTGGTGCCGAGTCAGGCACGCAATTATACGGATTTTCGTTCCTTCAGCACGCTAAGACCTGATATCTAGCCTGCCTGCTTTCTCTTGTGTTCGCCCAAGACCTGCCAGTGCAGTGACACGTCAGCCTCAGTCAGGCTGCTCAACACCGTGCCTGCAGAACCCTGACACAAACTCTTTTACAAGTTGCTTTTAAAACGCATGGTATTACGGCTTCGGTATCATCAGCTTGGTCACACAAGGCTTGTGCCGCTTTTCCGGTCAGCCCTGCGCTTGCGTGCTGCGCTTGTGTACGGTCGGAATAATTGTGGTCGGCAGCGGGTTGGGATGAGATGCGTGGGAAAATCTGCTGAAACAGCCCCAACCCATGCTCGGCCGCCGAAAGCCTCAGCTTTAGGTCCGGCTGTGCGGTTGTGCAACACGCTGGGGATGACAGCATGGGGGATGGCCTGAGACCAGAGTGCATGCTGTGTGACTGCTTTTGCACGTGAGTACCAAACGACGCCATGCTGGCCGCAGCATGTGCGCATATGAGTACCGTATATGAAGAACAGAAGCACAAGTACACATCGCAAGACCCGCCATGGCGTACAGGCCTGCCCCGCCAGCGAAGGAACCTCTTTGTACTCCCAGCTGCTTGTTTGCACTAAGTAGGTGAGACGGTCCTTACACAGGCAGAGTGACCCGGAAAGGTGCCCAGGCCCTGCTGGACCGAATGCCTCTAGGTTGCTTGTTGTGGGCACCCGCTGAGGCTTGCAAACGCAGCTGCATGCTGTTTGCCCTGCCATCTGGGCGGCGTCCTGAGCTGCATTAGAGGCTGTGTCGCCTCTGCCCTTACCGGTGTGTAGCAGTCATGGCCAACAGGATGCATGCTGCAGCATTTGCAGACGGACAGCTGCAACGGTAGGTGCATCGTTGGTCAGCAGGTTGCACTGCGCAACCTGCATGCCTCTGTCTGTTACGATCCGTGAACCCTGCACGGGCCTGACTCCACTGTGCTATACACGAGCTGCGTCAGAAGAGGCGCACATAGGGCTATGCAGTGTGATTCGCATGCGGCGGTGCAGTGTGCATATGCATATGGCCCAGCTGTGTGTACGCATTGTGTGTACCTAGTGCAGCGCCCCTGCTGCGGTATACTGCCGACAGCGCCCCTGCATACTGGTGGCACGGTATCGCCACATGCATGGTATGTCACCGAGCACAGAGATGCATGGATCGTATTTGGTGGGCTCGCGTGCTGTTCTGTACGCCGATCGGACCATCAAAACGCGTCAAAACGCGTTGACACACTAATCACGCTGCGCGTGCGAGACGGAGACTGCATGCCATCGCCGTGCCATTTGCGCAGGTTCATGCTTCTGCCACCCATCCGCACCAGTCCCTGTGTGAGACAGCACTTCCTTGTCATGTTCCACCACATTGCCTCCCACCTAGTTAGGCGACTGTACTGCCTGAGCTTGCCATCCGTTACCCGCCCCCCCCCCCCCCCTC
>BDDA01000060.1:213664-224508 GCA_001662385.1 Chlamydomonas asymmetrica
AACGATGCCTGCCTCACAATTAGGTCTGGGAAGCTGAACATGGAGTGCGCATACACACGTGTGCGCGCACGCAAATGCGCTGTGCGGAGCGCCGCTTGCTGCACATGCCGTAGCATATCAGTGCGGGCTCATCAGTGCTGGCCCAACATGGGCTGCGAGGACTGTGCAGCTTGTGCAAATCCAGGGCCATGAATGGATGGGGAGAAACCTCGCACAAACACATGCAGCCTGGCGCAAATTGAGATTACACATTTACATCACTTGCATGTGATGGGCGCAACACAGTGCCGCGATCCTTCTGGGCAGCAGCCGTCCTCGCATTGTGACGCGAGCGGAGAGGTGCATGCATTGCACCCGCTCGCATTGTGCTGCTCTTAAGATCTTTGCTCTTGTGCATGCAGGGACTAGGTGTCGACCTATCGGCCTCCTCATCTGGGGGGCATTGTCAGCCTCGGCGACAGAAAGCTCAACATGCACAAACTAATAACTAATAGACCTGAAAGCAATCACTGGGCTGCCTCACCACCCTCCTCGTCGCCCTCCCCCTCCCCCTCCTCTCCGTCATCTTCCTCGTCCCCCTCCTCATCGCCCTCCTCGTCATCCTCGTCGCTGCTGGTGTAGTCGTTGAGCGGGCGCAGGCCAATGTACTGCGCGAGGTCGCTGAAGTGGAACCCGCCAAGGCGCGACTGGTCCACCTGCAGCATGTACAAGCGGCACACAGACGATGCATTGATGATGACAATCAGCCAGTGAAGGAACCAACCCCGTAAGCAGCAAAGGCAAAGTGGCATCATCGGACACATGCCTCACATGGTGTGCTTGTGCGCGCAACGGCACCGGGGGGGCAGGGCTTGAGTATGCAACGGTGCACACACGCAAGCGTCCGGATGAACTCGTCCCCTTGCCCAAACACGCTCCCAAACACACAGGTGTGACAGGTGTGACAGGAGGGCAATGCATGCACAGGCGCCAGGAGGACAATGCATGCACAGGCGCCAGGAGGACAATGCATGCACAGGCGCCAGGCAGAGGCGCGACGGCGACCCACACCATTCCTGCGGGGCTGCTGCATATGCTACCGCCGTGCAGCTAGCAAGCACCCCGCACGCTGCTGTCCCCATGCACCGCTCGCACGCCACGACAAAGGCACGGTGCGGCAGGCAGCGCAGCAATCAGCTGCTGCTCAAGGGCCCGGCCAGGCAGGTTCCAGCATGACGCCAAAGGATGTACGTTCATGTACGCTTCTGTATGTTAATGTGCGTTTTGTAGGTAGGTATTGTATGGGTTCGGCCTCGGCTGCTCAAGGTGTAAACAAAAGCTCCAGGTGTACAGAAAAGCAAATGCGTTGCGGCGTACGTACGTTGATGAAGGCCTCCATGAATCGCTCCCAGGTGCCGTCCCACTGGCGCACGAGGTGCGGGAAGCGCAGGATGTCGGCGTGCTGGCGGTTGCGCCTGAACGCGAGCAGCATCTCTCGGCGCGTGACCACGCCGTCGTGGTTGCGGTCCATGGCGGCGAACATGTCCAGCGCGGCCTTGACCTGCGCGCGCAAGAGCAATCAGCATCAACACCCGTTACTCAGCTGTGAGCTGTGAGGTGCTGTTTTCACTTGGCTGCTGTCACTTGCCTCAAGCAGCACGCATGTAATGCGTGGGCAGCAGTTAGCAGCATACCGTACATTAGCTGGTACATTGGTGCATGCCATGATTACATTACATTACATTGCATTACATTACATTACATTGCATTACATTACATTACATTACATTACATTAGTGCATGCCATGATATCGTTACATGCTCAATTTGACAGCAGGTCACAGGGAGGATCTCCCTGGTATTTGGCCTGGCATGAATGTGAATTCAGAGTTCCGGGGACAAAAACAAACAATAAATAGAGTCAAAGAGCGGGGCGCTCACCTGGCTCTCTGTGGGATCATACTCCAGGTCCTCTGCTTCACCAGGCAGCGACACGATGTGCTGGCGCTGAGGCAGCACACGGAAGCTCAGCAGCGGCACCCACGCGCACGTGCCCAGCGCGGCGTCGTGCATGAACGCCACCAGCCGCGCCTCCTTGCACCGCGGCACCTGCAGCGCCGCCGCAAACGTGCCTGGGGGCGGCCCCGCCGTGCCCGCGCGGCTGCCGCCGCCCGCCCCACTCGCGCCGGTGCCCGGCCGCGGCTCGGGCCGGAGGAGCGCCGCCTCCGGAACCGAGGTCGACGGGGCCGAGACCGCGGCGAGCTCCATGGGGGGCTGGCCGGGCACGAGCAGCGCGACGCGGGTGGCGTCTGGGACCACCACGTTAAAGGGTTCCGTGCGGTCGGCCTCCAGGGGGTGCCCGGGGCGCGGCGACACGAGCTGCGCGCCCAGGCGCACAAACTGCGGGTGCGCCTCCGGCAGTGGTCGCGGCTGCAGCGCCGGGTCGTGAAGCACGCCGCCGCAGCCCTCCGCACCCTCCGCACCCTCCGCAGTTTCACTCTCAGGGTCGTGCGGGGCCACGGCCGGCACACGCATGCGCACCCGCAGCAGCGGTGTCTCTTCGACAACGCGCAGCACGAGCGGCGCGGAGAGCCCCTCGATGCGGACCTGCAAGCCGCCGGGCCGTACATCCACTACACGAAGGAGCTCCAATACATAGTCGCCGGGGCCAGGCAGTACCGCCCACAGCTGGTGCACGCGCGACCCGAAGGACTGGGCGCCGAAGCGCACGTCCATCGCGCCCCGAGGGCCCACCACGACCTGCTGGAACGTCCCTGCCTGCAGCCCCAAGGCATGCAACGCAGACGCCGGCGGTGTTGGTGCTGCCGCTGACGGTGGTGCTGCCCCTTCCCCGCTTGGCTGCGCTTGCTGTTGTTGTTGTTGTGGCTGCTGCTGCTGCTGCTGCGGTTGTTGTGCTGACGGTGGCTCGGACGGCTCAGCTTGCGGCGCTGCCGCTGCCGTACCCTGCGATGACGGCGGCCGACTGGGACCCAAATTTGAATTCGAATTTGAATTTGGGTTTGAGCTAGGGGATGGGGAAGGCGCTCCGGACGCCTGGGCCCTGCTAGCGGCCGCTGCAGGCAGCTTTGTGCTCGGCTGCGGCGGCAGCCAGCTGGCGATCGCCCTCCCGCTCGTCGTAGCTGCCGCCGCCCCACGGCTTTCCCCGCCATCCCCACCTGCTGCACCCGATGCTGGCAAACATCCTGCCCCTGACCCTCCAGGCATGCCAGACGCATCGAGCAGGCGATGGCAGTACCGTACGCCGGATGTACCGCTCGTACCGCCCGTACCGCCGCTGCTGGCGGACGACACAGTGGAGGATGCGAGACCGCCGTTTGCGGGCGGCAGCGCGACGGGCACCATCACAACCGGCAGCATCACGCCTTCGTGCGGCGCGGGGAGCTCGTTCACCGCTAGCAGCGTCGGGTCCATAATCTGCCCGCCGCACGCGAAGAACTCCACGCTCGCGTAGGGCAGGTCCCACCACGCGTCCAGGCTCAGCGGGTCGCGCAGCAGCTGCCAGGCAGCTTCCAGCGGCCAGTAGGAGTAGATGAAGGCGTCAGGGGGCACGAAGAACGCCACCTGCCCGGCGCGCAGCACCGTGCGCGCGGGGTCCAGCAGCCGCCACTTGCCGCCCACCTTGGCCGCCGCCCAGCAGTGGTTGTGCGCGAGCAGGCGGTGCCCGGGCGGGTGCGCGTCGTCGCCCTTCCAGTAGCCCGATATGACGACCGCCTCGAGCCCCGCGGCGCGGCAGAGGTGCATGAACAGCAGCGACACGCGCTCGCACCACATTCCGGTCGCGCCCCCCAGCAGCGCGGCCTCAAGAGAGGAATCAGCGGCGGCACCGGAGGGCGCGGGGAACAGGGGCAGGTCCACAAGCGCCATCTCGGCCGCGCGGCGTGGCGCGCGCAGGTGGCGGACAACCCACTCGTGGCACACGCGCAGCGTCTGCAGCTGGCTGCCGCCGCACACGCTGCGCAGCTGGTCGGCCAGTGCCAGCAGGCCCGCGCCCGTGCCGCCGCCGCCGCCCGCACCCCCGCCCGGCGGCGGCTGCAGCGCTACAGCCACCGACGCTGCCCACGCGTCCACACGCAGAAAGTCGTGCTGCCAGCGCGGCTCTGTGGCCTCCTCCTCGGCGTGCGAGGCGACCAGGCCGGCCGCCATGGGCGGCATCGCACCGCCGCCGTCGTCGAGCTCGCCGTCGGGGAAGTGCTTGCGGCGGATGCGGCGCAGCTGGTCGGCGTCTGCGCCGTGCATGTTTGCCGCCAGCACCTTCTCCTTGGCCTCCACAAGCACGCCGTCCAGGCGCGTGACCTGCTCGCGCACACCCAAGATAAGATTGAGATTGTTTTATCCAAAAAATGTAATGGACTTTGGCTGGACCGGTAAGGGGTGCACGACCCAAGCAATGACCCAGGACCGGAGCAGCTTAGCTTGGCGGGCGTGCAGCAGCAGCAGCTGGTGCAGTGTAATGGCTTGGGCTGTACCCCCTATATCCGTATCACCAACGCAGGGGAGGGTTTAGGGCACCTTGCTGCTTGTGCTTGCTACATGCACCTGATGATGGTGGTGATGCGGGTCGGCTTGCGATGCTGCATGCATCCGCGGTATTGAATTGTCAAGTACCGCTGTGCTGCTGTACTGGCAGTACCTGCTCACCTGGGGCAGCAGGTACACGATGTGCAGGCGCACCGCCATGACGCGCTGCAGCGGGTTGCCGGCGATGGCGAGGTCGTCCAGCAGCGACGCGTCGCACACCGCCGCCACCTCCTCCAGCCGCTGCAGCGCGTTGTGGCTCACGTCCAGGCGCCGCAGGCATGTCAGCCGCCCCACACCCACCAACTGGTCCAGCGCGTTGTGCGACACGCTCAGCACCTGGCCCGTGGGCACGCACGCAAAAGCGGAGCCAGTTTGCGCACACGTTAGTCGTGATTCGTGAGGTGGTGGACGCCAACAAAAGGTACCGTATTGCTGCACAAAAGTCGGGGATGGGCCTTGCACTGGCAATCAAGGTTTGCATTGTTGATCCATCACGTAATCACGATAAGGATGAAGGTCGCGTTGCTTCATGCGGTTGCAATGATGCCTGCCCAGCAGGCAGATACCGCTGATGTGGCGCTGGTTGACCCCTACCGCTGCCAGGCTGCTACCACGAGGATAGATGGGCGCAAGCCACAAGGCCTCTCGGTCTGACACGAAGCAGCCGGTCGGAGTGCGGCCTTCTGCAGTGGTGCGTGATTCTGATGCAAACCGCCATGCATGCGTCTGGTAAGGTGATTCTTCACACTGGTGCTTCGCATGCGTTTTTAGCTTGCTCACATCCATGCCCGCTGCTCAGGCAGGCGTTCCGCTGTGGCCTAAGGCCATGTGCGTGAGAAGGGCGGCACCACGCTGCACCCCGGCCCTCAGCGTGTTGCCTAGTTCCCTCTCCTCCTTGTTCAATCACTAATCATCTTGATCTTGATCCTCAAATCACCGGCTGCTTGCGCTCCATGCGGTACAATCAAATAGCATTCTCACCTGCAGGCTGGACAGGCCGGACAGCGGCGTGATGGTGGTGAGGCGGTTGTGGTCCAGCAGCAGCTCCTTCAGGTTGACCAGACCCTCCAGCCCCGCCACGCTCACCAGCGCGTTGCGCGCCAGGCTCAGGCTGCGCAGCATGCTGAGGCGCGCCAGCCCCGTGATGCGCTCCAGCGCGTTGCCGTCCACCCGCAACGACGCCAGGCGCGAGAACGACGACAGATCGCGGAGCATGAGGATGCGGTTTTCGGAAAAGTCTGCCTCCCGGAGGTTGTTGGTGTTGGCGTGGGGGCTGGCGCTGCGCTTGCAGGGCTTTGCTGCGTGAGGGCTGCCGGGAGCGGCTGCGGCATCGTCGTCGTTGCCGTATGCAAGGCTCAGGTCCAGATCCAGCACCTGGTGAGTAGGCACACGGCAGTGAGCTCTGACAGTGAACCCAAACACAGCGATGCGTGTGCTTCTGCAGGGTCCTGTGGACGCTTGGGTGGGCGTCTGTAGAAGCCCCTGCCTGGAGGTTGTGCATGCACGATTTTGGGTGTGGGGTGCATGGGGGAGGAAGCACTTCCTGTGATCGGGTGGAGTGTGTGCGCTGCTGTGCCGGGGATACAGGGTGAGTGCAAGCAACAAGGGACCAGGTGTGGGATGTTAGGGTGCCAGCGTGCCAGCAGCGTAGCGTGTCGTGCCTCGCACACGCAGTGTCGCCGTTCTGAAAGTCAGGCAGGCGGGTGATGCGGTGGTGCAACATGATGGTGCATGCAGGCGTACATATTGGCATGAGAGCACCAAGTGCCCATGCACAGCCTGAATCTTGTCAACAGCGCAACATGCGCACGATGAACTACCGTGTCGTGCCTGCTACGCCACGCAAGCAACCCACCTGTGTGAGCTTGTTCTGCGACACATCGACATAGGTGAGGTTCTTAAGCGAACCCAGTGAGCGAATGTCTGTCAGGCGGTTGTTGCTGAGCGTTATCGACTGCAGGTGGGGGTAGCTGACGAGGGGGTCTGTGTTGGTCAGGTCGGTGCCAGTGACGCTGACCGCCAGGTACGCTGGCTTCAGCCCATCCGCAGTCCTGCCCAGCTGGGTCAGTCCATCGGCAACCTGTGTGCCACAACACTAAGTTTGGCTCAAGACACATTTTGAGGCTCTGTCCATCATATGATAGATGGTCGCTGAAAGCGAGACCAAGAAGCACCGCAAAAACAGTACGCACCAAATCCAAGTCAAAGGGCTGTTTTGGAGGCTCCTGCTCAACAGGCTCCGCTGGAATTGCCTTCTTGCTGCTCTTCCGCTTGGCAGAAACCTTGCTGGCGCGGCTGCCCCCACTTCGGGAGGATTTGTGCGACTTGTGCGAACCGGCCACTGACATTCGGTCAGTGTCCATGGGCTTCGTAGTATGTATCATCTTTGTTCCAACATCAGTTTACTCAGCGTGGCGTATTTGGCTAAGCAACGAACTGGGCAAAAATGTGTGTCATGACTATGAGGCTTAGACGTTGCATAAAGGCAGCTAGTCGACGGTACTGTTTTATGTAGGTAGAACTTCCTAGCGTGCACATTCCCGCCTTTGTCTAGGACAGGGCGTCTTGAGTTGCGAGCGGCGTGTTTCGCAAGGGGAACGTACTGCACTGCGTTCGCAAATGTGAACACATTCAAGTTGCACCAAACATGCACACTTAATCTTCTTGCCGGATCCACTTCACTGCGCAGGTGGCACCCTTATCATAGTTGACTGTAAGCATATCTTGCTGAGCAAACGCCACAATGATTCGCTCATCAACTGTTTTCATCGACCGACTGTTGGGTCAACGCGTGTTATGTACACCACGCAGCAGCCTCACTGCAGGGTGTGTGGATGGCTCCGTTTTCCAGCCACGTCTGAGCATATCAACCTCCGCATCAGCGCAGGCAGGACCCAAGGACAGCGCCAGCGCATCGCCACCCCAACAGCGAACACCAAAGATTGATGGCGACCGACCGCAAGCCCAAGCGGCCCAGGGCCCACAGCAACCGCAGCAGGTTGAGCCCACCTCAACCCTGGAGCAACCAGCGCAACCGTCTAGTGACCCGGACTTTGTCAAGCGGCTCCGGCAGTCCTCGCCGACAGGCCGCTTGATCGATTTGTTTATGAAGGAGGGACGAGACTTGGACCTCCGCAGGCCTCGGGCAGCTCAGGCAGGAGCTGCTCAAGACAGGAAGGCGCAGGAAGAAGGCAACATGCTGCTCGTCATGCACAAGGCGGTGGAGCACTGCAAGCCGCTCATGCGCGTGACTGCCGTCAAGAAAGGCACCAAGGTCGTGTACGTGCCGGAGCCCATCGCGCCCCACAAGCAGACCAAGATTGCAATAAAGTGGATCGTGGAGGCTGCCAGGAAGCGACAGTCTGGCTCCGAGCTCAAAATACACGAGTGCCTGGCGGAGGAGCTGTTGCTGGCTTATGACAAGAAGGGCGCGGCGCGCACAAAGCGCGACGAGCTGCATAAGCTTGCGGTGGATAACCGTGCCAACGTTTCCGTACGGTGGTGGTAATGGTGCTCCCTCCAAGCGCTTAGGAACGCACTGTGACTGATTAAACCACGGCAGCGGCACTATGCACGACGTGCAACGCTGCACGATGGAGGTGCAAGCATCGGTGCACACGCACACACACAACCCCTCTGTCCTGCGGGCATCATGGCTGACCAGATTTTCACCACACACCCATTGCGCATCACCGTTTGCGCAACTTGGCGTTGGCGGCTCTCCTGATGGGCCACGCAACGCAGCATGCAGTTCCCCACCGCATACGCCACCGCATACGCATTCTGATCCGTGAACTAGCAGGGTCCAGTCATGCTTCCACCATGTACGGTCATGCCGCAGACAACTTGTAATGCTTGCTGTGCAGCATTGTTCAATCATGTGAACATTCATTCATCAATCTATCATGGTGTAAAGCTGCGGCCCCGCCTGAAGCATCACCTTGCCGCATGCGGCTGCATGCGTAACCGCCTGGCGTGCACAAGCTCAGGCTGGCTGTTGTTATCAGCAGCTTCTGCACCGTATGTGATGGTTCAGCAGGTGATATGATAGGCGTGCGTGCACGCAGTGAGTGAGGCGTGGGGAGCAGGGTTCCGCTGCTGAATGCCCGCCATCCAGCTTGTGCATCAGCGTTTTGGAGACTGCATCTGCGTATGTTACACTCACACCGGGGCGGCCCCGCCCCGCGTCCACCCCCATCCGTGTGGCATTCGCGGTGGAGGTGCAGCATGCGGAGGCGCAGGCCCTTATGCAGGCAAAAGCTCGCGGGATCACACATGAATACATGATGTACATGCAGTAAACACCGTTGTTGATATCAGCCATCCAAGTTTTACGCACGGCACCATTCATGAATCACAGATCCGAGAATGAAATGTGGAACATGTGGCACATGCATGTACCAAGACTCGTTCACTGACCACCCTCCTGCAAGTGCATGTGCATGTGGCACGGCAAGCACTTGTGCGTGTGCACGCCAGCAAAGGTCATGCATGATGCAACAAGCCAGCCAGCCCTGATGCAGCAGGCTGCACAGGCGGTGCGGTGCTGGAAATTGTTGTGGGGGCTCTCACTCTCACCCTTGGCCAGCCACGCCAGTGTGAAGGGCCGAATGCAGGCCTTGGGTCAGTTGCATGCCATGGCAGTGGGCGCGCCACCACATCCTAGCACGCATCATCGCAAGGATCGGAGCCGCGCTCTAAATAAAACATTTACGTAATACGTTGCTCTCAACAGCCGTGCGCCTTGAGATGTGTTCAGCATTGGGAGGTTGAATGACAGGGCCGGCAGGCATGGCTGCATGCATATAGGCGCATGGTAGACCGCATGGCTTGCAAGCAAGGGCGGATCAGAGCAGCGGCCAGCAGAGTGGCGCGACGCGTCCACTGCTGAGCATGCACGCAGGTTTTACTGCGCTCACTCGCTGCTCTGCAGCAGCATCTTGTACACCGAATCAGCCTGTGTGAACCATGCAGCAGGTAGGCTGGGCCAAAGGCCCTACCGAGGCCCGCTAGCACACGCGCCAGTATCACAGCGCAAATGCACACGTTTGCTGTCAGAGAATTGCATTCGTGAACAAATCGTCCAGGTCCGCAGCAAGATGGCAAGCCTTGCACGAGGGCGCCGTATGAGCGCAAGCGGTCTGACTCTACTGCAGGCTATGGTCTGGTCTTCACACCGAAGATGACCCTGAGCCGCCCTTGCCGCTGCTTGCCCCCGCTGCCGCCGACGCGCCCGCCTTGACCGCGGCGTCAAGCCCGCCGGCACTCCCCTCGCTGCGCACGTCCTTGTGCTGGTGGCCATGGTCGTGATCGTGATCGTGGCAATGGTCACGGTCGTGACCATGGTCGTGGTCATGGTTGTGGACATGGTCGTGGACATGGTCGTGGTCGTGGTCGTGGTCGTGGTCATGGTTGTGGACGTGGTCGTGACTGTGCCCGTGCCCGTGATCGTGATCGTGATCGTGGTCATGGTCGTGTTCATCATCGTCCGTGGAGCTACCAGCGCGGCCGCCCACCGCTGCTGCCTCCATCGGCGTCGCCAGCAGGCGCAGCCCGCCCACAAAGCTCGATATCGAGGATGAGAAGCCCGGCTCCTATGCACATCACGCATGTACGTGACCGTGAGCAAGCGGGGGGCCGTGGCAAAAGGGCAACACACGCGGCGTGCCCCAGCAGGCATATGCACGAACGCAGGCTGTACGTCACGCATCGAGTACGGTTGTGAGCAAGGCATGCTTCCATGCATCAAGGTTCATGCGGGAATGGCGTTTCGTTCGTTGCTTTCCGCTCCATCCTCTGCACGGTCCGCCTGCAGTATGACAGCACATGGGCCCGCTGACCACGCACGCATGCACTCTGACCTGCGGGTCCAGCAGCAGGCGCAGCGAGTTGAGCGCCACCAGCAGCGTGGATCCCTCATGCAGCAGCACCTGCACAGTGCACACACACACACACAAGCGATATTGGGCGGGTGAGGGCGGCCGGTCAGCTGATGACGTGCAAGGCTAGCATGCACAGTGGCACGAGGTGTCAACATGATGGGTGTGAGGTCGCTCAGTGGACTGCTGCACAGGCTGCATACTGCAGGAACGCGTATCGCTGATTTGCAACCTCTATGCACTCTCTCACTGGATATGAATTGGGTCACACTGCAGCTGACCAGTTGCACCAGGCGAATGCAGTCCGACTTTATATGTTTCACCGCACTGCAGTGACTGTTACGCCAGGCTGGTCAGCGGGGCGACTCACCGCCAGCCACAGCGGGAAGATGCCCGCCACGGTCGGGATCGTGGCTAACACGACAGCCACCAGCGCCAGCGTCAGGT
>BDDA01000060.1:232046-247022 GCA_001662385.1 Chlamydomonas asymmetrica
TGACAGCGAGTGTGCACATGCGCTGTGGCCTTGAGACTACCGGTACATCCATACAAATAAGCTTCCATAGCCAGGCTGCACGGGTGGGCGCTGGGCAGGGATGGCCCGTCGGAGGTGCTCACAGTAGTACCCCATCATCTGTCTGCCGCCGCACACTTTGCTACTATTGCACATGCTCCATTGCTCATATCGTGCCAGCAGGTCCTCGCTAGCTGCGACGCTGCGCATGTAAGCAGTGGCATGCCGACGGCAGCGTTGCAGGTGCGTCCAGGTGAACGAGCGAGAGACTTACAGGCGGGCTGAATTGGCATATGGCTCACTCGGCCCTCAGCTGCAGCAGAGGCATGCAACAAGGCGTGACCTAAGGATGCAAGGCGTGCGACTGAAACATGTGCGCGGTCAAATGCTCTTTCGCATGCAGAGGGACGTGGCCGACAAGCGAGTCACATTCCACATTCTCGCCTGTCGTGCGGAAATGCGCCGCCATGCGCTCCCAGACAGCCAGGCAACAAAACAAGCCAGAGGGCCTGCAGAGGGCTTGAACAAAGCGTCCATGGCACAGCATGCAGGCGAGCACGGAAATTACCCGGCAGCGCAGCGTTGTTGGACGGCTGGGCAGGCCTTACGAGGGCACCTCGGCATCGACCACCGAACGCTGTGGCCGTAACGCATGAGCCTAGGGCAGCGCTGGTGGCAAAGGAAAACAAGCACAGTCAATGCCAGAAACAAACGTACAAGCATTAGTACAATCGCGTGATTGCCCAGCTGGCCATTGTTGCCTTTAGTTGGGGGTCAAGCGATTACCAGTGCGATTACCATGCAGACCTTGAAAGCAATTTATGACAGCATGGACGCAACACACAGCCCTCGAATGGTGCATGGCTTGCATGCCACCGCAACAAGGCTCGCCAAGCCGCCAAAGCCACGATTCGTCGTCTCACGGAAACCAAGACACCATTGCCTGTGAGAGGTTGGCAATTTGGCGGCAAGACGGGCCCATTTCAAACTTCAAATTGTGCAGGGCCTACCAAGCACCATTCTGAGCCTCTGCACGAACCGGTGGCTGAGGTATCCAACCGCCCTCAAGAACGGGACGCGAAATGCGCCGCCCGTTGCACGATAAACACACAACAGTTGTTTGGGGCCGCCATTGCCCCAGAAGAAATCACACAGGACTCGCAAGGTGCAGTATCAGCTTGCGGTACCGTATCACGTAATAACCACCTTCCTCTGCCGTACATTTATGCTCTCGACCCTAGCTGCAACGGTGTAATCCATTGGATCCAATACAGCTGGCTGCGACAACACAGCGTTTGTGGGGCCGATGCCTGGCCCGACTTCATATAGTAGCAAGGACAGTGCCGGGTAACCGCGCCAGCCTCATAAACCGCGCCAGCCGCAGATTCCTTTCACACCGGAGTACCGGACCAACATACGAGGACAGATCACAGCCCCCCACTCTTTTGCAATATGGGGACACGATCTTAAGCAGTCTCCCGCGTTAGCGTTGGCGTGTGCGTCTTGTTCAGGTGCACCTCGCCACGTGAATGCGTGATGCACGGGCAGTACACGATGGGTTTAGGCAGTTCATCAGTACCATTAGTGCAGGAGGCACACACTCAACTCCGGGACATAGAAACGCAGGACCCACGACCAGGGCTCTCACATGTGTACAGCGTCGCGTGGGGAAAGGGGAACAACGGGGAAACACCATGGACATGCTAAGTAACCAGAGGAGGCTGTGTAGGCCTGCTGAGAGCTTGGAGTGCCTCGGGGAGTCAGCAGGGCGCTAAAGCAGCACAAGCATGACAATTACACAACATGACGCCTACCGCCTACCGAGGCAGCACCACTGAGGACACTGCCGCGGGGGAAAGCGTAGAACCACTGGATTCATGCCGGAGCGACTGCAGGCACACCACCCGAACCAGCAACCCCCTCCGCAGGACACCGCAGCCGCGGCTCTGCGTAGGATGCATGATGCATCGCAAGGCCGCGCTGCAGTTGCGCGTTCGCCGCGGGCGCAAAGCCGCTGGGGCAGCCATGCACGCCGTACGCGCCAGCAACGCCCAGCGTACAGCGCTATCGCCGCCCAAGCGTCAGACGCACCTCAGACGGAGGCGACGGTGAGGGTGCTGCCATGGGTGTACGTACGGCCGTGAGCTCCGCCGCCGCCACTGCTGCTGCAGGCGTGGGTACGGACACAGACACGTCGCGTGTTGCGGTCGTCACGACAGGGGATGGTGAAGCCTGGGGATGGGGATCGCTGCTGCTGTGGGCGGTGGTGTTGATGGCGGCTGTGGAGGGTACGGTGGAGAGGCTGGGGGAAGGGAGGCTGGAAGCGGCGGTGAGGAGGGTCCGGCCGGCAGAGGAGGAGCGGGAAGGAGCCCAGTTGGCTGAACGCTCCTCCGCGCGGCGGCGGCGCACCATCCGACGCCGACGCCCCGCCAGCACGACGAATATGCACAGGCCGAGGATGACGGCTGCACAAACCACCACACCGCCACACAAGGGCAGGCGGACACCGCACGCAGCACACATGGAAGGCAGGGGTTCCAGTAAGCACGCCATGGGAAGCCAGCACCCATGTCAGAGGCGATCATGCGTCAACGCCCGCCGGCTATGGCCGCGGGTCGCGCAACTTGCGGGCAACAAAGGGCCCTGGGTTCACTGCTTCCATGGATCTTGTCCATAAATTGCCAAACGGATAGCGCAAGGCCTGGCGTCACACATACAACACCAGCCCAGCACACAAGCCCCGCCCCATCACCAGCTCACCTGCGCTGGCGGCCACCACGATTATGATGATCAGCCCCACACCCCACTTGGAATCTGCGGACGCGCAGGCACACACACATGGAGCAGGCCTGAGCTCCACACAATGCCACAGACATCGTGCGCAGACACACACTAGACATGCACGTGCTGCATGCAATACATACATGCATGCACGTGCGCTCTGACGATTGAATGCACACAGGGAGGTGGCTGGGCGTGCACCAGGCAGAAGGCAAACACGCCTGCCTCCCTGGACAGCAAAAACAGTGTGAAACGCGCAGGCTTATAAACATCCAACCCGCCCCGGCCGGAGCGGTTTGGTGCGTTTAGGTGCGTGCGTACTGCGTCCTGAGGTTAGGGTCTGGCAAACCCTAGCAGGTTTCAAATCCAAAATCAATCATCACTTCCAGCCAATCAGTTCAGCACCCAGTGTGCACAACACGCAACTTACGCGAGGCGTGTGCAAACGGGGCAGGTGTCACACCCTGCATTCCCTCCGCGCCCTCATCAGCGCCTCACCTTGATTGCTGTTCGACATGGTCAGCGCCAGCATGCCCGCCTTGTCCTCCGGGTAGATGGGCGCAACGTCACGCTGCAGCACGTCCTGCACGCTCAGGCGCGCGCCGTACGGCTGCTGCTTGGCGCCGATCAGCGCGGTCACGAGGTCGATCGTCCACACCGGCCCGCCTGCGAGCGTGGCAGCGGCATCGCCGCTCGTCGTGGCGTTGCTGCTCCGAATGGTCCAGGTTGTCAAGCTGCCCGCGGGCACGTTGCATGCCATGGCCGCGCGCACGAGCAGCATCGCGCTGCCCATGGTCTCCGGCAGCAGGCGGTCGGTGGGCGAGGGGCAGGGGATGCGGTTGCGGCCGCCCGTCAGGCGCACCTGCGGCATGCAGCCGCACTGGGAGGAGATGGAGGGGACGGTGGTGACGAGGAAGGGCGGGAAGTTGGCGGCGATGGCGTTGTTGGACAGGTCCAGCACGCGGTTGTAGCGGTTGGAGAAGCCGATGGATGCCGAGAACATGGCCAGCGGCGCGAGGCACGACAGTGCGGCAGCGCCCCCGCTCACCGTGAAGTTGTTGTTGGACAGATCCAGCGAGAACCTGCAGTGATGTGAGCGCGTGCGTGAGCAGAAATGGGGCACGCTTCAGGCGGCCATGTGCGAGTGCGCGATCGCAATTCGACCCTACCCTCAGGTCCAGCGAGCGTCCTAGACATGCACGTCATCTCTGGTTTCAGGGGCGTGTTTCTGCACGGGCGCCACACACGCACGTGCTACCGGTATCCCCCTCTTATGTACAGGCCATCACGTGGGATCTGGATGGGCTAAAACCCTGGAGCTGCCTGCTCTAACCTGCACGAGCCTCATGCAATCCCCCTTGCACGCTGGGACACGGTCACATAGGCGGTCGGGCACGAGCAGGCCCACGCCCACACGCCGCAGTGCAGCAAGCGCAGACCCAGCGCGCAACAACGCGACTGGGGCAGTAGCAAAAGCACCAAACAAGGCAATGTTCAGCACTAGGCTATTCAAGATCCACAGATCAGCAACATGCAGGTATATGCTGGCCGGTCCGGACTCACAGGGAGTTTCGTGCCAGGGAGTGAATGGGCGCCGGCACGCTGTCCAGGAAGGGCTGAAGGTCGCCGCCGAGCGCGTTGTTGGAGAGGTTGAGCGACACGAGGTCCGACACGTTGGCGTACGCGGCCGGCAGCGCGCCTGTTGGGAGAGAGCGCAACGCATGTATGTAACGCGCGTGTGTTGCAAGGCGCGGCGCGGGAAGCTGTTCCGGTGTACGGCCTCACTGTGTAACCGGTATTGCAGTCGGCTGAGACGGTACTCATACGGTGGGTGTATACGGTATCTGCCGCTACATAAGCAAGTCAAAGCGCACAAGGCCGCTACAGCTCTTCCAGCGGCGACAACTGCAGCCAACCAGGCGGTGCGGAGGCAACCATCCAGCCAGTTTGTCCGTTACGGTGGCAGGCATCCATACAGCTGAGCCCCAGCCAAAGGCATTCGGCAAGCAGGCGAGGACAGCAAGTGCCGCTTTTGGAAAGGGCGCCTGCCCCCTGCCATGCATAGAATACATGAAATGATCAAATGCCGCATGCTAATGGTCGGCCTGAACCGGTTGTCTTTAGCCTCTCACCCTGAAAGCCGTTAGAGCTCATGTCCAGATGGCGCATCCGTGTGAGCCACGAGCCTACTGGCAGCAGCCCTGCGAGCACAGATACATGGCAAGCCTGCGTAAGCACAAGCACATGCAACGCTAGCGCATGCAACGCTCGAACATGCAAGGACGCAACCAACGCTCCCGCTTGTGCACCTAGGGCAGGGCGTTGCCAGGCTGCTAACAGCTGCGTCCGACACACCGACCGTCAGTTTGCACCAAAGTAAATCATTCGCAGGCGCTTGCTGCGGGTGAACACCATGGACGCAAATTCTTAGCTGCTCACACGCTTGATTGGCACATGCGATCGCAGGCATGGCAGCCAAGCGGCCCGTTGTGGACGGGTGGACAATTGCATTGTCTTACCCGTGAGATTGTTGAAGCTGCAGTTGAAGCGGATCAGCTGCACCCACGCGAGGCTGCCGGGCAGCCTGCCACCAAGGCGGTTGGCATCCACCATAAAGTACAGCAGCGAGCGCGGCACATCGGCTGCAGTAACGCAGGCAGACACCAGGCGCGGCAGGGAGGACAGGTCAGCACCGCTTACTGGCACAGGAAACGCTTGGGGCGGGCTGGCGGGCTGGAGCAGGCGCAATACGGTCACCACAGCCACTTAGGTGGCTGACGCTGTTGAAAGGGTATAGCATCGTGGAAAACCCACACCATATAAGCTTGGTAACTACAACGATGCCTGCGTTTCAGATGCTGCTGTCCATGATGGGAAGGCCAAGCCGCATACATTCGTCCACTTGGCAGCAAGGCACGCACCTGGGATAGCGCCTACGATCCCTGGAACGTTGCGTGACACGTTCACAAACGTCAAGGATGTCACTTTGGTCCAAGTGTCGTCAGCAAACGGCTGGTCCAGCCGGGCGCTACTGAAGTCCTGCACACACGCAAAGCAACCGCCAGGCGCAACGACATTTGTGTATGCGCACGCAGGTATGCCAACGCCTGCATGTACTAGTGCCATTAAGCATGCCCTTTCTGTGCCAGACAGCACGCACAATTAAGCATGCGCGTGCAGGCTATGCAGGCCAGTGCAGGATATGCGCTTGGGGGGCATGCTGGGGTGCAGGGCCAGCGCGCGGCACACACCGTCGGATTGGCCAGCATGAAAGCACCAAGATATCAAGGAACAGGATGGGGATGCCACAGAAATTTTTGAAAAAGGTAAGAGCCACAGATTGGCTCGTGGCGAAGCAGGCAAGCATGGCCAGCCGGACAGTTATGTGGCGCAAAGCATGTGGAGCGGACCACCTGCAGGGCCAAGCTCACATGCGTGGACACATGGTGGCTGGTGCTGCAGTAATCCACCATGAGTTCGATCAGAGAAGCACACAGTAGCGCATTTCAGGCGTTGGCAATCTTGGCATGTCCGTGTAAATGCCAGCATCCCCCAAAAGAGGAACCGGGCTGGGCTGGCAGCAGCTTCATTCTGTGCAGAAGTGAGGACAGTACATCCTATCCGTTTCCTTTGAGTGGGGACTAGTGCGGTCCGGTCACACACTGCCGTTGCGATGGTCGCCCCGGCTCCGACTGCGCACACGACCACTCACCAAGGTTATAAGACTGCGGGGCAGAGAGGGAATACCTCCTGTCATCGCGGTCCTTGAAAAGTCCACAAACAGCGCTTTGTTGGGGAACGAAGCAAGTGCTCCAGCGAGGTTCCAGTTCCCACTGAAGTCGAGCAATTTCAGCTCCGGGGCATCGCTTGCAAAGTCAGCTGTGGGCAGCGCTTGGAGGTTACAGTTGGAGCAGCGCAACTCTCGTAGGTTCTGGAGCCAGCATTTGGGAAGTGTAGGTCCAACGCCCGAATTGCCGTTGAGGACCAACACGTTCAAGTCCTGACCAGCGCGACACAGCGGATCGTCATGTTGCACAGATACACCCCCAGAAAGATTGGTATCAGGTAGCAAAAGCTCCATCATGACCTGTTTGCTGAGAGAGATTTCATTCATGACAGTTGCCAGGCTCAGGCTCGTAAGGTTGAGCCCGCTCAAGTAGAGTGATGCAAGCTTCGGCAGAAGCGAAAGGCCATGGGGCCAGGCTCCGCCACACTGGAAGCCCTCATCACTGTCCAGAAATAAGCCTGTCACATCGCCGTTAGAGTCGCAGAGCACATGCTCATCGGTGCACAAGTTCTGCCCTCGTGAAAACCTGCGTGAAAGCGAAACGAGCAACCGTTTAGGCGTACCACAACGAACACACCCGGACAAGTCCAAACCCAAGCTTAGGATGGGCGTTGCTGCAAAGGTGTTCCTTATGCGCAACGGCTTGCACGCACCTGTCGCACCAACCCTTGAGAGGTCTGCGTGAGGCCGTGCAACACTGCTCCAATAAACGTTGAGAGGCCTGCTGAGTGGCATTGGTTGATGTCAAGTTTAACTGGGTCAGCTGAGCAAAAACGGTCACAAACTTGGGCCTGCATACCACCAACAAGGCGCAGAAACAAGTTGGTTAGTGGCTGACAAAGACACCAAGAGACGATTGCACAGGTAATGCGTAAAGGTCTCACATGTAGTTGCTATTGTTGTCAATGGACAGCACCTCCTGACTGCTGCCCGGCGAAATAACAGGAGACACATCTCCTCCGGTGCGCCGTGTGACGCGATAAATGAAAGTCGTATAAGCGCTGTCCTCTTGTACGTCTACTGTAACTGCCGAGGTACTAGACAGACGCAGCGTTGGTGTAGTGTTATCCCCTCTGAGTAGGCGTACGTGAAGCTTTAACACCTGCCCCTGGTCGACGCGGTTAAATGGCACGAAGAATTTCGGAGGAGTGCCCGCCGGGAGCAACGGGTAGTTATTTATAGCGCAGGCTTCGAGGCTAGAGCTGAATGTAGTGTACCCGTCTGTGCAGTCTAGGCTTGAGGAGGCCGAGGCAAGCAAAACGAGGAAGAAAAGCAGCGGCAGAAGCATCGAGGTTGGCGAGGCTGTGTTTGTGACCTGCAGCGGTGGCAGGCTTTGGACAAGCGGCCCAGCCAATCTTGTGACTCGTGCAGGGCCCTGCTTGCCTTCTACTTACGGTCTGTCTCCGGCAGTGTGTGGCATTGACGAGACAGCGCCAACCATGCATGGGCATGCCAGCCCAAGCCTGGCCAATTTGCATGCCTTACTCTATAGGCAGGCACTTGCATACATGCCACTTGCGTTTAGCCACTGTCTTGCCAGCAGGATAGCCTACCTATGATTTTGAGTAGTGCTCGCTGCTGCGGGCTCCCCCTTTTAGGTCTGCCGCAGGTTGCCTTTCACTAGGCCACCACAATGTACATGGAACATAGCTTCTTGCTGGACCTTACTGAGCGCAGTTCTCAGCTGTGGCAGGCCGTTTACTGACGACTTCACAGACGTCAATGAATGTCAGCAGCAGCGACGCGGATGTTGGGCCCAGCGTCTCGGGCCTAATTGCTGTTGTCGATGTAAATGTGACACTTCATAAGTTTGTCAACATCGAACTGCATAGTCAGGGTGAGAGCAAGCATCGTGTTTCAACCTTGTTGCAAACCCTGCATTTGCCGAACACTCCCTAGCACACAACATTACCTGCAGTCTGCGTGTGTGATATGCCATGAAAGTGCCTGTTCACCACCACATCCTTTTACATCTCACTCAGGCTGGTACGCAGTCAGGGTGCGCATGCTCGAAAGCGAAGGCATCACCGCTGTCCCTCATCTGCTATACTGCAGTGGTAAGCGCCTCCTTTATAATTCTTAAGAGCCGACCGGACTGGAGTGATGCAAGTGGTGCTCCGAGTCACTGAGGCGATTGTGCTTGCGCCATGTTTTCATGTGACAGAACGAGGCACGCGGCTGCAGGGCAAACAGGCCTGGGCAGTGGATGATGCAACACGCTCGTTTCGGTCACAAATATTCCGCATCAGGTATTGATGGGCTTACGTCGGCGTGTGGGAGCACCACATCCCTGCCCACCAGCCCGTCAGGCAGCCTGCATGTGTTGGTGCAAGGCACGTGTGTGGGACTGCTGCTCTATGTTTTTGCTGTTGCTGTTGTTGCTGCTAAATCAGTCTTTGCATTAGCATGCTGATTACCTAGTTGCTGTATGCATTCACACACATGTATGTCCAAGCGGGTCAACTGCCCTGAGGGTACACGCTTGCAAGTAGGCAGCCATCTGCCATGCATCACCGCTATCCTCCAGTGCACTGGTTCACAGGATGCTGTGACCCCCTTTTATATAGCCTTCGTTATAGCGTGCTCCCCCGTGTGGCCTTGCAGGTATTGCTATGAGGAAGTCGCGCTCGACTCGAATATTGTGTTTCGGCTGTACATCAACGCGACCAACCTAAACAGGCTGCAATCTGTGTCACCCCTGCTTGAGTATGAACTCCTCTTCCAGGAAGCGGACCTCGCAAAGTGAGCACTACTCCTGTCCGCCATATTGCGTGTGTGGCAAAGCGGTTAGCACAAATCCATGCCTCGTCGATTGCCGCACATCAGCAACCCCCGCACACTACACGCACACAACCTTGCGCATACCAACTTATTGGCTATGCTACCTGCTGCGTTCGTGATGTGACTCGGGAGCGAGCCCTTCGTGTATCACTCTTATGGTGTGGGAAGAGGAAACAGTGCGTGGCGGATGCTGCAAAGCAAGCATCCGGCCTTGTGATAGTCAGATAGTGTGCTGCTTTATCGTTGTGGCTGTGGTGAGCTGTTTGAGTCTTACCCAATGTGCGGCCTTGACGCTTGTTACACTGGTTGCAGCCCAACCCTCGTGCCGGAGGACTTCTGCTTGAAGGCCGTCGCGAAGCAGCAGCTGCGCCTCAACAAGGTCACGAGCGGCGTGTGCGCGTACGTGGGCTGCACCTTTGATGACGAGCACTGCGGCCTGTGCGCGTCCGGCCTGTTCACCAACTTTGTGGGGTACACGCCTGCGGATGCGCTTGATGGGTGAGTGAGGGAGCTCGAGAGTTGTTACACTGGGCCAAACATGGCCTCATGCTCAACCCCACACCAAGCAAGCCACCAATGCAAAGCCGCAACAGCAGCCAGAGCTCAGCGTGAACAAGGCCGCTATGCAGCCACCCATGGCCCATGCTGTGACGATGGCCCATGCGGTGACAGGCAGTTGTGTTGTGCAATAAGCATTCTTAAGGGCAGAACAGTTACCAGCCTGCCACATGCATGCATGCATGCATGCATGCGTGCGTGCGTGCGTGCGTGCGTGCGTGCGTGCGTGCGTGCGTGCGTGCCTGCATGATGACTTTATGAGCGAGTTGTGAGGTTTGAAACGCACGTTGTGGCTTGGCCTGCTGTGCAAGCTGTTGGTGGCCTGCCAGGCTGCCAGGTGTCACGCAAGCAGTGTAAGGCTGCCCGGGCTCGTGGTGCTGTTTGTCTTGGCGCTTCAGCCTGCCCTGGTGCTCCTGCCCCCCAGGCTCAGCAGCACTGTTGTGCCATTGAACGGTTAGCGCACGCGGGTGTTGTGTTGCTGGGCCCCCCTGCTGCATGCGTTGCGCTGCACAGGATAACACGGCGGAGGCACGGGTGGCTTCAGCGGCTCGGCAGCATGGCGGACCTCCAGCGCACAATGTCAGGTGGAGCATCTCCTCGGTATGTGAATGGGTGCATGACTGGCTGCCGTGCATGCACGCCTTGCTGCAAGATCATCATCATAACAGTAGGGTCCTGGCAGGCTCATCCATCACTTCCCAGCTGCAATGGATGAACACGTTGCATGCATGATCGCATGGTGCATCCAGGTGCATTTGGTGCACTTGTACCATACCTGCACCTGCCATGGTGATGCGCTCCCGCAACACACGATACACAGCGCTTACCAGTTCAAGTCTCCTGTCTGTGCTCAACTGCATACGGTACCACGCTTTGCATACAACACCGCACAAGGCAAGTTGACAACCCAATCAATGACCGCATGTGATCCGTGTGCAGGGCGACCGCAGCAGCAGCCGCAGCGGTGGCCACCGCCGCCGCCGCCGCCAGCCTCAGCGGCCAGCCGGCGGCGGCGCTCTCCTCGGGCCTGGTGCGGCTGGGCAGCACCGGCTGCAGCAGCGACGCGGAGCTCTGCACGCAGCTGCGTGCGTCCACGCTGCAGGACCTACATGCCTTTATTGAGGCACCAGTGACCCAGGTGGGGCAGCAGCCGCTGAGCGGTTTTCAGTTGTGAGAATGTGAGACCAGTGCTGTGGGACCAGTGGCATGCAATTTTGGATGCGTGATGGACGTCGTTGTGCAAACCGCATGGCTAGATGCACGGGCAATGCCACTCAGCGTAAATTTCACCTTTTTGATTGCTGCATCAATACACGATTGAGTATTGGATGGTGCCCCATACAGTACCATCTCCAGCCTCGCAGAGAGCCCCTGGTCACTTACTAAGTACCGTACACCCTCATTGAGGTCAATCCTGGTTGCTTCGTATCCATCGTACGTTCGTCATTGCTGAACCATGGGCTGCTGCCGCCTGGTGATGTGCGACCACATGCAGCCCGGGTCGCCGGCGCGTCCCCCGCACGAGCGGGAGCGCATGGAGCGCCTGTCCCTCGTGTATGACCTCCTGGTGGGCGCACAGGCGCGCTCGCGCGACGCGCTGCTAGCCTTCCTGCGCGCCGCGCCCCCGGAGTGCTACGCGCCACAGACCTTCGGTGCGGAGGGGGGGGTGGCTGCGCTCCTGCAACACGCGCCGATCCTGGCAAAGCATGCGAACCTTGGCAGTGACTGTTACTGCTTGGCAGTCGCAGAGCGCGCGTGTGTGTGTGGTTTTGGGGGTCGGAGCTTGAGTCAGTAGGCTTGAGTCCGTCTGTGACTTACTGATTGAGTTTGTGGGGGCATAGGGCAGTGCTTGTTGATTTGTTGTATAGGATTGTTGTCATCACCTCCATCATCGCCATTGTTCACGCTGCACTCAGCCTTCTAGCCAGAGGCTAACGGAAGCCCTGAGGGTAGGAGGGGGCGCCTGTGAGGCCGGCAAGACACACCAAGCGACGAGGGGATGCTAATCATGCTACCACCATGCCGGCAGTGATCGAATTGTGCATCTGCTGGGTTGCTCAATGGCCTTTAGAATGGAGTGTGCACTGCCTTGTCCCTGACACCAGCCTCTGCACGCTGCTGAAATGGACCCTCTGTCTGCCCCACGCCCTGCCCTGCCACCCTTACACCTGCTTACGGTTGCAGATATCATGCGGACGCTGCTCGTGGGGCACTCTACGCACGCCGGGGGGGCTGGTGGGGGGAGCGGGGGGACACTGGGGGGGATAGGCGGGGGCTTAGGGGGGATGGGCGTCATCAGCTTTGGCAGCGTTGGCAGCCGGGACGACTCTGCGCACTCCTCACCGAGGGCAGAAGCGGCGGCGGCGGTGGCGGCGACGCTGGAGCGCGGGCATAGCCACTTTGCGTTGGGGCCGCCCAGTGCTAGCGGGCGCTTGGCGGGTGGGGCCGCACCTGCGGTCGCGGGGGCCAACGCGGGCGCTGTGCCGGACGTCCTGGGCTTCTTGAATAGCTTGCCGGCCGGCGTCACCACAGGTGGGTGGCTCGTGATGCTGAGCATCGTTGTGCTGCGTGTCTTAACTACAAATCTTCAAACATGCAATGTGCTGCATATGCATCATTGCATACCAGCAGCTGTGCAGCTTGCCTGGTGTACTTTGTACTACGTATGCCATGCCTGCAATCATGGACGGTGGGCATGCATTACACACCGGCATTCCCGGCATGGTGCGGGTGGCTTCTGACACCAGTCAAGCATTGCTTGGACCCTGCAATGCCCCCCCTCTCCTCAACCCGCAGCCGTGGCGCTTCAGCGCTGCGAGGCGCTGCTGAAGGCGCTGTGTAAGGAGGCGCGCAACGACTGGCTGGTGCTGGTGTGGGTGCTGCGCACCTCGCCGCGCGAGCTGTTGCGCCACCTCAAGGCAAAATGGGACATGCAGCAGGTGGCGCTGTCTCGACACTGGGTGGTGAGCGTGCCCCGCTTCCCGTAACCTGTATGCTGCCAGCTGCATGCTTTGATCGTATCCCATCCCCTGTCATGGCCTTAGGGTGCTTGACGTATGGTCGGATCCGGTCCGGATCCGTCCTGGATCCACCCCGACCGGAGTGGATCCAGGATCGGCTCAGCTCTGGCTGACCCCACACCCCAGATCTATCCATATGTGAATGTAACAATTCCTGATCAGACCTGGATGCAGCTTTACACACGCAATTGCTAGCGAAGTCCTCTGCGTGCACACGCCGCCGCACATGCCGTACCGCATTACTGTATATTCGGCCTGACCACCTAGAGTTTGGGGCATTTAATTACCCAACAAACTCTCTGGCCGGGATGCGCTGATATGGCCTGGCAGGCGGACGACCCCCACACCTCCAAGGATACGCTGTGCGCGCGAGCCGCAGCGCTGCGTGCCTCGCTGCGAGGCCTGCCACGCGCCGCGCAGCCCGCCGTGGCGCAATGCGACGTGTGGGACCACCCCGCTGAGCAGCCGGTGGTGGTGGTGGATGCTTCGGGCGGGGCGGGGTGGAAGGCGGAGGTGGACTGCCACTTCAAGGAGGGCTTCAATCCTAAGGTGTGCGTCTGCAACTTGACAATGTCGAGAGCGTTCAATGCAGCCCTGATGCCCTAATGCCCCAGGGCTGCGCATGGCGAATTGGCATGCTTTTTAAGACAGCTGACGCGCCAGCCAATCCCCATCGAGGCTGGCGTATTCCCAGGTCTCCAAAGCGCCCGTTGGTGGCTTGCTGTTGCCCGAATTGGGGTTCCCAGGAAGCGTGTCTGCATGGTTGTCGGTGGAACAGTGTGGGCTACTGCCACGGCTGCCTTATGCATGCACGGGGCTGCATACTCTCCCGTCTGCAATGTCCGTTATATGCCCATATTCCTAGGTAGGTATCACATCGCGGTATCAGATCCTGCATACAAATTCACATGGCTGTCCTGATACCTGTGCAACCGGCAATGCGCGCAGGAGGAGACGCACGCCATGGTCTTTGTGCATGGCTTCCAGGGCGCCAGCACGGACCTGTGCCTCATCAAGGCGCACATGGTGCTCATGTACCCCTACCTGGAGTGCTTCTCAAGCAGAGCAAACGAGGTGAGGCCACGCGATTGGCATACTGGCTGCAACCACCATGCGGCGGCCGCTTGCCGCGCTGGGCGTTGTGGCCACAACGAGATTCGACCTGCATGACAGTGGCATCACAGCATTCAGCTGCGGTGCAAGTGTGAAGCTCACGGGAGGCCATGGGATAGAGTGTTCACGCTCGGTGCAGTGCGCCCACATGCTATGCGGGGTTTTCTTCATGAACTTGGAAGGAGGCTTCAACTGAAGCTCGCGGCCCCTATCCCTTGCGCCCGGCATACAGCCAATCCGACAGTTTGATTGCACCCCAGTACCCCACACCCCGGCCTGCTGCATACCCCAAGCCCAAGGTCAGCACACATATCATCTGCCCTGTTCCTGTGATCTTAAGTACGCACAGATGTCGGGGCCATGCAGTCTGATTTCCACAGGGTAATGCAGTGTGCGTACCGGTATGCAATAGGTAGGGACTGCAGCGAGGTGTCTGGGCTGACCTGGCGGCTGCCATGAGTAAACAAGGGTATGCATGGCTGTGCGGCTGCGTGTGTGCGCACCAGATACGACTCAGACCCCATGCTGATGCCCGCTGCTTTCCACCGACGCTTGTTTGTGCACACATCAGGGCAACACGCACGACTCACTCCAGGAGATGGGCAAGCGCCTCGCCGCAGAGCTGGCCGAGTTCCTCACGCCCTTCGCGCAGTCCGCCCGCCGCCCGCTGCGCAAGCTCAGCTTCGTGGGCCACTCTATCGGCAACCTCATCCTGCGCGCGGCGCTGACGATGCCTGTGCTTGCGCCGTACCGCGACCTGCTGTGGCTGTACCTCAGCGTGAGCGGGCCGCACATGGGCTTCCTCTACACCAACAACACCGTGATGGACACCGGCATGGCGCTGCTCAAGTCGCTGGGGAAAGGTGAGGGAGGGGAAGGGGATTGTGTCGGGGTGGGAAGGGGGGGAAGAAGAGGGCG
>BDDA01000060.1:247906-258686 GCA_001662385.1 Chlamydomonas asymmetrica
CAGAGACCACTGTGGCTGAGTCAACACAGTGACCGCGTACTGCATTTGCAACTGCATGTCGGCGCTTTGCTGGGGGGTGCACGTGGGTTGTTAACAGGTAGGGGGAAGCTGCGGCCGCGCACAACCTAGGTGAAGGCAAGGGCGCTCCGTTGCTGACTTGCTGCATGATGCTGGCCTGCATGCGTGTTGCGAAGTGTTATCAGAAGCACGCTTGCTCATCGGCTCCTGCATATGCCGCTGTTTCCGCTTCCCTTTCCCTTTCCCTTTTCCCCATTCCCTTCACGATTGGCTGCATGATCCGTGTACAGGCAAGTGCCTGCACCAGCTGACCTTCAGCGATGCGAAGGACCCGCGCGACTGCTACCTGTACCGCCTGTCATCAGAGGCGCCGCTGCGGATGTTCAAGCACGTCGTGCTGGTCTCAAGCCCTCAGGTCAGTCCTGGCCTCCTGGGTCAGCGTCAATGCATGCCGGTGAGGGTGTCAATGCACAGCGCACGCCGTTAGTGCTGACGATCTGCAGGGTCACTGCGTTTTTGCAAGCAGACTGTGCAGGCATTGGCGGCTAGGCCTGGCGGCAATCAATAGCTGCATAATAATCCGCAGCGAAAGAACGGTGGCGTGCAACCACCACATCAAAAGCAGTGCCATCCTTCCTTCGGCTTGGCAGTCATGTGCTCCGGCACCTGCCACCTGCCACCTGTCACCTGCCACCCAAGTGTGCTCGTGCGTGATGGATGTCGTGTTGCGCTTGCGCTTCCATTGGCTTGCGTGGCTGCAGGACCGCTACGTGCCCTACCACTCCTCCAGCGTGTCCCCCTGCCCAGCGGCAGACAAGGACAGCAAGCGCGGCCACGTGTACAACGAGCTGCTCCGAAACCTGCTGGCCAACACCGGAACCGGCGCCTGCACGCGGGCGGTCAGCTCCAGAACGATCCTCGGTTCCGGAGCCATAACCCGCACGACAAACCTCTTCCGCGCGGTGGTGGATTTCAACCTCAAGGCCAAGGCCTTCTCGTTCTCCAAGCTGGTGGGCCGGACCGCGCACATTGAGTTTATCGAGAGCCAGGTGTATGTTGGGTTCCTCATGTGGTGCGTGCTCGTGCAGTATCGCTTGCTGGCTCCTGCTCGGACTGGCTGGGTCTGATGGCCGCACATCCGTGTTTCAGTGCGCGCTCTTTTTGTGTGCATCGGGCACACTCATACATGCGCGCAGCGTCGGTTTGCGCAGCAGCTGCTATAGTTACGAATGATAGGCGCCACTGCGCAGCGGCCATAGTCGGATCATATAAGCATGTTCATGCATGGACTGGAGAGTGCGATCAGGGCAGGTAATAAATGGTGGGTCAGTGTTTCGGACACTGAGATTCATATAATCGCATCATCCACCATGGCCATGCCAGCCTGCACATATCCTGTACCTAGCCTGGCTACTAGATGCTTTAACATTCCCATTCATCATCTTGCACCGCATTTTGGTCTGCATGACCTTCATTTCAATACCTTGACCTGTTATGCCTCGCATCTGAATCGGATATTCATGTGTACCCTGTACTGTTGCTGTTCACACAGCGCACACCAATCCTTGTACCACGATCACCATTCCACCCTGTTAATGGCTGATCAGGTCTGGAAGACGTTGGACCATGCTGACTGCAATATTCATCTCACATCCAGTCATGGCTGCCTGGATTACATGCGGTCACGCACTAATGTGTGTAGCGACATATCATGCCACCATGCCTGCATGCAACCAGTCCCTAGGTTTAATGCCACTCTAAATCCATGAGCAACGCAGGCCAACCGTTGAGTCTCGAAACCAAATGGATCGCTCCTTACATGGCACCATGACATGAGGCAAGATGGATAATCATGATGTACCCATTTGTTGCTGTGCTGATGCGATGTAACTGAGGGGAGTCATAGTGTCATTATTGACAGGCAGATCTGCCTGCCTGTCGGATCTTCCACAGGGCAACAAGCTTGCGAGAAAACCACAATCCCAATACATTTGGACAAGTACACGCATATCCAGGTACAAAACTAGCCGCGCTGACCGCCGCTCGCAAGCCCGCAGCAATCAGGCGACTCCCGGGTAAGGGTGGTGGGTGCAGGGGGCCAGGGTTGATGGGGGGAAACGCTCCACGCTCAAACAAACCAGTAAAACCACGATAGTCAAGCTGAGAAGTAAGAGATTCGCTTAGGCCTTCGTGAGGTTATCAGCGAACTTCACGAGCGAGCCCAGGGCACCCTCTCCGGTGGAGAAGGCTTGTACGGAGTAGCCTGCAGCCACAACGTGCAGGCACATCAAACCCTCAGCAACAAGAAACAAAAATTCCAAAACCAAGGTGAGAACAACACGTACAGTTGCAAGAACTGGACTAGCACCAGGCAGGTGACTGTGGCCAGCAGACTGCAGCTTGCATCACAACACCTTTCAGCATCGAACCCCACAGCAGGTATGTGTAGTGCAGTCAACACTCACCGAAGAAGGAAACCATGGCCAGGCGTGCGTGCTTGATCTCAGCGGTCTTCAAGTTGAAGGCACGCTCATCGTCCCCAGAGGCAAGGCTGAGGGGGTCGAAGTAGCCACCGGGGTACAGGCGCTTCTCCGGGTCGGTCTCGCTGTTGCGGTAGATCTCAGCACCACCAACCAGGATAACCTCAATCCAGATCAACTGGGTGATGGAGAAAGGCAGGGACAGGCCGGCGTACGAGGCACCGTCCAGCTCAACCTTGCCAGCATCAACCCTGCAGACAGATATAGCACATCCGCAAGTCAGTCCCCTCTGTGCAGCCAGCGTGTGCTGAACAATGCACACACACAGCAAGTCCAACACCCCACTTGTTAGTTTCAGGGCCAACAAGGACTGACGACGGGTTCCCTACTTGTTATCCCGTCCTAACCCGCATGCGTTATGCTGTGCAGTTTAGCCCAACGTGCAGGTGTGTGCACCCATGCAGCCCAAGTGGCCTGCCATACTTTGAGAAACCGCAGTCAGTGCTGCTGGTGAAGAGACCAGCCCAAGACACAGTCCATCACAGGCTTGCCTACATGCACCCTGACCCTGACACCAAGGATGGATAGCAGTCATGGAGTGCAGGCACGCAGGAACCATTTGACTCACCAGGACACGCCAGTGACGCCCTCGGCGACAACGGCGCCGAGGCAGGCAAGCATAGCCCAGCGACCGTGGATGAGCTCGCACTCACGGAAGCGGTTCAGGCCGAACACCTCAGAGTAGGGCGCCAGGCGGTTCTCTGAGCTCACAATGTCAGGGGTCGAGCCAACAACACCGTCAACGCCACCCTTCTTGTTCTGCGCTGCGTTGATGTCGTTCTCGTCGACGCCAATCTGAACGAAGTCAGAGGGCTTGGAAAGGCCCAGAGGGTCAAAGCCACGGTCGCCGGGCAGGCTGCCGTCCAGCCACTCGGGGCGGGTGGTGTTGGGCAGCCACAGGGCGTCACCGTCATACTTGCGGTAACCCGCACCACCGATGCGGGTGGAAGAGGTGCCCTTCTTGGTGGCAGCGCACCTCACGCCCGAGCGGGCGCCCAGCATGGAAGAACGCAGCAGAGCAGACATTGTTTAGTTTGATAGTCTGGGTAGAGTCTACTGACGTTTCGACACTTGCTGGTGGACACAGGGAACGGCGGGTACAAGTTGATGGGTTTTAGGGGTTCTGCTCACCCTGGTTGTGGCAATGCCAGATTGTGAGATGCAGTACAGGTCAAGGAAGGGGCTCCCGGCCGGCCACAGCAAGGATTCGCGCGCGCGCCTTGAGGAAGGTGGCCTGCCTGATGGCACCTCTTTCTATCTATGACCATCTATGCTCACTGCCTTCCCTCTCTGTGCTTCTCCACCTTGAGTTTCAGCACGCGCCCACGCACGTCGTCCGTTTTTATGATGGCGCTCGCCCGTTCCGTGCAGCCTTGACCAACTGTGGCTTCAGAGCCTCGTTACCTCGCCCGTTACGCAACCATCTGTGCACACATCTTTGAGCCTGTGTTGGGCAGCACCGTATGATGGACCCTTTGTAGGGTTTGTTTGAGACGAGCTGGCTGTGCTGGTGGTGCGGTGATGGCATGGCAAGTGGAGACACTGTATGTCAGCAGCAGTGCCAGGCTGCATGCTATCGTTGGTCCACAGCCAGAACCGCGCGCCTTCTGGAAGCAGTCGGGCCATCATCTCCGGGTTGGCATAACCTGCGTTTGCTGTGCCCAAAACCAACACAGCACTGCACGGACACCAGTATAAGCAGACCCACACTGGCTTGCTGTGTGCCATGATGCCCCGCCCGCTCTGCAAACCGTGTTTTGGGTACACGCTCGATGCAGCAAGCTGCGACCAACATAGCAAAAGGCAGAGTGTTGCTGGATGCTGCACTGCACTCTTCACGTAGCTATACTTGGGCTACACTTGCTGTACTGCCTGCCAGAACCAGCAAGGACTGTGTCTTGTGACCAAGTATGCACCACGGTGCAAACAGGTTACACGATGCCCGCTGGTGGCTGGGCTTCGCCAGTAACGCCGTGACTGTGCTACCTGAAATGTGATAATGAGAAGTTGTGCCTGCAGGAGTTTGCCCTGCGGTGATCGGGTTCCATTCCTAGATGCTGTCTTGCAGGCGTTGAATGCATGCTGTGCAAGCAAGGAGTGGGTCACATTCTGATGGCATGGATTGTCAGTGGTTTGACTGAAGGCTCACAACAGCGTCATCTTGCAAACCCGTCTGGCTGGCTGGCAGCTGCGCAGGCCAACACACACCGCCATCCGCGCGTGAGTGGGCAGCACAAACGCGTGTCCTTCATTCACAGGAACTGCTGGAGCCCTTCACTCTCCTGCGCACGTCTTGTGCCACAGAGATCCAGCAGGCTCCATGGACTAAGTGCTGCAGCAGGTCCCTGATAAGCTTGAGGCGATGTCCCATGATGATCATGGTCCCCACCCCTCAACCACCCAACTGAAAATGGATTGCCATGTGAGGGCGGGGGGCAGCCAGGTTCGCCTGCCATGCAAGGCCCCTCGGCATTCCACGTCGCAACAATGCCATGCAGTTGAAGGCCTGGAAGACATACTCACCAACATGCTTGCACTGGCACAGCATGTATGCTGCCACGCATTCCCGCTTCAGTGCTTACCTGCATGCACCCGTTTTGCACTCGCATCCGCCAAACGGCAGCAATGCCGCATATCCATGGTTTTCAAACGGCAGCAATGAGTCGCCTTGGTGCAAGATTGATTCCGGTGGCCTCGCAGGCGGTTGGGGGATGGTTTAGCCAGGTAAATGTGCACTGCCCCACATTCATGAGTGCCAAACGAGTGGATGTCAGTGGAGGATGTTAGAGGAAAACGCCAGTGGGCGGCAGGGTGCCTCAGGCGTGCCCTGACACGACGAGAGCACGCATGCCGAGCTGCCACTGCATCTCACAGAATGACGCCGCACCTTTGTCTACAGAGCATTATCGCTGGGGAAAAGAGGGGAAGGGGTGATGGCTTTGTGCGCATGCTGATGCTGCGCCCAACTGCCCACTCTGGACCCCATGCGCCACAGGTTGAGATGCTGCCGGCATTGCGCTGTCCCTTGTCAGCCAGGCATCATAGCTGATACCTGATAGGCCGGATGGGCCAGGGTCACCGGCTCACCGCGCATTCCACCAGATCCCCCCTGGCATTCTTGGTCACGGTGAAGGCTGAGCGGCTGCAGATGTATGGTGGCAGCTCCTGCACAAAAATGGTCCATTGTGCATCCGCTTTTTCCACTGTCCTTCCATTGTGTTGCGTCCCTGCTGTTTCCTGTGTGAACCAGCTGGAGTTGGAACATCAGCGGGTAGGTAGGCACCTACCATTCACCGTGCATGGGCTGTGATTGCGTTCTCCCACCACTCCTACCCGCGTGGCTTTCAGCCCTGCACAGGCGAATGCCATGGGTCAGGCGGTCAGCAGTCTTGCATGGACAGCAGTCCTCACTCGGTGTGACGCCCACAGGTCAAGGCGGCTCGGACACCTCTTACCTGGCAAGTACATGCCTTGAGGTCCACTCCGCAACGCCCACCGGGCACAAACAGGGCATGCGTCCGGCCTGCCCTCCATCTGCTCACCACCCGTTGCTGCGCCATACGCTCCCATCCACACGCGTGCAGGGAATCACACTGCATGGCCCCATGGGAGCCTCTTCCTGACAGGCATGCAGGCTTCCCCCAGGTCTGCCACACATTTCCGTACTGCCACTTCCGGGCTTTCCAATCTGCATGCTTCGCACTGACAACACAGCGAGGCCTCGGCAACCGGGCGGCCGCCTGCATCCACATGGAGGCGCACGGGGCCCCCGCCGTTGTCACCACTGCATGCCTAACCAGTTGCATGGTGGCCTACGAAGCAGCTGGAAGCGAAGTCAACCCAACAATCAGCACGCGCACACGGTTGCAACCAGGGTTGCAACGCGTTCATGCATTTCGGCTGGCACCCTCTTGCGCCGGGGCAGTACTGACAGGAAGGTGCATTGAAGAACGTCGATGCAAACCTCGGGTTAGCAGGCATGACGCGCTCAGGACAGTCATCAGTATTACCGTACCAGGCATTAGGCATGTTCACACGCCAATTCACAGCATGGAGCCGAAAAGAGTAACAGCGAAGCAACAAGAGGCGCACAAAGGTTGGGAAGAAGAATACAAGTTAATGCACAAGTTCATACGGGCTGTGCATCCAACATGGACTCACGGTCTGTTGCCTCCAGCACACGCTCGCACACGGCACCGCAGCAGCATAGACCTTGTTTTGTCAGCCGGCACGGGTTGTCAACCAGGAGGACAACAGCTGTGCAAGTGTTTGGCTGTAAGGATTGCTGGAGCGCCAGCCAAAGAACGCCGCCGTCCGCTTGGCAGCTGTGCAGGCAGAACCTGGGCGCTGGCGCGATTGGCCCGCGCCCGCACAGGACCCTGGTGAGTGCCTAGCAAAACTCCTGAAAGTTAGGTATGGTCACATGCGTTGCACTGAACTACTCAACACATCTTGTAAGTGCCTGGTCTAGCAATTAACAGCAGGCACCGCACCCCGCAGGTCGTTGTCCCATTGCGTGCAGCTTTGGAAACAGACACAGCTGCTCAATCCGAAGGTAAAGCAGGGCAGTCACCTCAGTCTGCAGCGCGCACAGAGCAGTCGCTCTCAGAGAGCGGGCCTGATACCTCTGACGCTGGCAGAGGCAGCGACCCATCCACCTCGAATGAAGCGGACGACAAGGACCTGAGCTTACCTGTCCGGTAAGCGCAACCGCTGTTATGCGACCTGTCAGGGCACCCTTCAGGCTGCCTCTATTTTAGTTTTCCAATCGTGCCGTATTCCTGTGCAGTGCGGCGCTGGGGATGCTTGCTTTCTACCGGGGCGTGATGTCCCCGCTTATGCCCTCCACCTGCCGCTTCCTCCCCACCTGCTCAAACTACTCTATAGAGAGCTACAAGAAATTCGGTACGGTGGCTATCTGCCCTTCAGGCGCACCCTGCTTTCGAGTCGTTGCCCTGCCCACCCGCTCCCCTGTCCGCTCCCTGCAATACATACGCTGGGATGTCCTGTGCCATAGACTGCAGATTAAGGTGTACACCCTGCGTTGTGATGCAATACACAGGCGTAGCAAAAGGTTCGGTGCTGACAGCTTGGAGGCTGCTGCGCTGCAACCCTTGGGGCGGGGGGGGCTACGACCCTCCAAAGTGGCCCCCCCCTGGACTGGACCTCGTGTACAACATCCCGTACACACCCGAGGTGTCGGTGGTACTGGGCGCATGGCTGTTTTATGAGCTGGTTCGCAGCGCATTCCAATAACAGTGTCATTTGGTGCGCGTTGCGTGTAGTTTAGGTTGGGTTTGGCTTGCTCGCTACCCGGGGAATCACTACTAACCCCTCCTTTTAAGGCTGGACCCAATTCGACACACCCTCACTATTCGCCGTCCTGAACACATATGCATGAGTGTGTGTGGGCGGGTGTGAGGGTAATTCATCATTCATTGTGCCCTTTTTGTGCCGTTTTTAGGGTGTAAGTCTGTAAGGGTTTGGGGCGCACATCAATACACCAGCTTCCTTACGGACCAGTGTGCCAGCAACTTAGTCATGTGGACGAATGTCAGGACGAAATGTGTGATAACATAACCTTGTCCATGACCAAACACTCTGGAATGCGGGTGGTGACCTGTCGTTTCACGTTCCAGTCTGGTGTTGGTGCTCGAATGTGACAATGTGTGCGGCAAGCGCCCTGAGGTGTGCTTGGGAGTGGCACTTCATCCCTGGCAATGCTGCAGGTCATGCATGCCGGACTCGTAGGCACATGTATGCCAACCTATTACTGAGTGGGCGCAGACACCTGTGACATGCACACCAGTGACAAGTGTGTAAGACAATACCAAATCCTTTCATGCACTTTTTAGGGTAATGACCGTGACAAGCGAGCGAGGAGCTCCGAAACCATACAGAGCGAACGCACCCCGCCTCTTAACTGACAAATGTCCCTATACAGGAGTGTTTTCCTGTGCAGGTCAAAGTGCTTTAAATCGATTGCGGTTGCTGAATCCTAACTACAGCACACAGGTTAGGTGCGGCGAACTGCCACAGCAGCGCGCTGACCATGTACCAGCTGCCGGGATGCTGGCACCAAACAGGCAGGTTGGCAGATTAACCAAAGCAGGGATAGTTGAGGAGTTGGCAGGGAGTATCCAGGAGCTTGGCTGAACAACCCGAACCGTGTGTCAAAACCGTAAATATGCAGGAAACCCGTTTTACAGTCATGTCCTTCCAGTCGTGTTCCCCGCACACACTGCCTTGTGCTTGGGAATCGATGAAAAGGCAGCAGTCACTTCAGAAGTGAGGCTGTATCTGGAAATGAAGCTGCGAGATGTTGCACACCTTCAGCAGCGAAGCCGTAAGGAAACCGTTCTTCCCGCAAAGGGTCACTCTGGTGCTCAACGCTTGGCAGTTGTGCTGGCAGCAGAGGGCCATCAGAGCGCCCACGCCTGCAACACCTTTCTACCTAGCTGCTCTGCGGTGTTAGCAACATGCTGGCTTGACAGGCACGGTTTGGTATAAAACGAGGGGAGGGCCTTCCCAAGAAGAGCATCCACAACGCCGACGCCCCCTGGCCACCCACCAAACTCGCCCACCCACCTGACCCCATTAAGCAAGCCGAACCTTCAACAGAGTCACCAACACCTAGTAAGCGCCAAGCACATGCCACGCAACGTGCCGACTATGCTAGGCAGCACCCTGCTGGGTGCGCTGGTGTGTGTGCTGCTGGCAGCCACCGTCACCCCGGCATGCGCCCTCAACAGGCTTGCCCCCAGCGGCGGTGACAAGCCAATTGCGTACTACAAGGCTGAGCTGAAGGCGGGATACGTGGTGAGTGAAGGGGGGGGACCTGCCCGTTGCAACTAACATGCATTCCTTATGTGTGCCATTACTGGCAGCACGTCACTGTATGCGGTGAATGCTCGTACGCGTTACATGCATGCAACGGTTGTTGAAGGGCTATGGAACAATGCATCTACACATCATATCTCAGCCCCGTCGCACGATCAAAGCGGACAGTAGGGTGCAAAGCGCTGCCGTTCGTCTGGCAGACTGGCACACACAGCGCTGCGGCGCACTGTCCTCTCCGCCAGCAGATTGCCGCTCGCTGACTGCCGCATGTGCTTACCGCACATGCTACACATGCCTACTGCTGCCTCTGACCGACCATCTCTGCCTCATGCATCTACCCTCGGAGCCCCTGGTCAACCACCAAGAGCGCCGGCTACGGCAAATCAGAGCTGTACATCTACGACACGTACGCCGTCGTGCGCATCAGCCTCACCTACCTCAACGACATCACTGCGGTGAGCTGCGGTTCACCATCCCTGCATTATCATGGTGCTGGTGTGTGAGCGAGGGCATAGCAGTGTAGTTGAATTGCGGAGTACACCCACCCTACAAGCTGCAGCACATCTGGGGGTGCGGTGGTTGGGTTGCGTGATTGGTCCCGCTACCCTTGCCCTCTCCTGTTGCAGCGCCACAATGTTGTGTCTGAATTGATTCTTGTCGTGCCAGCTGCATGATGCCAACCAGCTGCATGATGCCAGCTGCACAACTCGCCTGCCTGATCTTGACGTCATACATGGCATTGCTTCCTTGTCCGCCCTCTTGCCGCCGCCCCCCCCCCAAAAACAAACACGCAGGTCCGTCTGCGTTTCACCGGCCTGAAGTCCAACAACTCGCAAGGCGGGTCCGGCACGCCTGTGGCCTCAGTGCTGCCGTACGTGCACGCGGGCTCCATCAACGACGTGGCCACTTGCGAGCTGGCGCCCCACCTGAGCGTCAGCAAGGGCGGCTGGATGAGTGCGGAGGTGTACATCTACGGGGAGGATCTGCAGGTAAGAGCTAGATACGGTAGAGCGCTTGAATGCGTGATGCACACCGGCAGCCAGCACAAGTAGGTAGGCACTTTGCCATGGCGTCAAACCACCCGCTCTACATAGGGGTGCTCTCGCACACACTGACACCTACCGATGCACCTGCGCTGTCGTCACGCACCCCACCTCCTGCGCTTGCGCATGCAGGGCGACCAGTACCCTGCTAACGCGACCCCCGAGCTGAAGCGCAAGATCTTTGCCGCCTGGGCCAAGAACAACCAGCTCTATGTCACCGCACACACGGGCAAGTACGTTGATGGGGAGCTGCGCGGCAACTACAAGTCCTGGGCCCTGCCAAAGTGAAGGACCCCGCGCGTGGGCTGACGTGCCCCGATGCTTGCTGATGAGGGACAC
>BDDA01000061.1:0-162717 GCA_001662385.1 Chlamydomonas asymmetrica
GGAGCCCTTCCCCCGTATCCAAAGTGTGGCTTTTGAGGACCAGCCGTGGTTAGCGTGTCTGTCAGTGCTTGCTGTTTGTCTTTGGGGTGTTGGTCCCCTCATTGAGGGCAGTCCTTGGCCTTGTGCTAGCAGACTGTAAAATCATCATCATCATCATCATTATGTTGTCCGATTACTTGCATGTGTGCATGACAAGGTGATGTGCGTGTCTGTCCCAATGCATCCTGCATGCATCTCCTTCCACTCTGCGGGACTATTCCCTTCAGGCCGCGCGGAGGGCCCAGCCTGCTATCTGGTGCTGGCGCCATCCAGTCCGCCGCGTCAGCGCTGGGGCGACACTCGCGCAGGGCTGGGGGCGGCGGCGGCGGGGCGGCATCTTCGGGGCTGAGAGGTGCCGCACTGCACAGCGCCAAGCGCAAGCTGCGCGAAATGCAGGCAAGTGCATGCTTCCGGCTGCTTACTCCCCGCAGCGTCCAGGCGGGAGCTTTGTGGTGCTCCACAAACCAATGCCCCGGTCACTTGTGCTGAGCCATTACACTGCTGACGTGCACTTTGCTTTGCAACCGGCAGACACCTGATTGCACCTTCTTGGTGCCCCTTGGGTGGTGCGTCTGTACTCACATGCTCCCTGAGTTTTCGGGCTTGTGGGTGTGGCTTGTTGCTGTGCCCATACGTACATGTGATGGCCATGCAGGCCCAGCGGGAGCGGGAGCGCGGGCGCAAGGTGCTGCGGCTGCAGGACGGCAGCCGCGCAGGCGAGGAGGGGGACAGCGGCAAAGACTCTGATGGTGAGCTCAACACCTCAGCTTGCAAGTACGATTGCTACACACACATGCATGCAGGTGCATGCACTAGCGTCCTGTTGCATGGACTCAGTCGTTCAGCGTTCCAGCATCAAGGCAACAACTAGTGTGGCGCTGCGCTTTCGTCACGGCATTTGTCACCATGCTGATATCACGCCTGACCGGCCTACGCTGCACTCGTGGTTGCATGTACATGCTTTCACAATGCAAACAGATATACAAATGCGCCCCTGTGCTTTATCTCATACTACGGCACAGCCGAGGAGGAGGAGGAGGCGCGGCTCGAGGCATTGCGGGACCTGGACCTCGCGGTAGCGGCCGGCGACGTGCGCGCTCTGGCGGCCGCCAGCGACGCCCCGCTAACGCCCTCCGACATCGGCCTGATGAAGGCGCTGCTGGCGGCCGCGCTGTACCCGCGCGTGGCGGCGCCGGAGCCTGACAACAGCGTGCGCCGGGAGCAGGACTGCAGGTGCGTGTGATCTGCAACTGCTCCAACTGCGTGGTGGGGATTGTGTTTGTGGCTGGAGGCGGTGCACATAGCCTGGCGGCATGGCTAGTGGTCATTGCTGGCTATCTGGGTACTGAGAAGTTCACGGGAGGCAAGGCCAAGGGACTCCAACCCCTCTGCCCTGCGAGCTGTCTCTTGTGGGCTTGGTCGCATCTTCACTCCATGTGCCCCTGTGCTGCTGGTGCTGCCGCCACTGCCACTGCCGCCGGCTGCGTTCAGGTTCCACACGGCTGCTGTCAGCGACCTCGTCGTGCACCCCGGCAGCAGCCTGGCGGGCAACGTGCAGGGCCTGCCGGTCGGCCAGCTGCTGCTCTACACGGAGCTCATTGAGACGCGGTGCGCTGCAGACTCGAATCTCAGTAATTATGGCAGCGCTCGGGCTCGCAGCCTGGTGCACGGCACTCATGTCGCATTGTCAATGCATGCAAGCGACCTCGTGGAGGTGCTGACGAGGAGTATGGTACATCAGCGCATGCAAGCAACCAGCTGGTTCAGAAGCGATTGTGTGAACATGAAATGGCACTCGTCTGCACGATGCAAACAATGACTATACATGCACACAGCATGTTTACGCGCTGGCAGCAACGCAGGTTGGGTCACGGCCCACCCAATGACTACGCTAGTGCTCTTGCTTGTCAGACACTACCTGAACTTCTGCGGTCCCCACCACTGCGCTCGCGGGTTTGATTTGCCGTTACGGTGTTTCTCCGGGCGTTTCCGCTCCACACAGGCGACACTTCCTGTCGGGCCTCACCCCCGTGTGGCCGCTGCCGCTGCTGCTGATGGCGTGTCGCCGGATGGATGTGGACCCCAGCGCTACGCGCTGGCTGGTGGACGGCTGGCTGCTGCTGCGCCTGCACGACGGGTCGGGGCCACAGGCAAGCCGTAGGGCATGGCAGCGACCAGTGAGGGTAACCCCAAACGTGTGGGGAGCCCGTGGACGCAAGGCACAGGGCTGTTTGCCTGCTCAGAAAATGGCTGTCGCAGCTCTGGTACATTCAGCGATTGATTTACAGGCGCTACAGACCGCTTGTGTAGGCATGGCTGTGCAATATGCTACGTGCACGTGATCAGTGTATCCGTGTATGCACAGTAATGTGAGGTTTGCGTACGCAAATGTGCGTGCAGGTGCTTGAGACGATCATGCGACTGAGGCGCGGCGTGTCGCTGCTGGTGTCGCGCCGCCTGCGGAGCGGGCGGCTGGCGGCGCTGGTGGGAGCCTCCATGCAGGACCTTCATGTAAGCATGCAGCACTGTGGACGCCTCGTGGCACCACAAGAACAACCGCAAACTCACAAATGCTCTTGTTTATTTGGGAGGATTGGCAGGCTCCTAGCTCCATCGGTCGGTTGACAGGCGGTTGTGAGTAAGCATGTTCCACCTGCCCCATGATCAATCCATTGATGGACTACAACACTCACCCGATGCGTGCATGATGTGCCGTACATGCCTGCCGTGCCGACCGCTCTTGCCGTACAACCAACCGCTAGTGTGTGGCGCTGCATGCAGGATGATGATGCGGAGGTGATGGGCCTCTCCGACCTCGTGCAGCACATGGCAGCAGGCGACGACAGGGCCGCGGGCGCTGCCACAGGGAGCAGCGCGACCACTGGCGGCAGCGAGACTGATGCTACTGCTGCCGCCGGAGTGCCCGTCACATCCATCACGCCTACGATGCAGAAGGGCTACACTCAGCTAGCACAGGTGCAGTGGGCGGGCTCTGCAGTAGCGCTGTGCTGTGCTCAAAAGTGGTTGTGAGTGATTCTGCACCACTAATCCAGCGCTGTACCAATGCACTGCCAACGACTGTGGCCAACCGCTGTGGCTGCGGCGTCAAGCCGAGCCAGCAGTATGACGGTGGCCGTACTCACCTTCACGCTCCGCCGCAGCCTGGAAAACTCATGCCACGATGGTATTGCCGACAGTGTAACGATGCTCGTCGGGCACCACAGTCATCCGCTCAAGGCCTGTATGCCTGTACAGTGTACTGCTTCAGTACTTGTATCGCCGCAATGCTACCACACCCCTGCAGGTGCTTCCCCCGGAGCTCCTGGGGTTGTTGGACAGAGTCCTCCAGGCGGAAAGGACATGGCAGCTCCCTCCTCCACACCTCCCTCCACCCCCCACACACCACCACCACCCCCGCGGTGAGGGCGCCGCAGCTGCAGCCGCAGCTGACGCGAAAGAGAGCCAGGCGGCCGGGCAGGCCGCCGGCACGCGTGACGCAGCTCAGGAGGAGGAGGAGCAGGAGGCGGCGGCTGCGGTGGCGGCGGCTGCAGCGGCCGCTTCTGCGGCGGCAGACGCGCGGCTTGAGGACGAGGTGGCGACGCTGCTGGCGCTGGACTGCTGGCCTTCCCGGTACAACCTGATGACTGCTGAAGCGTGCATTGCTTGCATGCAGCCTGTCGTGAAATTTTGAAATTGTGTGGACTGTGGGTCTTCGTGTGGGCCAACCACCGTGTCATGTGATGTATAAATGTCCGTATTGCCAGCCCCTGTGTGGTAGGGTTTGTCCTAAGCATTCCCAGCCACCAACAGCACAGGTGCTGCTGTGAACAGCGAATCCTAGCACAACTGGAGATGCTTGTGCATATATACAGTTTCCTTGCAACCGAGACATTTTTACAGCTACGTTGCATGCCTTTTATCGGCATGTCAACAGTGCGATCGTGCGCATTTGTGCAATCGTGTGCAAGTGTGTGCAATCATGTGCAATTGTGTGTACGTGTGTGTGTGCGTGCGCGTGTTTGTGTGCTATTGTGTGTGTGCGTGTTGGTGTGCTCATGTGTGTGTGTAGGTACACTGTGGAGCGATTGGCGCCGGGCCCCCGCGTCACCGCACAGTACGAACTCTCACACATCCTCACACAACAGCCCCCACACTCAGCGCCCGCACCCACACCCACGCCGGACGCCCAACAGCAACCGCCGCTGCAACCACCCAGCGTGTCAGCAGCAGCAGCGGCGACTCAGGCGCAGGCGCAGGCCAAGCCCGCGGCGGCAGCGATCAACATCAACGACCATGTGGATCACTTGGGAGTGCCACGACGCGTTGCTGGGGTGCGGCTGGCGCCGTGGCTGCGGTGAGCTCGCTGTTGAGGTTCTGACGCACTCTGCAGGTGCTCTCATGATGCTATGTCACATGCTTGGTAAACATTGACAGGTATTTAACTAAAAGGCATTGCGGTAGGCCAAGGTGGTGAAGCGCTCAAGACTACCCAAGGGTTGACGAGAAGCCGTGCACCACACTAGATACCGGTGGTGACTGTTTTGCCGGCATGCGACGGCGGCCCTGTCCACCAAGCACAGCGCCACCAACGGCTGCGCAATTTGTAAACTACATTAAACGCCTTGCTTGGCCGCCATCGCTGCAGGTTTGGCAGCTTGCGGTCTTTTGAGTCGGCGGCGGCGCTGCATGCGCTGCAGCCAATGATGCGCCGCGCGTGGGCCTGCCCCGGCTGCAGCTGGCGCAGCCTCACAGCGCACGCAGAGATTGCCGCCCACATGGCCTCGTGCAGCGCTGTGCAGCAGCTGTCGCGCCCCACTGAGCAGGTGGAAGCGGAAGGCTACGAGCTGGCAAAGTCCGCGCCTGGCACAGCAGCAGCAGCAGGTGGGTCACGCGCGCGCCCTGAAGCAGCTGCAAGGCGCCCTGTGATTGAGGATGCGGGCAACGTGGACGCCGGGGAAGTGAACAAAGAGGACGATGGTGGGGCCAGCCAAGCAAAGCAGCAGGCCACCGGCAGAGGCCGTGGCGGGGGCAGTGGCCAGAGGGGAGGCACCGCACGTGCGGATGATTCATACGGGAACCAACCAGATCCGAAGGACGACGGAGGCCGAGGAGATTTGCAAGAGGGCGAAGGTGATGGCGCTGGTGCGGCTGAGGATGATGAGGTGGACGACGACACCTCCTGGATTGCACAAGGCCTCGACTTGAGCAGCCCCGCCTGTCGCCGCCTGCGCTCATTCTTTGACAAGCACCCCGCCAAATGGGGCCGGCGCCAACGTGCAACGGCTGCGGCCACCGCAGCAGCAGCTGCGGCGGCGGCCTCAATCCAGCAAGGTGCTGCTGCGCTGTTGCAGCAGGCGCCGCGTGGTGGAGATGGGCGGGTGGCATCGCATAGGCATGACACCGGCCACGTTGGTGATGCTGGTGGTGCCTCGCATGATCAGCAGCGGCAGCAGCAGCAGCAGCAGCAGCAGGACACTCCGGCAGGCCGCCGCTTTGTGTGCCCCGAGTGTGGCTTCAGCAGCTTCCTCACGCCAATTCAAATCCTGCAGCACCGCAAGAGCCATACGGTAGCAGCTGATTAGCCTGCCACCGATGATGCACCAATGCAATCTGGGGGCGATGCAATAACGGCAAATCGCGTGCATGCATTGATGCACTGGAATGCAATAGAGGAATGGCTGTCTATATGAACAGGGCACTGTTGATGTCCCTGTTAACCAATTATCCTTGGGTGGTTGTCTGTGTGGCGTTCCCCACACACCTGGCCCCACCAGCCAGGTTTGCACTGCTGTATCAGTGTCGAAACGCAGCGACCGCTCAGATTGAGCTCGGGCTGTTGGGGGCCAGCCTTGTTGTACTGTCTAGGGGTGTCCTGTGTTTACTAGTGTGTGCACGCTTCACATTACTGATAGCCGTGAGGCGGGATGCATGATCCCAAATGGATGCATCGTGGAGCTCACCACCTGCATGCCCCTTCACAGCATGACTGCTACCACCACGCGTCACTCACTAGCGGGTCACGTGCACAGCGTCACCATCCCGCGATGCCTGCTTGGCTGTCATCGCTGTCAATGTCGAAAGCAGCTCCCATGGCACTCTCCACACGCCCGGCATGCATGTACGAGGCGTACGACCTCATCCCATACCGTCTACTTGTATGGGTTGATGGGATTGCCCAGGGGACCACCCGAACATAAAACCCTCCGGCAAGCACCCTTTGGCAGCCGTATTTCATTGAACCACCCCTGGTTTTGTGTTTTGCCTTGCACGGGAATGGCCTGGTACGGGAATGGCCGTGGGGGGACTCCACGCACAACCGGGAACAACACGGCAGGTGGGCCCTCAAACAGCACCGCAGCCTGGAAGCCCTCTGGCGTATTTGCTGCCTTTACTCTACACCCACACTGACGTGGCAAGCACATCTTTGCATGCTGCGGGTCAATCACTCCTCATCGCGTCATTGCGGCTGCTTTGCGCTTTTCAACAGTTCCGCTGGCGCTGACACATCCATCACACACCGTGCCCGAAACCATTCATCTTGTGCTACATCATGTGCTGCCATGTGGGTACCATCGTCCGCATTCTTTTGAGGTGCAATCAATCACCTCCCTCCCTTTCATTCTGGTGGTTGCAGTTATGAGGGCACCGCTGCACTGCACGCTGGTTGAGACGCATCGTGCACCAGTCTGAGTGGTATTCAGTGTATCAGTCATACAGGGTAAGCAGTAAGGCCTGAATCATGCACGCAGCCAAACAAGTGCAACACAGGCAGCATGGTAGGGCCAACAATCCAACACACAGGGGCGGTGCGAGGTGTGCTCTTCCGCACTGCCCACCGTGCCTGCATGCTCTAAAACGCCCCGTTCAGCGCCATTATTTTGAGTGCCCCCCGCAATGGATGGGCAGGCAAATGCAGCGCACCGCCAAACGAGTGAGCCATCACAGGAGGCTCAAGAAAAGGCCCCAGTAAAGCAGGAGTGCGCAAAGCGGCAATTGGACACCCAACCGCCAAAGCAATTTGATAAATCAACTAGTAAAGGCAATCCGCTTTGGTTTTTGTCAGTCCCACCATTGTGTGTCCGCCATGGTTGCAAGCTGGCAGGGTCGGATGTGTGGTTGTGGCTGGTCACAGGATGAACAAAACAAGGACGGATGAACGGTCCTGGCAGCGGCAGGACGAAGACACAGGAAAAATCTTGTCAAGACGGCCGATTGCGTCAAACCACACCAGACGCAGCATCTCCCTGCATGAATCACACGGAGCATACCCCACTGGCTCTGCTTAGTATGATCTACAGAATCGGCCAGCGTACTGCAATGTACTGGAAAGAAAGCACCAGGCCTTCTTTGAGCCGCCATGGTTCACACTACCCATGGTTGCAGTGGGCAACAAATCCGTCTCATCTTCCGAGCCATGACCGTAGGGGTACCCCTGTCTATTTGCGACAAACAACAACCAATGGCCTAAGTGCAAAACGCTGCCACCATTGCAGCGCCCATCGCCCTGCCCTGTGCCACAGCCCAGACCTTATGCGGCAAAATCCGCAATGATACCAGCATATGTGCGGTGGGACAATAGAATACATCAAAACAAGGCGGAAAGACACAGCACTTCAACGGGATGCTGGATGTGACCATGTAAAGCGGTTGGCATGTTGTGCACTACGCTTCACTCGGTTCGCAGCGTGTGCACGATCGCAGGTGCAGCAGGGGGCCGATGGAATGCCTTCCATGAGTGTGGCATGTGCGCCGCTTTGTCCATTCAGTAAGGCGGGCGGGGGATCCCAGCAGCGGGAATCACGCCAGCCATGCGGTGCCTCAAACCAGGCGAAGGAAAGGCCCAGTCACGCACCCCAACATTCAAGCTGGAGTCCATTTGCCCAGCAGCGTACCTCACTGGCAAGCCCTCCTCGTCCCAGCCAGGCACCCAGCCCAGCCCAGCCCAGCCTCCCGGCACAAAATGACACAGCAAACCCCAACCCAAGCCAAATGTATCGACAGCCTCGATCAGGGGATGATACGCCAATCCTCCAGGATGAATGCAGTGGAGCGCCGCCATGCAGCATGACAGGCCCAACCCATATCCCTGCATGGGCTGCAAGGCCAACGGATGTGAAGCCTCGATCCAAGAATGCTCTTGGCATGGCTTATTGGGAGGGCCCACTGATACATATTCAGGCGAACTCAACACCCGCATAAGCGCTACAAAGGCAGGCACGCAAACAGAAAGCCATTCAGCGTGCAGTCAACGCATTACTTACGTGCAGGACACATCCAGCGCCAACACATCCCTTGCGTGCGAAAGAAATGCACACTCACAAACAACGGGCGCATGCGCACGCACAGGCGTGCAAAACACACACACACACACACACACACACACACACACACACACACACACACACACACACACACACACACACACACACACTGTGCTTGCACATGCCGGCATAACTACCGTAGACGCCTCTGCTCTGACAGCATCGGCTGCCGTACACCAGTCATCGCCATCCACCATGACCACGCCACATTCCCTGCCGCTATGTCATTCCGCCTTTACGCATACCGAGCACGGCGTGTGACATGTGTTATCCATGCAAATGGCACAATCTTCCTGTGTCGGCAGGAGGCAGCAAAACCTACTGCATGCACCACACACGTGAAACGCAGATGGTCGATACTAGACGACACTCCGTCATAACAATTGAAACGTAAGCGCGTTTTACTTTGGGTGGGGTTGCTTGTCCGTCAAAACGCACAACCTGGTCGACCTTGTACCATAAAGCACTGGTGCTCACCCTACAGGTACAATGAAAGCGCCTATTGTGAGCTTGAAGCATGTCATATTTGCGTCCATAGGTACCGGTAGGCATCCTCCCTCCCCTAATGCTTCAGAAGTGCGCGGTGGCTGGTGGGGTGTTTCAGAATTTAAGGAGTTCAGGGACTGAGTCACGGTCAGGGACCCCTGCGGAACAAGATACACTTAAATACCGTACGTGCAGCCACACACATGCGCCTGTACAGGTATTCAAGAAGATGCGAGGCGGGTCGTTGAATGGCTGCACCTGTGTGCTGCCGCTACCCTGGCAAATGGACTCCGCAGCATGGGCAACGCATGGCATGGCACTATCCATCAATGACCTGCATCGCCACCGACTGCGATGTCAACCAATCGTGACCAGCACGGGCGGGACAAAAGCGTCCGGGCGTGCGGCAAGGTGAAATCAAGCATCGCATACTGATTTATTGCCCGTTGTGGGCCGCATGCACCCGCAATGGAAACACAAGGCAAAATCAGCAGCCCAATCAATGCCATTTCAATGCCATTTCGGGGAAGGGCTTTGCTGACAGGACGATCGGTCATCGCTGATCACTTGGTGTGTGGTAACGGATTGCGCCTAGATGGGCAAATGGACTGATATGAATCGCTTGCATGTGTGCATGTGCCAAGCGCAGGTGAATGTGAATGTGGTATGTCAGATGTTTGCTACAACCATGCAAAGGTACCAGCCATAGTGCGCACAGGTCACCATCGTGATATGTTGGTGCGATGGCGGTGTGCGAAATCTGGTGGGTGTGATTTGTTGGCGTGCGCCTGGACCGTCCCACTCTGTTGCTGCTCACGCACTCATGCGCAACACGCCAACAGTGCAACAGGCCACCACCAATACTCATTGTAGGTGCTGCATGTGTGATACTAGCGCGCCTGTAGCCATGCATGAGTGAGCGTGCCAGCTCAGCTACGCGCATCGCGGTGCGGCCGTCCGCTCAAGTCACCACTTCTGCTGCTGGGACAGTTTGCGTACACTGTACAGCTGCTGCTGCTGCTGCTGCTGCTGTATAGCCTTGATCAGTGCAGCTTGGACGTTGCTGGTGACGCTGGCGGCAGCCAGCGCTGACCCGTTGCGGTAAGCGGGCTCTTTGCTGGCAGCTTGCGCATTGCACAGCGCAATTGCGCCCGCCGCCTGCAGCTCTGAAAGATCAACCCATATGCCTTGCTGGTGGTGCTGCTGCTGCTGCAGGTGTTGCTGCTGCAGGTGCTGCTGCTGCTTCAACAGGTGCTGGAGCTGCTGCTGCTGCTGCTGCTGCTGCTGCTGGAGCTGCTGCTGGTGTGGCTGGTATGTGTGTGCCTCAGGTCGCACATGCTGGTACACCCCCTGCATGGGCTGGCCGCCCTGCTCATCAGACACGTGTCGTCCGTTGCCGTTGTCGGCCATGTGGACGGCTGCAAATTGCATCACGGGCAGCTCCCGTGTAGCTGGCTTGGCTGCGCTCACACGCACCGCTGCAGCTGAACCCGCCTCCTGGCCTGTCCCCGCTTGGGTTGCAGCCAATGTCCCTGTGCGCAGCTCATACATTCGTCCCTCAAATGGCAGCCTTGCCGGGTCAGGATGCGTAGCAGCAGCGGCAGCGGCAGCGGCAGCGGCGGTCGCGGTAGATACACCTGCGTTGGGTTCAGAAATGCCATCTAGCGGGCAGCTCAGCCCGCCCGGCGACCACACAGCCGCGTCGTCAGCTGCACTCCCAACAGCGCCCATGCTATATGCGGTGCCCAGCGACATAGGCACAGAGGACCGCGGCAAAGCCCGTAGAATGTGTGCCACGCTGCCCGGCTGGTGCTGGTCCTGAAGCTGGTCCGGCCCTGGCTGGACCTGGTATTGGCGTGGCGATGTATCACGCCTGTAATTTCCGCTGCCTGTCGCAGGAGCCTGCTGCTGCTGCTGCTGCTGCCAGCTGCCAGGCAGCATCACCATGCGGTCCTGCATGTCCTGCAGGCGAGATGCATCAGTTCCCGCCCTGTCTATCAGCACCGTCCCTCCCTGGTGATCACCACCACTGCTGACAGCACCAACCTCCTCCGAAACGAGCGTCAGCGTGCCGTCAGCAGAGCGCACAACGCGCAGGCGTTGGGTGGCTCCTCTCACCATTGAGGCATTCACGGGGCGCACGGCTCGGTTGCCAGCGGCAGGCATCAGCGCCTGCAGCATTGCGGGGGATATCTCAGGCGGGTCCGCTGCCCGGACCTCCTGCCTTGACTGGCGCGTTAATGCCGCCCAGTCGGTGGCAATCTGTGGACTGGCGCTGTCATGGCGTGTGACGGCGGGTGCGCTGGCTGCAGCCACGGAGACGCCTGCGCGCCTGAGCATCGATACCAACTGACCCTCCATCTGCATGCTGAGGGGCAGCGCTGAGTTCAGCAGCTGCATGCGCTGATCAGCTTCAGCAGCAGCAGGAGGGCTGCCGGTGGGGTCGTTGCGCTGTCCCTCCTGGCCGCTGCGGAGTGGTTGCAGCTGCCAGGCGTGCTGCAAGGCATGCTTGCTGGTGCCTAGCTCATCGGCTGCTGTGTGCGTGACGAGCGCGTGCCCGGACTGGTTGTTGTGCTGCCCGTATCCATGCTGAGGGACATTCGGCAGCACATCAGGCATACCCACGCTGACGCCTGTGCGGTACGCATCCATGTTGTTCTGTACACCATCAGAGGTCCATACCACGCCACACTGCTCGCCATCGCTGGCCCATCGCCGGGCGTTTGCTGCCATGGGCACCGGGTCCGCAGCGTGCGCGGTTGACGCCAGACATTGCAATGATCCCTGCGGCTGGTTGAGCAGCTGCAAGCCGTGAGGCCCGATCACTGCAAGCGTGATGGTGGTAGCGGGAGTCACTCCGGCAGCCTGGGTAGCATGGTGGTGACGATGACCCCCGTCATGCGCATGCGCGCACGCATGCTCGGAGGTGTTGCTGTGCGAGGCAGGTGCGGCGGGGGCAGAGCGGCATGGCTGCGCTGCAGCAGCAGCCGCAGCAGCTGAGGTAGAGGGCGCGTACATGTACAGCAGGCGGCCAGCCTCAGCGCCACTGTCACACATTCCTCCCGCTGCGTCCTGCCATTCGGCCGACGGCTGCGCTGCCGACCCAAGCTTCCGTTTCCGCGCCGAGCCTGTAGCCTGCCGAGCGTCACCAAGGTCGCGCTGGTGGACCACCCAGGCTTGAGCGCCAGTGCCGCCGTCACAGCTTTGGTCAAGCACCCAGCTTTGGGTGTCAGCGGCAGCGGCAGTCGGCAGCGAGCCTGCAGGGTGGTTGCGGTTCCGGAGCGGGAAACCGCCATTGGCGCTGTCGTCATCGTCAACGTCCCCGCTCAGTCCCGCCTCGCCATCATTGCTAGAGCGTGGACAGCGCGTCCCGGCGGCAGCCTGCCACCCCACGCACAAGGAGCACGCAACGCCGATACCTCATCAGTGCCTGGCCCACTTGCACATGCGATGTACGCACGCTGCTTGGCTTGCGCTGCATGGCGCATGATGCATGGCATGCAGTGAATGCATGCTGAGAGCAGAGGTACTTTGAGGGGCACATGTCAACTGGTCGGAGCGGGCACACGGCAGGTCCTGATCCCACAAGCCAGCCCGCGTTTTGGTGCATGACCGCTGCAAAGGCTGCACTCATGCGTGACCATTCTAGTCCATCGACAAGCACCGCAAAGCTGCGAGCGGTCGCTAAGTCGCACCGTGGCCTGCTCGCTAAGGCGCTCACCCGTATGGACCTGCGCTGGGGGTCGATCCCCGGCTGTGGCGCCTTGTTTGTGAGGCGGCGCCGCTCCCGATGCCTAACCAGCTGCTCGCGGCATGACCTGCATGTTCAATCGACAGACCACACGCAGCGCGCATCCCGTCAAACACAACACAGTGGGATCCTCGGGACCTCTCCTGCTGCATCACCATTGACAACATCACACCCTCGGCCTCGATGATCTGTACGTATGGTGCAGCATGCGAGCGTCAGAGCTGCAGGAGCGCCATGCATCCACCCACGGTGCACGGGCAAGCACGCTGCTTGCACACTGCCAAGCTATCCATACAGCTAGGCAGCAACAGGCCGTAAACTGACACAGGTACGGTAGGAAATGGAAATGACTGTCAGCCCTGCATCAAATGCGAACGAGGCGGGCGTGCGAGGCGCGGCGTGTCTGGAGTGCGAGCGGTGTGCATGCCAGCAGGCTTGATGCGCATGCATGGCGGCTGTCACGGCTGAGAAACAGCGATGAAACCGGTGGCGCACATCGGGCCTGACCTGGTGGGGCCGTCGAAGTACTCCAGGGTGTGCAGCTTCCCGCACTGCTGACAATGGCGAACCTGCAGTACCGGGCACGCACGCACGACGCCGCCTCGTCGCCAATTATCATGCGCAAAGGTTACTCTGGCTTGTAAGCAAGGCTCTGCTGGCTGTGTTGCCCAACAGCACTTCACTTGGCCTACGCCTGCCGGCAGGTAGGCCGCTGGCTTGCCCGAAGCGCACATGCAATGAGACTGCGATGAGAGCGATTCGCCAATGGCACACATGCGTTGTGGCCCAGCACTTAAATCACTTACCAGAGTCCCTTCGATGTTCACTTCCAGCGCTTTAATATGGGTCTCACACAGCTGAAACCGCTTGTAGTATGTTTTCGCGCGCGCCATGTCTCGAAGGCAACCCTCCGCCTGCCGGCCAGTGCATCCAGGACAGGATTCGAGGTGATGATGTCGTGGGGTATGAACTTAGCCAACGGAAAGTGCGTACTTTCGGCTTGAGAGTGGTTTGGGAATGATCGCAGGGAAAAGCTGCACTAACTGCACACTTGAACTCACCGGTACACACGGTATACATGCACTCAAGTCTCAAATGTGAGGCTTGATAAGTGCAAACAGTGTTTTTGCACCTGGAGTGCGCTGCACAGTTGAGGAGTTTGGAGGCTACCACAGCAGTTGAAAATACGTACGGAAACGAACTGTTGAAAGGGAACCAGTGAGGCTCTACTTGCCAGTTAGATTGAATAGAGTATGTGTTCCAAGCTTAAAAACTAGAGGGGTCGGGCCAGCATTGGCGTGCATTGTGGCCGGTCGGGTCGCAACCGTGCGGTGTTCGGTTTCGACGTGACAGCCTAGGCCAGCAATACGGAGCGTGGGAACACAGCGTTAGCCTGTGACAGCCATCCATCCAGAACAGAGCAGCCAGGAACTCTGCATGTGCATCTGAAGCAGCAGGTGCACTTCTTGGCAGAAGTGAAGCACTGACGCCCGCCTGAACCAAGCGTACACTCGATTGCTTTCTGCTGAAGCGAGGCAAGTGGCAGGCCGTCGACAGCTGCACGTTTTTGCGGCTGTGTGCCTAGTTGGTTCATGCATCATATGGTGCACGCACCAGTGTACGTCAAAGCTTTGTGTCTGGAGAAGGGCGCTTTTTGGAATGCACACGCATGTGGTATACACCCCTTTTCCAGAACGTGCAGAAAGAATTTCCGCTGTACTAGAGCGGGCACAGAAGCAGCAGCCAAGGCAAACTGTGTGCAGACACCTGGCGGCCGCACAACACGTGACTATTTACGACCTCACTCTGTTCACATCATGGCCCAGGACGCGGACGGATGGACAACGCTACACAGGGACACACAGTGCCTGCAGCACTGTCAACAGTTGCGCAAGCGCGCGCACAACACTTCTTGCACCTCTACAGGCTCATACGCGGAAAACCATCCACGGCTATGGAACGTCGTCCCTGCCGGGCAAAGCGAAATCAATGACGCACGCAACTGGGAAGTGACAGTGGCAGTGCCCTAGCTGCCTTAGTATACGCACCTTGCAGTAAGTCCTTCCAGGCTTCAACTTCAGTGCGCCCTCAAGCTTGTCGACGTTGCCGCTGGCCCTCCCATAGCCACCTCCGAGCTGAGCGTCAGACCCTTCATTATGCGCCCCATCCACCAGCAGCCTTGGAGATTCCGAGGAAGCTCCCTCGGTGCGTGTATGCTCTGCTCCTGATTCTGAATGGTCCTCAAAACTTTGCTCAGGCATCCTTGAACTCTCCTGCTTGAGCCTTGCTGGTGACAAATCAGCTGCGCTGAACGTCGCGGCTTCCCGGACCTGAATGCAAACCCCACCTTATGATAAGAGAGCAGCCAGCATGCTCGCACTTTGGTGGCGGAGCGCTGCGAGTTCTGCGCCCCAGTCGTGAGCACTCCTGAGAACGGACCCGCCAGCACCACCTTCCGTATTTCAACAACAAGCTCCCAAATCCTCAGTGTGGCGAGTGGCGGCGATGCACACGCCGTTAACGCTTCCTTCGTATGGTGCTCGTATCGCTGGGTCACGAGTATCGCAAGCGGACTGCTGGGTTTCTCATTTTGCCCTGGGCCAAAACACACACTTTCATTGTTGCCAAAATTGGTCTATGGGTACGGCGAGTCCAAAAGCCTGGGGTGCGCTGCAGCCTGCAGGCAAGCCTAGCTGAAACGTGTGCATACAGTTCGCGGCTGAGGCCCAATCCGTGGCCTGAAGAGCGAGCACGCAGGTGCGTTCGTTCTCTAGGCATTGCCACGCTGGCCATACACACGCATTATTGTGATAGCCCGATAGCCTGAGCAAGGGTTCAGGACGGCTGGCTGCGTTCTGGCCTCAATAGTGGTCCGCAAAGTGCTATCTGTAAACCCTTTCAGAGGTCAAAGTCTGGCTGGAGGATATTCAAAGCGAAACCTGGGCCAACGGACGTGACCTCATCAGGCGCGTTGGGGCGCGGCCCTTCAACACAGCTAACCCTGCTCTCGGATACATGTGGCTGTTGCTGTGTGGTTTTGAAACACTGTGTGGTATTTTCAAGTGCCGCATAGCCTGCATCGTACGTTTTGTGGCGTGTGCAGGTACGGCCTCCCCATCCACCACGAGGAGCGGCGCGCGGCTTTACCTCGCTGTCTGAACCTTTGGTGCACGCTGGCTGATCGCTTGAAGGCGAGTGCATGAAGGTTGCAGCAGCTGTTTTCACGTCAGGTGCATAAGGGCATATTGCAACCTGATGCACGTTGAACCTCCAGCAGTCCGTTCCACACACCGCTAACACCACACATGTTTGAGTGACGCATGTGCAGGCCAGGCAAGTCAAGCCAACATGAACAGACCTTTGCAGGCTCGTACAGTACCGCGACGGCACGGGAGGCATCGCACATCAGGCATGCACTGCGGCCATTGCTGAACGCATCCCGATGCGATTGCCACAGGCGCACCGTTGCGCAGAGAGCACAAGAGCCTCTGCTCCCCTCTTCTGACACCAGGCACCGGACGTTTTGCATAATTCATGGATGCCTGATGCCCTGGCATTTGGCACCAGAGTGACTGCTGCTGTACCATGCAAGCTCAGTTCCACGGATGCGATGATGACGCTGAGCCACATGCGAAGGCAGGAGCAGCTATGACGACGAGCACGAACTGCTTTTACAACTCACATAGCGCTCAGCAACAGGTGCACAGCACCATCATAACGCGGCAAGCCCGTCAAAGCACGCATGCACCGCCATCCTTGACAGGCAATGTTGCACGTGGATGACCAGCACCAGATCACCAGGCATGCATCAAACGTGCATGCACATGCGACAGCAAGGCATGCGAACACTGCGTAGCATGCAGCAACAAAGAGCATACAATTGCCCATCCTTGGGCATAGCATGAGCTTGTACCTGCCCATGATGGCAATCATACTCCTGAGACCTTGTGGATGGATGAGGCGGGTACACGCTAGCCCGTTCCTTGCCTGAACCGGAGGAAATCTGCGAGGAGGGAAGCTGGCCTATCTCCCAAGGGGCCTGTAGCCCCAAGGGCCACTGCAAACAGCACCACCGCCAACGGCACGGCAAGGAGAGGGGCAGCACAACAGCACGACAGCAGCGCATGCGTATATGCACACACCAGGCAAGCAGGCGCGTGAAGGGGGGCATGAGCGGCCGCGTGGCAGGGCACACAGAGCGGCTGCGGCCCGAGCAGGAAGCCAGGTGGCGCCGCAGAGGCTAAGCAGGCGCGGCGGCCCGGTTCAGGCAGGTCCAGTCCGGCAGCCACGGCCCAAGCAGGCAGGCAGCCCACACGTGGAGGCAGGAGTGCGAGACTGCAGATGGCACCAGAGCAGCACCAGCAGGCACGCGCAAGCGCAAGCAGCAGCACAGGCGCGGGACCGACCACGCACAAGCGCTGCGCGTTGCAAGCAAATGCAGGCACTTGGGCGAACAGCACCTCACGCCCCCACACCGGCAAGGCGGCAAGACACAGCCCAGGCACAAGCAATGCAGGCGGCCAAGAAGGCCACGATGGAAGGGGGGTTCACCCACCAGGCCACCACCCATCTGGTCAAGATGGGACGCCTTGCGATATCGTATGATCGCAATTCCACAACTGGGAGTAGAAGCAACGCTGTACATAATAGGAATCATAGACAAGATGGGTAATGTGGGCTTTGACGAGATAATCCCAACAAAACACCTAAGCCTGCAATGCTGGATGACTCACAGCTGATGGTCGGAAGATAACGACGGCTCTGATGGGCTCAAGCCCTTAGCAGCGTCAGAAATATGCAGAACATGTCTTAACAGCCACAACATGCGCGCTCAACAATGGAAGGAAGGAAGCTTATGCTGACAATTATGGGGTGTTCACAGAACCGAGCCGGTAAGGACAGGCCTCCCCACAACTCTATGGCAATTATATGCACACATCCCTCTATGCGCACACACACACAGTAAGCAGACAATCGCGTGTGCCATGCCTGAGGCAATGCACAGTGCGCAACAAAAAGGCCACTCATGAAGCCGGTATGCTGATGTGCAAATGTGGCTTGGCTGGAGCATGTGCCAAAGCTGAGCAGGACAGAGTTTGGCAATAAGCGGGGAATGCGAACAAATTTCAGGGATATAAGCTGTATGCAGGCGTACCAAGGCAAGGGCAGTAATATACTGACTGGTTTGCAGGAGAGGTTGGTCCTTGGGTTGGCGGTCAGGCGGTGTGCATGTACGTGCATGCCATGATTATTTACCCAGGCTTGGTGCAGTTGCAGCTGCATGATTGTTGTGGTCCGAGCAGCATAAACGCAAGTCAGCAAAATGCGCAGTTACACAAGCCCAGCATGTTGCCATATCATATGCAGGGATGACTATGGCAAAACGGCTTGCCGGGCTGGGCCCACATGCACAACTGTATGCACAATGGTGTGCAATCATGCGCTTTCTGCACGCATGTTGGCGAGGACTAAACCGCTATTCCTGGTTATTCCTAGGACGTGTGTCAAGCATACGAACCAGCACAGCAAAACACAAGCACTTGTATGTCCCCGCAACCTGCTGTGCATTGGAATACGCATTGAGCACACCCCACACACTCTGAATGGAGGCTCCGTAAGTCGTGCACCACGGTCACCAAGCCCACTCGTTATGCGCCGCCCAGCACATGCACACCAGCACCAGCCAAACATGCCTGATCCTCCTGCTGATGCCAGACGATCGGTAGTCAAGGCGGGCTATTTGGTTACGCCCAGGTTACATACGCTTAGGCGGTGCTGAGGGTGTCGTGGAAGGTGCGGGCGATCACCTCCAGCTGCTGCTCGCGCGTGAGGCGCGAGAAGTGCACGGCGTAGCCGCTGACGCGGATGGTGAGGCAGGGGTACTTGTCGGGGTGCTCCACGGCGTCCATCAGCATCTCTCGCGTGAGCACGTTGACGTTGATGTGGTGGCCGCCCTGCAGGAAGTAGCCGTCGATGATGGTGGCCAGGTTGGCGGCGCGCTCGTCCTCCCCGCCACGCCCGAGCACCTGGAGGGAGTCAAGTACAGGCGCAGGCACACATGGTGGGAGGAGGACACATAGTGCGAGGAGCACACGACAGGGCAAAGGAGCTCACGACAGGCAAGCCGACAAGCGATCAAGAGAGCCGCGAAGAGCGGCTTGGAGGGGCGTAACGGGGTGGCGGGCGGGGTCTACTGTCGAGGCACTGCCAGACAGCCGCTCAAGAGGTACGTACGCGTGCGCACGCCTACGCCGCTGCGCCTGGTGCGACTGTCCGATGCGCTTGGCCATCACCAGAAACGGCACACACACTTGTCTGTGCCAAAGCACACGGTCACACGCACGCACATGCATGCACACGCGTGGCGCACCTGGGGGATGAGGGAGAAGGTGTTCGAGATGCCGTCCAGGCAGCACGCGTACGGCATCTTGGCCACAGAGTTGAGGGAGGCCAGCGCGCCGGAGCGGTCACGGCCGTGCAGCGGGTTGGCTCCGGGCGCGAAGGGCGCACCGGCCTTGCGGCCGTCAGGCGTCGAGCCCGTCTTCTTGCCGTACACGACGTTGGACGTGATTGTGAGGACCGAGAGCGTGGCGACAGAACCGCGGTAGGTCTTCTGTTTACTCAGCTTGGAGGAGAAAGTGTCGGCGACCCAGGTGGCAATCGCGTCGGCGCGGTCGTCGTCGTTGCCGTACTTGGGGAACTCACCCTCCACCTGCGTTTCCCGTTACGTACAGCACGCCACTTTCAACGCACATCATCGTATGCTACGTGATGACGCTGCAGCTGGAGCGGAATGCAGCTTCACTGCAGTGAGCGATTTTCATACAGGACACCCGCACACGCAGCAGGATTGCGCAGCAGGTCCACAGAAGGTCCGCACCTTGAAGTCGGTGGCGATGCCGCGCTCGTCAAAGATGGGCGTGACCTTGGCGTACTTAATGGCGGAGAGCGAGTCCGCGATCACGCTCAGGCCGCTGATGCCGAACGCCAGCAGGCGGCGCACAAAGGTGTCGTGCAGCGCCATCTGGACGCGCTCGTAGTTGTACTTGTCGTGCATGTAGTGGATGATGTTCATCGTGTTGCAGTACAGGGCGGCGAGCCAATCCATGCCTGCAAGCATGCGAAGTAACCAATGAACTGAAGGCCAGCTGTTGCAATCAGGGCAAGGCTATGCTCTATCCTTTCATTCACACCTTGATCCTCACAAACACCACTCCCACTCATGCAGCCACGGCTCGGTGTGCAGCCAAGCCTACATTGCACGCCTTTCTACACAACTCACGCAACACCATGCATGCATGCGTGGCTTCTCTGAACCCCTCTCGGGGACGGCCTTGAGCCTCTGGCCGGCTGGCCACGTACAAACACCAACGACAGTATCTGCCGCGAAGATCTCGTCCTCCTGGTTGTGATTCACACTTAACCAGCCAGCCAGAGGCCCAAGTCGGCCCTCGAGGGGGGCTCAGAGAAGGCAGTCAAGGCACGCATGCATGGGAGAGAGCACACGTCACTCACCCTCCTCAAGTTTGGCTTTGACCTCCTCGTAATCCATCGGGCCCGCGCCGGTGCTCAGCGCCGCAAACTTGGGCCCGACCTGGTCGCCCGTGACCTCGTCGCGGCCGCCGTTGATGGTGTACAGCAGCAGCTTGGGCAGGTTGCAGCGCGCGCCGAAGTACTGCATGTCCTTGCCGACACGCATGGCGCTGACGCAGCACGCGATGCCATAGTCGCACCCGAACAGGCGGCTCATCATCATGTCGCTCTCGTACTGGATGCTGGATGTGTCGAGCGAGACCTGTACGAAGCAAAAAGGGACCGGGAGGGCTTGCATGCGCTGGCGATACGTACAGCTTGCTGGTCCAGGGGGGGCCCTGGATCAGAGGCAAAGCCAACTGCAGGCGTCGAGCCTGCACCGACCATTAGCATACCTGCGCCTGCATTCAAACAACCCCCATCCAGCCCATATTCCACCAGCAGTACATCCCCCTACGAGTCTACGGCATTGCCACAGCAGCAGCATCGTATTTTGCACATCCATACCTAGTTAGGCAGATGCTGAGACACCGTACCCATACTGGCAAGGCACACACACACCAAGGGAAGCACACTGCATCGCCCCACGGGAAAGGAATCTGTCTACCCGCACCTTAGCGCAGAACTCCTTGAAGGGGGTGGGCAGGTTCTCGTTCCACAGCACGGTGAGGTTGGGCTCGGGCGCGGGGCCGAGGTTGTACAGCGTGTTGAGGATGCGGTACGCCGTCTTGGTCACCATGGGCCTGCCCTCCCAGTCCGTGCCGCCCAGCACCGCCGTGACCCAGGTCGGGTCGCCGGCAAAGAGCGCGTTGTACTCGGGCGTGCGCAGCTGGCGCACCATGCGCAGCTTCATGACGAAGTCATCAACCATCTCTTGCACCTGTCCGAAAACGATCAGGAATACGATCACATGAATGAATTGAATCAGAACATCTAATGCTGCAGTAGTGTGCAACTGTGCATGTCACAAACATCACCTAGCGACCTAGGTGGAGCTCGCTGCAGAAGTGGGAATGCAAATATTCTGAATGACCAGGCCACAGCCAGCAACACGCCCCAGCGTGCCCACCCAGCAAGCAAGCGCATCTCACGGCCGCACCCTGCACGCGGCCACCCCACCTGTGCCTTGGTAGTAATAATCTTGTCCCAAGCATGAAGCAGGTGGTGCAAAGGCATACCGTATGCGTGCCTGAGTATGAGCTGCTTGTACCGTGAAGCTGCGGGTGGCACGCGCCTGGCCACCCCACCTGCGCCTCGGTCACCACGCCCGCCTTGAGGTCGCGCTCAAAGTAGGTGTCCAGGAACGCATCCACGCGCCCGAGGCTCATCGCGGCGCCGTCCTGCTCCTTCACGGCCGCCAGGTAGCCCATGTACACCGCCTGCACGGCCTCTTTAGCGCTGGCGGAGGGCTTGGAGAGGTCGACGCCGTAGGCCGCGGCCATCTCCTTGAGCTCACCCAGCGCGCGGACCTGCTCGCACACCTCCTCGCGCAGGCGGATGCGCTCCTCGTCCATCGTGCCCAGCTGCACGCACGCACATGCGGTCGCAGTCGTGTGGGGAATCATCGTCGCAGTCGTGTGAGGGGAGCTGAGCTGGCTGAATCACCAATCGCCGGTCGCGCATGACGCACGCAACGTGATGCAAGTGTTTGTACGATGCATGTTATGTACTATTTGTTATGTACTTATATATACAGCCGTATTCAGGCAGCTTACAGGTGGAACCAGCACCTGGTAAAGAACGCTGCGTGCCTTTGCGGGCAAGCATTGCCATGCAAGACTGTAGGTGCTGTGAAGCATGCGCACCCGTGCGTTGGGCTTCCACAATTCAGCTGAGCGCTCAGTGCAAATGCATGCAACGCACCAGGTTAAACTTGAGATCCTTCTTCTTGGCGGCGATCAGCGCGTCCACGCCGTACAGCGCGACGCGACGGTAGTCTCCGATAATGCGGCCGCGGCCGTAGCCATCCGGCAGGCCCGTGAGGATGCCGGACTTGCGCGCCGCGCGCATCTCCTCGGTGTAGGCGTCAAACACGCCCGCGTTGTGCGTCTTGCGTACCTTGTTGTACATGACGTCGATCTGCATGCGGAAGGCGTGCGAGAGCATGCGAGCCAGCCAGCCAGGGTGCTTACGAATAACTGACCAAAAGCATCAATTGCACTGGTGTGTGCATGCCTGTGATGCGGCACGGATGGAGTGATGGGCCATACAACGATGCTCACACATCATGGTGGTGGGAGTTTCTCTTGTCGGATGTGTGCTTGTGCTTGTGTGACCCAGAGGGGATGGCCGAGGTGCTAATCTGGCTGTGGCATCCTAAAATGCTATGTGCGATGCCGATCAACCTGCCGTACGGGTACTTGCGAGCGCTGATGTAAGTAGCGACTGTGTGCCTGCAGCTTGTGCAGCAGCATATGCATGACCGGCTGGTTGCAATACTGTGCATGCAGAACGCCTGGCTGTTGGCGGCCACCACCCGCCAACCAACCGCCAGCGGTAGGTACATCCTGGGTACATCACTATTGCAGATGCGCTGGTTACTCCAAGGCCTTAGCTCTTACCACGGGGTCAGGCTTAAAGCCATACGACTCCAACGCAGCCTTGACCATGCCAATGCCACCCAGCGGCTTGATGGCACGCTTGAGTGGTGCGTCGGTTTGCAGCCCGACGATGACTTCCGAGTCTCGGTCGATGTACCCAGCCGGGAAGGCGGTGATGCTGGAGGGCTTGCTGGGATCAACGTCCAACACGCCCTTCTCAATTTCTTCACTGATAAGCTTCTCCACCTGCAGCACAGCAGCATTCCCGGGTTCGTTGTCGTTCCAGGGCTTTCCTGGTCATGCTGCTTGCATACCGCTGCACTGCCCAGGCACGGCCTGTGACCGCTAGGCCTTCCAGGCTCTTCGACAAGCGTGCACAGGCCAGCCAGGACGCAACAAGCTGTGGTAGCGCAGCAACGGAGTGGTGAGGAGTGCAGCCAGTTCTCTGACGCCTCATGTAATTGCTCATGTGCTAGAGCGCAGCAGGTCCGGGACCCACCTTGGCCCAAAGCTGTTTGGTGCGCTCAGTGGGACCTGAGAGGAAGGTGGCATCCCCGCTGTACGGTGTGTAGTGTTGCTGGACGAACGTTGACACATCGATGCCAACGTCCACCTTGGGAACCGGCCGGGGGTCCGGCACGACCGGGGGCGCCGCCAAGTCCCTGACCGAGCGCAGGGGTGCTGCAGCTGCTGAAGAGGACTTACGCCAGGATCTGTACACCAGTGCGAGTGGGAGCAGGGCTTCTCAAGTTTTCAAACAGCTGAATACGGGTGCCACATCGACAAGCCAAGGGCCACAAAGGGCACTGCATGTGCTGCAAGGGTTCATATCACTCAAGCCGTAAGGTTTCTTGAATTTAAGTTAAGAGAGGGGGTTTGGGCAAGTGCGTTGGCAGGTTTGTCATGTTGCTCATAAGTGGGGTTGAAGTTCACGATGTGGTCCATGAGCTTGCAAGTGGACTCACCCCGCAAACGAAGCATCAGCAGCAAGCGGAGTGCGAACGGAAACGCCTGGTGTCAGCCTGCCATTCACGAGTAGCGCGGAGGGGCGTGCTTTGATACTCAGGAATAGATTTAGAGGTCGTGACGCAAAAACAGGAAAGCGCGACACAGCACACGACATAATAAAAACACACCTTCGCTGCAGGATTAGCGGGGCCACGGGCTGGGCAGCTGCTTGGGCGGGCACCCTGTGCATAGTGCTTGATGCAATCATGGTCACGTACGACCGCGCGAATGAGGGGTTTATCTGTCGTAAAACTAGTTGTGCTGTCAATGACATACGCAGGTTTAGGCCCGCACCAGAGCCAGCGATAGCGTGGGGAAAGGAAGGGGAGAGCCGGGGGAGAGCCTTGGTATTAGGATGAGGCTTGATATGACGTTGTGAGACACCGTTTACAGCTTTTAAGTGTTTGCCAGTTGCTTGCAGATTGCTTGTGTTAGACCAGGATGGTGTAATGGTGGGGGTTGGCCTGTGTGCAAGATGGGAAGGTGGCAATACCTTCAGCTGACATTATGCTGGCACATCAGAGCTGACGTGTGCTGGCTCACACTGCAAAAAAAATACAAGCCCCTGGATCCCTGCAACAAACAACACAAGCCCAGCCTGCAAGCTGCAAGTCCACCCGTGACACGACCCTGTGTGCACAACGGCCGCATTGGTTCACTTCGGACGCATTGCCAATGTCCAAGCTACACACTTATCTGTATACATAGCAATCGCAATAGGTAACAGTCTTTCAGGAGGTCACAGTCCCTGTGGCAAAGTTCAAAGGATGAGACACCGTTGCGGTAACGGTTGGCAGCCCGGACTTAGCCTAGCGATGAAAGACCTGATACAGTGGTGGTGCACGTATATGAGTTTTCAATATGTGTGTGATTGAGAGCAAGTGTCTCTCTAGTAAAGGGGGCGAGCAGCGTTGAACCGTGAGGCACACAGAACGGCAGTACCCCCCGCCCTTCTTAAATGAATGATTGCACATGGCCTGCAAACACTTGCTGCCTGTCTTCAATGGCCAGCAGCAGATGCATATGACACTATCTACTATCAATCCATAGCTTGCCCATATCCACGAACATACTTGCTGGCCTCGGTAGACGTTGCTTTGGACAGGGCGCACGCCGCCAAGGAGACACGCCAGTGCGTGTCGGGTTGCTGATGGATGCAGGCTGTAAAGTGTAAGTCTTTGCTGCCAGCTCATAGATGGACACAGTCCTTGAGCTTGTGCAGATGCATCTGATGCTATGTGTCTGGTCCTGTGGCGTGCCCGTGCAGTTGGAGACCAAATGGCCATACGGTCAGGCTTCCGGGGAGAGGTTACATGTACCAAGCCATAATGCGTGTAATGTGTCCAGCAACTTGTAAAAGAGCAAGCAAGTGTACACGTGTGTGCAGTTGAAGTTGCCTCACAGTCTTCACGTCAGAATACGCATACAACATTGCTGCGTTTGTGCGCTGTAACTGCTGTACACTGTATAGATAAGTCCAGGATACGTCAATGCCAGGTGGTCTTGGCGGTGCAGCATGCCAGCACACGGCGTCCTGCATTGACCGCAATAAGAAATAAGGACACAGGGTTCAATGTTGTGCCTACGTCTGTGATTCCAGGCTGCAAACAACAGGCCTGCGCTAGAGTCATAATACACGTTCTACACAGTAAGAGCTGGACTTGAATCGTTTTGGTCACGCACGCTTTCCACGCAGGTCAGTCTGACCAGAGCTGTGCTGCAGCCCAGCGCTGCTTTGCACTGCACAGGAGCTTGAGGAATACACTAGAACTGCTTGCATGTTGCAGAGCAGCCTGTGTCCTCTCTTTACGTTCCCTGTGAGGCTTCTTCGTTTATGCACTCCTCATGCCATTCCACTTTTCGGTGTTCCCAGAGTGGCGATAGGCATCCCAAACACTACCTGACTGCGTTGCGTTTTTGCTTGCACAGGAAGACAACTTTTCAGCTTCTCTTGGGGACTTGTCAGTGGAAGCGGATTGCAGCATCATGCGTCTGAGCAGGGGTGGGGAAGGGACTTGCAGCACAGCGAGCTAACGCTGCCTCGCCTTGCCAATGTCATCGTCCCCTCCCTTAGGCCTGCAGTCACCACAGCAGGCTGGGGGTACGCAAGGTGGCGTTCGTGTGCCCGCACACAAAACCGATGCCGTCGGGACACGCAGCAGCAGGCCAACACAGGGCAGGTCACTGGACGAGGATGAGGATGCAGCCAACATATTGGAGCAGTGGGACAGGGCCAAGGCTGCGGAGAAAGTTGGTCGCCGGCTCAGTGTCACGTTGGCGCGCAGCAAACTGGATGACGGACAGGCAGCAGCGGCAAGCAGAGGGGAAGAGGCATACACTAGCAGTGCAGGTATGCCAGTTAGGTTTCCCCTTGCTGTTATAACGTTCGCCCCCAAGTTTGGTTTGTTGCGTTGCTGTTGACAGCGTGACATTGTCGCTTCGGGGCACCAACCCGCATGTGGGTCAAAGCCACGTGCACATGCGTGGGGCCTTAGCACCAGCCTCCACGTAACGGTTTATGTTTCAACAGGAGCAGCGCATGGCACTGAGGATGTGCTTCACCCAGCAGACGCTGCACAGGAGCTGACGTATGGGTTGCTGGGACAGCGGCATCTCGGCTCCCAGAATCGCCGCCAAGGGTCTGGCGATGGGGGGTCAGGGCCGGGTAAGAACAGCAGGCTGCTGTACACAGTTTCGTCGTCTGCTCTTCTGAACGAACGCTTGCCGGTGACACTGCACTTATGGCGACGCCTTGAACTGTGCCTGACCTGTGATACAGGGACAACTGCGTCAGCAAGCGAGGTTACTGCGCCCAGCCCCATTCGGTGAGACTTGCACCTTGGTTCCGTCATGCTGTGTTTCCTGCGCTCACGGCAAGCTCACGTGGGTACGCCTGTTCAGGCCGTGGTGCAACGGTCTGCCGCTGCTTGTCTTGGTGCCCTTGCAGGGTCCGAGGATCACCAAGGCAGCGCCGTAACAGTTACAGTATCCCAGCAGTAGCACGGCTAGACGTACACGGTAGGTTCGGCAGCGTTTCTAGCTTCCTAGAGTTCTGCTTGCAGATGTGTGCAGTTTGGCGATGCGCGGGGGCGCCAGACGGGTTTGGGGCTGACTATTGTTGCGTGCACATCGCTGTCATGTGCCTCACCGACGTGCGGGGCCTGTGTGTTGTCTGGCTGCACAGCCGAGGAAATCCAGACCTCACATGGCAGCTTGTCGGGCGTAACAGCGCCCCCCAAAAGCCCCGACAGCAAGGGCTCCGAGCGCAAGGGTGTGTCACGGCGCTCCACCGTAACAGACCTACGTGGGTTAATGCAGCACGCGTTGAACGGACCCCGTGCGGGGGGCTCCCCGTCGTCGCTGGGGGCGCCGCCGGTGTCTGCGGTGGGCAGCGGGGAAGTCGCCAAGCAAGCGCAGCTTTCGGGCAGTGGCGTGCTTGCGTCTGTGGCGTCCAAGCCGGCAGGCCCCAAGCAGGGCCAGGAGCGTCTGTCCTCAGCACAGACTGCCCCCGTGGCGCTCTCGCAGCCAGGGCCTGTGCCAGCTGCGGGCGCACCGGCTAACACAGCGCCCAGCGCAGTAGTGCAGGCCAGCTTGTCTCCGGAGGGTCACCCTGATGGCAATGGGCTGCGGCGGCTCATGCGGATCGTGTCGTTGCCAAGGACATGGGCGAAGGCACCTGCGAGCAAGCTGGCAGCAGGCTCGCCGGGCAGCCTACAGGTGTGTTTGCACATTACATCCGGTAACCTTGCAGACCAAGAGCGAATGACTGATTGCTCTCGGAATGCTGTCTGCAGCGTGTGCATGAGTGCGCGCGGTGATGCCATTTGCACTGGTGGCGCCAACTGCAGCTATGCGCCTGGTGGTAATGCCTGTGTACCCTGTGAGCACGGTGCTGCCATGCGCGGCGTGGGTACCCCCGGGATGATCAATGTATCGCTGGTGTTCAATCCGTTGCAGGCGTCACCAGTGCCAGAGGCATCACCGTTGCCAGCGGCGATGGACCACGTGCTCGAGCGACACAGCAGCAGCAGCACATCCTCGGCACCCGCCCTGCCGCAGCGCACGCAGCAGCAGCAACAGCAGCAGGTGGAGCAGCAGCCGCTGGAACGGACCACTGGCGGCAGCAGCAGCAGCAGCAGGAGTGGCAGCAGCATGGGCGGTGGTAGTAACCGCAGCTCGGACGATGGGAGTCCGGAATACCCTCCAGGTAACCAGCTAATCTACGTGCATTTGCACTGAAGGCACACCCAAGGCACCCGCAAGCCTCACCAGGTTTTCGTTAATTGAATGTGGCATCATGAGACGAAGCATGTGAACGGTAATAGTAAGCATGCAGGTGTATGCAGTTAAGCTGTGTTGCGAGAGGCCCTGAACTTGAAGGCAACGACCCGTTACACCTCCACGCCAGCCCATTCATCCAGTCATGGCCTTGTGAGGCCACCAGACGTCAAGTTTCATGAATCAATCTCACCAGAGCGCTGACAGGTGCATCGTACTCCCCGCAAGCATGGCCCATTGGCCGGTGTCGTGCCGACCGTTTCGGTGGCATGCGCTGGTTACTATTCAGGCATGTGGGGCACGCATTGCCTTCTGCGACAGCTGACACCAGTCTCGTTGCAGTTGCAGTTTCGTAACCAGCGCATCAGGAGTGTTGGTTACCTGCAAGGCAGGCAGGCATAATCAAGCGGATTGAATGAATGCTCTGCGGCCCTGTAACCCACACATCCCACACATGCATGCCCACACGTTCGGGGGGGCCCACAGAATGTACGGTACCTCCGGCCCCGTCCACAAAGCGCCGAACGCACCTATCCGCGTTTCGTGCTGACACCGCTAGTGTTAGTACTGTATGTTAGTACTGCACTCCCCATGCTAACCCCTAGAGTTGCCCTTACGATCCTGCACAAAGCAGGGAACCGACAAGCTGTAAGGAATCCACATCAAGCGATGTTGCATGATGATCATGATGCAGCAGTTACCGTTTCCAACGTCAACACGGTGCTGAAGGCTCACCCTTACCTATGCCTGCTCGTTCCCGCAGATGCCTCTGGGCGCACCATCGCAAACGCGGCCGACATGCCCAACGAGCACGACCTGCGCATGATCGGCGTGGCTAACAGCGTGTCGTTCCGCAAGGGCGCGCGGCAGGGCCTCATGCGGCCGCTGACCACGCTGCCGCCCTTTGTTCCGCGGCTGTTCATCGAGGACGTGTCGCTGAACCACGAAAAGTACCGTGGGTTTGATGCGGCGGGGAAGGACTTGACGGCGGCGAGCAAGACGCTGAGCCCCAGCATTATTGAGCTTCAGGCGTCGCTGATGATTGCGGATGTGACTGGCTTCACAAAGCTTACAGAAATTCTCAGCAAGAAGGGTAGGTTTCCTGCAAATGCGGTCATGTCCTGTGGGTACGATAATGCTTTTTGTGTGCGCGAGGTGTCCTGTCATATCCTGACGTACTGATTGCTGTGGCAATGTGGTGGTCTGGTGGCGGTGCGGGATCAGGGAAGCAGGGTAAGGGAAGGGGTGCTGTGGGGTGGGTGGGTGCTGGCGGCCAGGAAGTGGAAAGGGGTGGCGCCACGCAACTTGGGAGACAATGCAGACAGAGAGTTGGCAGGCATCTGCAAGCGGCATGGGTCAGCACGGATCCCTGCGTGGTGCACACACACACAGACACACACACACACAGGCTCAGCCCATGGTCATGCCTACAAGCCCTGATGATCCTGGTTCTGCCTGCACGCTGAGCAGGCACCTCCGGCGTGGAGCTGCTCACCAACTGCATGAACAACTACTTCACGCGCGTGATCAACATGATCATGTCGTACGACGGCGACGTCATCAAATTCGCCGGCGACTCCATGATCGTGCTTTTCTACCCCAACGAGAGCGAGCGGCGGATGGCCGACAAGGGCCTGCGCTCCTGCACCATGCGCATGGCGCACTGCGCGCACCAGCTGGCGACCAAGCTCGGCCACATGCGCATGAAGCTCAACGGCCAGGTGGAGCCCGTGTCGGCAGCGGAGCTGGCGGCACAGCAGGCCGCGGCGCAGCAGCAGGCAGCGGCAGCGGCGTTTGGTGGGGCCGGCATGGGTGGCCAGAGCGGCGTGGCCATCCCCAGTGGGGTTTCCGGCGCGGACACCGACGTGCCAGACCCAAACGCACCTCCGGGAACAGCCGGCGGTGGCGGCGGCGGCGGGGCCGGGGCGGATTTGCTGCGCTTCAACAGCGGCGCGCTCAGGCCGGGGGGCGCTCGCGATTCTCCCAGGAGCTCGTCCACCAACGTGGCTGCTCGGACGGGGGGCCCGGCGGCGGCAGCAGGGGCTGGCAGCGGGGTTATGCTTGCCGGGGCGGGCGACGATCATAGCAGCCCGGCTCCAGGGTCGGAGGTGGGCCTGGGCTCGTCTGATCGCACCGGCAGTGGCACGGGCGAGCATGAGCGTTCTGGCGCCGGCAGCGGCGCTTACGGGCGGAAAAAGAAGGGGTCGTGGGGGCTGTTCAACAACATACTCAAGGGGGGAGGCGCCAAGGCGGGCGGGCGCAGGAGCGAAGCGTTGGTCCAGTCAGGTGGGTCGGGTGCTGAATTGCTTGCGCTCCTACACAATGTGGGTGCTCTGGTTGCACCCACAAGTCCACAACAGTTATATCGCATGCATGCGCCACCAGATGTGTCAACTGCTACTACAAGTTGCCTGTGGTGAGCTGCACACCATAAGGTACGCAGTACAGAACCTGAAGTGTACTGAGTAGCAGATTGCAGGCCTGCTGCCTACATGGCAAGAGTGATGCTGATGCCAGCGCGCTGCCGGGCGCTGCTGCTCACTGTTGGCGTATGTGCTGCAGGCGCCAACACGCCCAGCAGCGTCAGCACGATCGGCCGCAGCTCCATCGACCGTTCAGACTCCAACAAGCGCGCGGCGGCGCTCCGGGAGCGAGCAAAGACGGAGAGCGGGCTGTCCTTGCGAGCGAGCATCGGCAGCGGCGTCTTACCCGCCGCCGACGGCTCGGCAGGCGGCAGCGGCATTCTTGCAGCCGGGGACGGAGGTTATCTCCGTAGGGAGCTCAGCGTAGCCTCGCAGCTGCAGCTGCCGCCGCCGCTGCACGCCGGGCGTGCTGCGCGCGTGAACGCGGGGCCGTCGCCGCTGAACACGCCCGGCAGCGGCGGCGCGAGCGCGACCGGGCAGCAGCAGGCCAGCGGCGCGAGCTCCGGCACGCCTGCGTCGGCCCATTCCGGCGCGTCGGTCAACGGGGCGATGGCCTCGCTGCGTTCTTTCACGGAGCGCATGCACGCCAGCGCCAGCAATAGCCCTGCCGGCGGCAGCAAGCGCAGCCTGCAGCTGCAGAACTCGCGCAGCGCACGCATGGCCGGCGCGTCGCCGCCGCTGCCGCCCTCCTCCACTGGGCTCGCAGGCCCCGGCGCCGGCGCCGGCGCCGGCGGCAGCAACGCGGCGGACTGGCGCAGCAAGCTGCACAGCATGGGCACGGCCATCACGCTGGGCGGCCTCTCCGGCATCAGCAGCAGCCTCAAGCAAGAGGACGAACTCGTGGCGCAGCGCTCCCGGCTCAGTGAGAGTGCACGCGCTGTTCGGTGGGACACGGTGCGTGAGGAGGACCCCGGGACCACCAGCGCCGACGCCAACTCGCGCTGGGTCCCGGGCCGCGCCGGCGGCGCTGGCGGCAGCAGCAAGCACCTCAGCCTCAGCCAGGCCTCCCCTCAAAGCCTCGCAGCGGGCAACGATGCCGAGGACGAGGAGGAAGACGAGGAAGACGAGGAGGAGGAGGAGGAAATGGAGGACGCGTCATATCCTCCGCTGCTGATTAGCACGCGCGATGCGCCACAGGATGCGACGGGCGTGGCCGCATCTGGGTCCTCGAGTGGACTGGCGCCGCGCCTTAGTCCCTCCACCAGCATCGCAGACGGGCGCACGAGCAGCAACAGCAGCCACGGCCGCGACGCCTCCTCCCACTCGCGCAACGACACCTCACGCAGCACGGACCTGCGCAAGAGCTTGCTCATGCGGGGGGGCCTTGGGGCTGAGGAAGGGGGTGGCGGGGGGGTCAGCATGAGCGCGGGGCAGCAGCTGCCGGGTGGCAGCACGCAGCGCGACGCGCGCAGCGATCCCGGTCAGCCTCTGGTCGGGACGGCGCCTGAGCCTCAGCGCAAATCGGACGATTTACAGTCTCGCACGCACGTCAACAGCAGCGCCAACAGCGCCAGCAGGCCAGGCCCAGGGCCCGTTGCAGAGGCGGCGGATTCGTCGCTCTCCGCCACGACAGGGGGGGGCGGCGGGCCGCCGCCTGTCGAGCACACTAGCTCCTACCAACGCCACCGCATTAGCGTCAGCTCGCGGGAGAACTCCGCGCACCCGCCAGCGGCGACGAACGCGCACCCCAGCACTAGCACAAACCACTACGGCCCGCACCACAACCAGCACGGTGGTTCCCACACGAGCGCGTCCGCCAGCCACCATGCCAGCCACCACCATGCGAACCATCACTTGGACATCTCGGACGCTCCAGGGGCGGGCGTCGGCGGCAACCACAGCTTCATGCATAAGGTCGTGAACTGGTTTGGCATGAACGCGCGCAACCGCGGCGGCAGCCCCGGCCTGCCGGATTCCTTTTCGCACCTCCAACCCTCCGCCGCAGCACGCGAGTCTGCATCCACGGAGATGCACTCGCAAGCCAGCGGGCGCAACTCCCACTCAGCCTCGTTCAACAACTTCACCACGGGCATGGGCGTGGCGGGTCCGGCGCGCTCCGGGGGCGGTCTCGGATCTAAAGGACCCCGCGGAGACCCGCTGATGGAGGAGGTCGGGACCGCCCGCCTCAGCCTCAAAGTGATGGTCAGCTCGGGCAGCGTGTGTGTCTTCCACGTGGGTGGTGGCGTCGACGAGATCGTCGACCCCCGCCTGCCTGAGATCCCACATTGGGAATTCTTCATCGGGGACCGACCGCTGGCTCCGAAACTTGACGCGAACGGCCGCCGCCGCTGTGTGGCTCAGATTGCGGAGGTGGAGGATTACGCTGAGGCGGGCACGGTGGTGGCGTCGCAGGAGGCACTGGATGTGCTGGGCGCGGACGGGTGGGATACGGTGCAGATGGCGGACCAGGCGCACCGATTGGTCGGTCCGGCCTTCGCCGCGACTGCCGGCAGCGTGGGTGTCTTCTCCACCGCTCCCTCCGCTGCATCTGGCGCGTTCCCCGGCAAGTCCTTGCACAGCAACCTGCTGAGTCAGCTTGGTTTCGGAGGCGGTTCCGGCTCCGCGCCGTACAGCCCCGCCTCGGTGGTGCGGCGCACGTCGCACACGTCAGTGCAGCAGGGTGGCCACCACCTCGCCCAGCAGTCGTCCCAGCAGCAGGAGCAGCAGCCGCAGCTGGCGGCTAGCGCTCCGAGCGGCGTTCGGATCGACCCCGCAACAGGCGCGGCCGTCGGGAGCGGCATGACTGCCGCAGAAGACTTGAAGGCGCTTGCCAAGCTGCGCTCTGGTGGGTCGGCGACCGAGCGTACTCGGATGGTGCGACCCTCTTCCGGCACGCCGCCAGCTGTAGACCCCGCGCCTCGCGCGGCGCCCGCTCCAGCAGGGACAGCGGCGTCGGCGATTACCCTGGCGTCTGCGTTCGCACCGCTAGCGGTTGCCGCATCACCCAAGTCTCAGGTGCAGCAACCGCCTTATGTCGCCGCTCTGCAGCCAGAGGTGCGGTCGTCTATCCTTTCCGCACACAACAGCGCCAGCGCTGACACGTCCACCGCCGCGGCAGAGGGCTCGTCGGTGCTGCCGGGCGGCGGCGCCACGCTGACGCTGACTCAGCAGCCCTCGACCGGGACGACGGTGGTGGTTTCGGAGCGGGACGCCGCCACCATCCAGGCGCAGCTCCGCGCCGACATCCTGGCCATGCCGGAGTCCGTGCAGAGGCGTGTCGCCGCGCTGCTGCGCATGCACGTGCTCAATAGCGTCCGCGAAAAGGTGGAAGCCGGCCATCTCGAATACATCAACGAGATCCGCCCCTTGACGTGCATGTTCCTCGGGTTCCCCTCCCTGCTCGACCCCCGGGACGACATATCGCACCAGGATCAGGTGGACTGCGTGCAGTTTGCGTACACGAGCGTGCAGGCGGTGATGCGCAAGTGGGATGGGTCGTTCCTGCAGTTCCGCGCGGACGAGAAGGGCTTTGTGGGCATCTGCGCGTTTGGGCTGCCGGGCCACACGCATGAGGACAACCCTTCGCGCGGGATCCTGGCCGCCCTGGAGCTACAAAAGGTGGGCTTGGATCTCGATTTGATTGGGGTTGATACATGAATCCGCATGTGTGGGATTGATACATCAATCCGCATGCGCCCCTTTTTTGAACTGTTGCTGCCATGCAAACTAGGCCACACGTTTGCTGCAATAGCGTTGCGTTTGCCCTGGAAAGTGCAAGCCTAAGAAAATCAAGATGCCGCTGTTTGGGCATTGTTTGATGCTCAATGTGGCTTGCACTAGGTTGCGGTGTCAACAGTGAGGTCAGCAATATCACCGAACGGACATGCGCCCACCCCTAACGTGTGTTTTGGCGTGCATGGTCGTGCTGCTTTGCTGTGTGCGTGTGCAGATCGTGGCGGCGGGCGGGCACCGCGTGAGCGTCGGCGTCACCACCGGGGATCTGCTGTGCACGTGCGTGGGCGCACGCAAGCTGCGGTCAGAGTACACGGTGTTCGGCGATGCCATCAACCTGTCGGCGCGCCTGATGTGCAACGCCAAGAAGAACCCCTCTGGGGGGGAGGTGAGGGGGTGCGGTCGGGTGGTCAGATAACACGAACCGAGGAAGGACTGATGAGCGCGTATTGTTAGGCTGGTGCCAACTGCCAAGTTAGGCTGGTGCCAACATGGACGTGGCCGGGTGTTCCTGTAAGGCTCAACGCATGATTCGTGTCGCCCAACCTTCACCATCACCGCTGTGAAATCCCCCGTATGTGGCAATGCAGTCTTTCGATTTGGGTTTGGTTTATTTGCTGATTTTACATGTGTTTCCATGTGTGCTGCGTGTGTGCCGCAGATCCTGTGCGACGACCCCACGTACGGCCATGCCAAGTACAAGGCGTCGTTTGAGGAGCTGGCGCCGCTGCCCGTCAAGGGCAAGGCCATGCCCGTGCAGGTCTACAGGTGCGCACCAGGGCTGCACGCGCCCCCGCGCCTGCAGGCACAGTGGGAGCGTGTCATCGCGTGCATGGCGTGACGAGGTCCAGCGTCAAGGCCCATCGTGATGACCGGTGCACCCAAACCCTGCCATCCACCACCCACATTCCGCTCTGGTCCCTTTGGGAAACCGCCTCGGCTTTCGTTGCCTTTCACAGTCCTGTCGCGACGTACGCAGCACCTATGCGTGTGCCGAAAAGAGGCGCCCGCGGGGCTATGCACTGTGATTCCCGTGGGGCCATGTGTCTAAATGTGTGTGCATGCAACGGCTGCCGTGACGGGTGCAGGGTGGCGCCGCACGACGGCGCCGCTGCCGCTGCCGCCAAGGCCTCCGGCGAGGCGGGCGGCGTGGACGCGTCCTCCGCGGTGGCTGAGCGCCCGCTGATCGGTCGCGACGCTGAGCTGGCGCTGGTACTCAATAAGGCGGCCAGCATGATCAGCGGCATGGCGGCGGGCGGCACGATCGTGGTGGAGGGCGGGACCGGCATGGGCAAGACCAAGCTGCTTGTTGAGGTGTGTGTCCTGTGTCCTGGGTTCGTCCTGGTTTGGTGGCGAAAGGGGTCAGTAAGTGTGTCAAGATAGCAACATGTTGCAGAACTTCGCTGTGCAATGTAAGTTGTCTGAATACCTGTAGAACAATTTGGGTTTTGCGCGGCCTGTGTGGTGGTCCCATGGCGTGGATGCTAGCGTTGTACGGGTCTCTACCGTAATGCACTGCGTAGTGCACATGCCAACATGCCAACATGGATTATGGCTATGAGGGCTGCTTGTGATGTATGTGCTTCCTGCTGGATGGTCATGGTGACTTGGACTCGTATGGTACGGTCCAACGCAGGTGCGCAAGAGCCTCGACCGCATCAACGCCGACACCGCTGTAGGCGGCAAGCCGGTGTTTCACATGGTGATGGGCATTGCTGACACGGCCAACCGCAACCAGAAGCTCCACCCCTGGAGGCGTGTCTTCCAGGAGATCTTCAACCTGGACATCAACAGGCAAGCCACAGGACCGCATCAGCGCCCGCCGCCCACCCCAAACCTCCTGCGTGGTGCTTACAGTCATGCAACATTTTACTACATTTGCACATAAAACCAGTTTGCACCACCACGACTCTCTCGCCCTTCCCTCTCAGTCTGTGCAACGGAATAGCGGCCCGCCTTATTCACTTCTTGGCAACCCATCCAGTTCTGTTCCCTGGCTCAACGGTTTTGGTTACCTCGCCCACCCGGCTACCTCTAATGCCTGCCTCTGCGGCTTGTTCCGTGGCGTGATGCCACTCGCAGGGGGTTCCACAAGCCAGTGGCTCTCACGCGCAAGCGCAGCATCGCCGTCGACTCGGACCCAAACGCGCCTGGCGGCGCCGGCAACGTCACCGCGCTGGGGGAGCGCCTGGCGCACATCCCCCAGTACGAGGCCGAATGGCGACGCCACATCTCAGAGCTGCTAGACCTTCCGCTGGGAATGATCCCGCAGGGCACGTCGCAGCAGCCCGGGGATGGCAGCGGAGGCCTCGAAGCGGACCTGGCCAGCCAGCCGGCGGAGTTCACGTTTGGGCGCACACAGGTGGGCTGCTGCAGGACATGCTGGACGGGCGGTGGACCGCACAGCAACAGCATGAATTATTGTGTGCTCATTTAGTCATCGTGTGTGTGATGGGTTGCACGCAGATGGTTCTGTCCTGCTCACGACAGCGGCTGAGGAGCACATGGAGTTCAAGGCGGTCTTGGCCTGATTTGTTCCCATAGACTGAATTACACAGTTGGATAAAGGTGTTGTCGACCAACACTGCTTGGTTCGCGCTGTGCGTCAGCCAATGTGATCGTCACACGTGCCCCCATGTCGCCAACCGCAGGCATTTGATGCAGACGGGCTGTATGTCGGAGGCATGTCTGGGCCGGTAGCGGAGGCTGACACAACCTCACAGGCCGCCGCGGGCCCATCCGCGCAGCCTGGCAGCAACGGCGGCAGCGGCGGCGGTGCCGCACCGTCGCCCGCCGCCGATCGGGCTGCGTTTCTAGATCGGTCTGTGAGCGCGCGGGAACGAACCGGCGCAGGCGGCGCGCTCAACACGGCCCTCTCAGCGGGACGGGTGAGCCACGCTTCCCCAGCACACCCCTGTCCTTTGGCGCACCCGTCGTGCCTTTGGTCCAAATAAATCAAACGTGTCATGTGTGCCCTGAAGAGCCCGTCTGCTGCCTTGTTTGGCGGCTCCGTGAGTCAAATGTCATGCTGTGAATGGCGTGGACTCGCACAACCAGCGATTTGTGGCGCAGTGTGAGGTGTGCTACGCTGACATGATGCTGGACCAGATCGACTGTTCCTCGACGTCTTTCCTGCATCTGGCACCACGAGTGCCCAGTCGTTGTCCTCCATCCCTGTTTGTGTGTGTGTGTCAAGGAATTCCCTTGGGGCCAGGAAGTAATGCAGTGCGTGCATAGTGTAGACAGTGACTGCGCCCAAAGCCAACGTGTGTGTGCCTGTGTGCATGCATTGTGTACCTCCGTGTGCTGTGCTGACAGGGCCTGTGGAAGCAAGCCAGCATGCGTCACGCGAGCGTGTCCGCCCTCACGCCCCCACCCATCGTCCACGACATGCGCGGCAGCGCCATCACCCTGGGATCCAACGCACACGCGCTCTCGTCCGCCATGCAAATGCAAGTCGGCGCCCTGAACATCCCCTCCGGCCTCGCTGGCCCCTCCGTAGGCGGTACGAGCCTCGGTACGGGCGGTACCGCCCATACACCGGGCGGCGGTACTGGTACGGGAATGGGCGGCGGTACTGGCACGGGTGTGGGCGGCGGTACGGGTGGCCAGCAGGCGGTCAACTCGCCGGTCAAGAAGAACTCGCTGAACTTCTTGGTGCATGTGCTCCAGGAGTTCATCTCGCTGTACGGCCCCACCATCATGCTCCTGGAGAACCTCCACGACTTTGACACCTGGTCGTGGCAGCTGCTCATCAAGGTGCGGCACGACCCGCTGTGCGGTTTGGACAACGTCAACACAGTTTGTGCGTGTGTGCGTGTGTGCGTAACGTGCCACATGCTGTCCTTTGCACAGTGACGGTCACGGTAGGTTGTCTGGCTCTTGTCAGCAATACTTGCAATCCTGTTTTAGTGCATGCTGGCTGCTGGCGGCTCGGCGTCCAGGCAGGCACTGACACAAACACACGACAGAGAGCAAGCAGCTGCAAGCCCACGGAACCCGCTGCAAGCAAAATCAACCCCAAATCAACCCATGCCCTGCGCCTGGCCTGTATGGAAATGCTGTGGTGCTTCCAATGTGCTGCGCTGTGCGCTGTGCAGGTGGCCGAGGTGCTGACCGCTGACTGCTTGGTGGTGGCCACGACCCGGCCCAACGACCTCGCGCCTGTTGCCTCCTCGGGCGGGCACCACCTGCACGGCAAGGCCGCGCTGTACCAGAAGGTTGCGATGATGTACAAGTGAGCAGGGCGAGAGCAAGCGCCTTGCAAGCCAGCGTTGCACTGACCTGACCGCCAGGGCACCCATGTGGCCGCTCCCGGCTCTCTGCCCTGCAGGCCAATGAATATGTCTACCGCGTGTGTCTGGACGACGCGATGGGAGACAAATGATACCGGATAGTCCATTGCCGGGTTGTCATGCTGCCATCGTAATGCCTTGCCGCATGATGATCGCGTGTGGCGTGGTGCAGCAGTGTTCACATCTTGCCACAGGGGTCAATGGATGTTGCGCGCGTCATGGTGTGGTGACTGACGGCTGCGACACCGCGTTGTGTGTCAATGTGTGCGCGCAGGCACCTGCTCAAGCAGCCGACCACCACGCGCATGATCCTGGAGCCCTTCAACTTCCACCAGACCAAGAGCCTGATGCAGGTGGTGGCGGACATCAACTACCCCGACCAGTATGTGCTGGCGGTCATGGAGAAGACCGGCGGCATGCCGCTGTACATCGAAAAGGTGCGCAGTACAAGAGCAGCAGTGTGAGGCTTTGCTTGCCCCAGACTGACTGAGAGGTTCAGGACGCAGCGAGTGTGTGTGTGTGTGTCTTGAAACTGCGTGGCCTGCACTGGTGGTGTGATGCTGCGAGTTGCGCTGCGTTCAACAGCCTGCGGCGAGGGCTGGGCCCTCGCGAGGTGACCAGCACGGCTCCGCCGCTGATGCACTTGATGCTCATCACACTGCCTGCACCCACCCAATATTGATGCTGCTGTCATGGTGACGCAGGTGACGGAGTTCCTCTGCCACCGGCCGTGGCTGGCCGACCAGGGCGGCGAGTTTGCGGCGAACGTCAACAAGATGATCCGCAACCTCAACTTCCAGCAGGTCATCATCGAGCGCATGGACCGCCTCAAGCCCAGCATCCACCTGACGCTCAAGGTGGCCAGCGTGATGGGGCAGTGGGTGGACCTGGACATCCTTCACAAGTTCTACCCCATCAATAAGGCCAAGGAGGAGCTCAGGTGGGCGCTGTGGGCCGCCGTCTGCTTGCAGCTTGTGGTGTGGGTTGGTGGTGTGGATTAGTGTGGGCTGTTGTAGGCCTTGCTTGCCGGGCAAATCCAAAGGCTTGAGCTTGCGACAGGGCAGTGCAGTAAAGGATCACAAGCTGAACCCCGGTGCGTAGACAGCATTTGCTGCATGCACGGAAGGTTGTCTGCTGACCGTGAGGGTTTGCCACTTTGCCCTGTCCCGTACAGCACGGACTGGGTTATGAGCTTATGGTTGACTCCAGATGCAGATCGACATTGGTGTGCGGCTACTGCTAACCGCTGTGCGTGTGTCGCTGTGTGCTGCAGGGCCCACCTGGTCGAGCTGGAGCGCGGGAACTTCCTCAAGCCCACTGATGCAGATGGCGTGTGGGAGTTCAACATGGTGCGACACGCGTGTGCCTTGCTGTGCCTGAAGGGCAGCTTGCTTGTAACTTGTGAGGGGGGTGTACGGTGGTGCAAAACCACATTGTGTGCAGGTGAAGGTATGTTGTGCAGGTCGCACACGCGATGATGTGAGTGTGTGTGTGACGCATGCCCCCCCCCCTCACATCCCCCTCACATCCCCCCGCACACACCCCCGTCATGCCCGCAGGTGGAGCGCGACATCGTGTACGAGGTGATCCCGCACTACCAGCGCCGCCGCCTGCACGCCAAGCTGGCGCAGGAGCTTGAGAAGAGCCTGGAGGAGCAGCACGTGGCCACGCTGACCACCATCGCCTACCACTGGAACCAGGCCTGCATGGGCCACGAGGTCACAGAGGTGGAGTGCTCGCTCAAGGTGCGGACTGCGTCACATCACGGAAATACTCTCAGCCATTGTTAAAGCAGTTGAAGCAACGGAGGGGGAGGCGCAGGGAAGGGGGCGCATGGCACAGTCGTTGCACTCTCATGTGCGACGGCAGCAGCCGTTCACTGCGCTGTGCTGCTACGCCGCTGCGACGCCGTAGCGTGAACCGGTCATGCGCACGCCAGCATGTGGGGTGCAGCCTGCCCTTCATTGCGCTGCCTTCACTGGAATAACGCGTGTGTCAGAACATGGGGGTGCGATGCATGCCACGCGCATGGCAGATGGGCTCATGATTGACTTGACGACCAGTTGTCCCGCAGGCCAGTAGTCCTTGGATCATCTGCAGTGTGTGGGCTAGTGCTTCAGCATCTACTGTCCATTGCGCCGATCCGGCCGCCTGCCTCCTGGCATGCATCTTGCATTCCTATTCACAATGTATGCTTCACACAATGCATGCACCATCGTGCCCTCCATTGATATCAATCATGCTGTGCTTGATGGCGCGCAGGCGATTGAGTTCTGGAACCGCGCTGCGGAGGCGGCGTACAGCGGGTCGTCGCTGATGGAGGCGCTCAAGCTCTACCAGAAGGCGGCGCAGATCGCAGAGGTGGGGGCAACTGCCCATGTGTGCATTAAGGGATTGATTGATTGATCAACTACATCACCTAGCCGATCAGGCCATTCATGGATGAGCACAGCGATCATGTGTGCCTGTCACACAGTCATGCTGTGCGTCTGTCCCGTCTGGCGCTTAGGTCATAGCCTTATAGCATATCATCGCGCGACGACCCCCTGGTGATGCACCGGGGTACACGGGCCTGATGAACAGTGCAATTGACCTGTACCGCTTGGACCGAGTTATCACACTTTGGGCTGATCAGTGGCTTGTGTCTGTGGCGGGTGGGCTGATCTCAGAGGATGTACTGGACTGTACTGGATGGCGCAGGTGGTTTCGGAGTCCATGGGCGGGTCGGTGGACAGCCACAAGCATGGCGTCGCCGGCCTCATGGCCTCCTCAGCCCGCCTCTCCGGCAACGCTGGCAACACCCCCGGCGCGCCCTCCTCGCCCTCGGCGGCGCACGGCGCCGCCTCCCCTGGAGCCCACGCGGTGGTGGACGGCCAAGCGGAGCAAAGCTTCACGGCCGTGGGGCCGGCGTTCCGCGGGCAGCTGAGCTGGCACCTCATCAGCCGCATCAGCCGGAGCCAATGGGAGAAGAGCATGGCGTCGTGCTGCCTGGGCATCGTGCTGCAGCACCGCTACGAGTTCAACAACCAGATAGAGGTGAGGCAGGCAGACGAAGCACGCACATTGCACAGCATGCTGAATGCTGGCGAGCGCACAAGTCGGGTGCGGGTGTGCACACGGCGTGCGCGTATGTGTGGGCACAGGACATGCTACTAGGATGCGGGTATGGCTTTTGGGGCAAGGACAGCGGAAGGTGTGGCGTTGGACGCCTAGAACCATGCCATGGTGATGTCTGCCACCTCTCTGATGGTCACTTCACAACTTACACCCCGGGTCATGCCACACCGCCGCTGTACCGTACGTCATCGCTGCTGTACCGTATGTGTCTTACATAACATGTTGCGCAACATAACCAACATGGCATAATATAACCGCTTCTGATAACATCACCGCTGCTGCCTGCCTTACTCGCTTGCAGTACTGGGACACGGAGGATTACTTCACGCTGCTCACCGAGCACGCCATACGCGGCCTCATGCTGCTGGGCGCGCCGCACCCCAAGGAGCTGCTCAAGCTCCCGCGCAAGCGCTCGCTGCTGGCGCGCCTCTGCACCTGCGGCGCGCGCCCTGCGGACCCCGCGCTTGCGGCGGCGTGGCAGGCGGGGATGGTGCTGCAGAGCAGTGAGGTGAGGGGGTACAGCGCGTGGGTACCTGCTCAACAGGACTTATGAATCGTGCTACGCCGTTGCCATGGACCAACACACGCACTGCATGCAATCTTCCATCCGTGAAGGAGGCAGGGAGCTTTGCCAGGTCTCTCTCTCGCTTGAGCGCTTGAGCTGTACCGCTTTTGTAGTCGTACCAACTCCTAGTATACATTTGGCCGTTTTGCATGTTGTTGCGTGTGTGAAATGAATAAACGATGTGCGTGTACCGTTTGTACTGGTTTACCGCTGGCAGGTGGCCGAGATCCGCGACATCCTGCTCGTCCTCATCATCGCTGCCGAGCACTACTCGCTCTACCACGACGGCGAGGAGTATGCGCGCCTGCTCACCTTCTGCAAGCGCGTCTGCGTCTACTTCGCACACGCGGCGGACACCGGCACCGACCCCTTTGCCGACATACGCGCTGCCTGCTCGACGCGCATCCGCAACTTCCGCGCCGCGCGCGCCGTTCAGACGCAGCTGGAGTTTGGCATCAGCCAGGAGCCGCAGGAGGAAGCAATGGCAGCCAGGAACGACAGGTGTGGAACGTGGGACGTGTCTTGTTGGGCGCTGGGGTGGGTGTGCATGCTTGGGCGTGGGCATGGACAAAGCTTGCATACTTGTGAGCGTGTGGTGGGTTTGCGGGGTGGGGGGCGATGACCGGCAGGTGCAGCATATGAACGAGTCCTGGAGTGCCGGCACGTGCGCCGTGAGTCATAGCATAGCGTTGACATGCCGGCAGTGACTACACGGTACATGAGGTGCATGGGAGAGGGCTTGGGATTGAGGCATGTGAGAGCGCTACGGGTGGAAAGAAGAGAGAAATCTGCATATGGCGGTGAACTGCAAACCATTCTGCATGCCCTCTCCGCTGGTGCCTCGGAGTCGGAGGGTTGACAACACGTGCATGTGTGTGCTTTTGGATGCTGTGTTGCTGTGGTTTGTTGTGTACAGGACGGTGGTGGGGCCTGAGCTCAGCCGCACGGTGCTCGGCGGCGCCGGCGGGCGCACAGCAAGCGTTGTCATGGCGTGAGGACCTACTGGTATCACACGGCTGTGAGGTCCTTGGCTGTGCGTTCACGCCGTGCAGCACCGAGCTGCCTCTGGCGACTCAGGACTTGAATGGCAATTGGGCCGGGGCGTTGCCGCGCTGCCAGCAATGTCTCGCTAGCAGGAGGCTGTGTGGGTGTTCCGCACGGCCAGCGCCGTCGACGTCTCGAATATCAGATCATCATATGGCGTTTGTACCCAACGCCTAAGATTCAGGGGCACCATTCATTGCTAGATAGTTTGAAGCAGCATGGCAGGCAGGTGCACGTGCATCCCGGTGTGTTCCCTTGCCGGGATGCTTACCTCGCTCTTCCCTGCATTCACGCACTCGAACTCAACGCGCGTGCGTGCACTGATACGGAGGCCTGACCTGCGCGTGCCTCGTCGTCCTACACTCTGAGTGACAAGTAGCTTCACGCAGTATTGTCTTGTGTACTCAGCAGAAGGCAGCAACACCTCCCACGTTCCTTCTCAACGTTCATATGTGCCCATGTACGATTCATTCTAAGCACTTTCCCATGGCCACAGCACTCATCGTGGCGTCGACCCGCACACTGATAAAGAAGCTCCATGGGGCTTCAAACTGCCGTACCGTAGTGCATTCCGCACCCACGTAATGCAAGTCATCACGTTGATCGTGGAAGCCTTTGGGGGAATGTGAGTGAAGGAAAACCCCAGTAGTGTTTGGGATGGTTTTGCTGCCCCTATCCGCCTTTACCGGAGCATTGAGCAAGCGTCTGCCCATCTCATGTCCTCTTGCCTCTTTAGCTCTCCTACTCATGCGTATGCATTCAATTTTGTGTGGGTTTCCTTGTGTGTTCTGCCGTTGGCGCTGCCGCAACGTGCACCTGCGGTTACAATGCTGCTATACGGTCGCACCGTTGGATGTATGGCGCGGTTACCACGACGCCACCTGAAGTGCGGTGCTTGCTTTCCCTTTGATTCACCATGCTGAACGAACGATGCAGTGCTCCATCAATCATGATTCACGCTTATCCTGGGATGTAGGATTGGAATGGGTAGATTTTGGAGCGGACGCGGGACATGATGGACGCCGGGCAGGCCTGCAGGGAATGCTGCTACTGGGATTGGAGCAAGCCTATGGAGCTTGCTGCGAGCATTCAGAGTGCTAAGCTCCCGCTTTGTTTGAAGCTTTGATGCACACAATATGGCGGTGCAAACTTGTGGCTCCGCAGATGAGGTGGGTAGTATAGATGGTGGGTGCCAACCCTTCACCTAGAAACACCATAGCCTCCACACCGGTTCCCAGGAGTGAATCAGGCAACTGGACTTTCACAGCTGTAACCTGGCTGTAACGCACACATGAGAGCGATCCACACATCCAATGTTATTGTAGTCCTTCCTCGATGCCCATGTTATTTGGTCTGCCCAACCCTCACTCCACCTTGGCCGCCGCGGGCAGCGCTGCGCAAATGGCGAGCTGCTACCGTGCTTGGCTGAGGATCAGGCTCTGTAAGGGATGCACGCGTCTGCCGCCGCTGCGGCACTACCCTGTGTTGGATACCTGGGCAGGATACGGTGCTTGAAAGCACCATATGATCGTGATTGCTGCCAAGCCAGGAATCCAGCAACGCTGATCAGAGAGCAGGCACTGCCTAGCATAGTAGCACAGCATGGGTGCTGCGCTGGGTGGCTGGGTCAGCGGGTGCCATGCGCAGCTCAGAAGAATGGGCTCGGAAACAGTGGATGCCACAACTGATCACATAATGACTGCATACTGGCAAAGTCCAGGCCATTTGCACAGCGTCACAGATATTGAGATGAATGCAACTCAAGAGCCAGTGCGTGGCGACAGCAGATGACGGTGCCGTGTGCGTGTGCGTGAGCGTACTGCATCCTCATGTTGGCCCCTGCTGCCTGCCGTGAGTGCGTTCAGCAAGTGAGGGCTTGCATGCTGTGATGTTTTCCACTGACGCGTCATGCAGCTGCATGCTTGCCAGCCGCCGCTGCGGCAGCCCTGGCCTCCCGCTCCCGCAGCAGCAGCTGCTCGTGCAGCCCAACCAACCCACAGGACGGGCTGACGCCATTGCTGCGCTGCTGGCGCCGCTGCTGATGCGGGCTGCCACTACTGGCTGCCTTCCCAGCAGAGCCCCCCGCAGGCGCCTCCTCTGCTGCTGGCACGAACCCGGGGTACGGCAGGACGCCTGCTGCCTTTACTGACAGCCACACGACCTGGTCCAACGCAGCCAGAAGCACCGCAGTGCTGCAAGGGGGAGGAAGCAGGACAGCGGCACAACAACCGGTGAGCATTGGTGAGGCTGCATGGTGCGGTGCCATGCATAGCAGAGGAGAGGAGCCAGGGGTTGACATCAGGGGCTGAATTCCCTCGAGAACCATGCACAGGGGCCCAGAAAGGAGCCCTCGCATGAAAGGACTCTCGCTGGTCATTACCAACCGCAAGACGATGCTGCACTTACACCCACCACATTAAGAAGCGGGTTGTCATTGTCATGTGGTGCGCCAGGGGCGTAGCCGAGCAAGTTCGCTGCACTGCCCTTGCTGTCGGTCTGCATCTAAAGGGTGCATGGACTACTCGGCCAGCACTCTCATGAGTTATGATTACTGTGGTGGAAGTAGCGTGAGGCGCAAGGCAACGTCAGGCAGCAACGTAAGGCAATGTAAGGCATGCACAGCGCATGCATAGCGATTAGCGCATGGCTCACCTGTACAGCTGCTGGTCCAGCGCCATGCGGGGCCCGGACAGCTCCGCGCGCGCGTCCGGCGGCAGCAGCGACGCCACCAGCGCCTGGCGGGAGGCGCCCAGGGTGCTGAAGTCGCGCTCATGCGTGTCCAGCAGCGAGTGAGGCCAGCCCACCCCGTAGTGGAAGGTCGCTGCCGTAGCCTGTGATGAGGACGCACCACCACACACGTTCCGCCATAAACCACTGAATCAACGCCAGGAGCACATACAACACCCCTCCTGCATTGATGTTGTTGCCTGTAATTCACAAGTGTGTACAAACACAACCGCACCACTGCGAGGGTAGTGTGAGGCGAGATGCTGAGCGCAGGAGAGCGTGAATGGCATGAACCAGAAGACCAGAAAGAACGAGACACACCAGGCAGGGCGCAACATACGCCCATAAGGGATCGGTCATCAGTCTCATCACAGCCGGAGTCTGTGCCACATGAGTGCCGTACCGCAGGTGCCGCCTCCAGCGTATGGATGACGTCAAATTGCATCAGCACAGCCTGCAGGTGCAGGCAGGACAAAACAGGCGCGCACGACGCAGCTGTTGAGAGACGATACACGGCCATGCCCTTCAGCGCTCACACGGACAAGGTTTCGCCAGCAGTCCGAGCCCACAACAGCGCATCCATGGAAGGTCACACCAAACCACAGGACTGGAAACAGCATCATCTGCAACGCGCGTATAGGTGTGTGGGCGGTACCCCCCCACCTGCGCAGTGTGCAGGTGGTCCTCTGTGATGGCGCCGGCTGGGAGCCCAAACGTAACCTCGCCACATAACGACCTGCACACGGAACCAGCCGGAACAACCACCACGCGCACGCGCACGGCATCCAGATGTAAGGGTGCAAGGGGTGTGGAGCCACATGCTAGACACCCGGTGCTGGCTGAAGCACATCATTGAATGAGACACATGATTGGATGCGACACACATATCGGTAATGGATGACACATGCAGGCGAACGCATCGGGGCATACCTGACGTAGTAGTTATCGGTGACAGCGGGCGCCAGCTGATGCCACAGCGACATGTTTGCTGACGCAAACATCGCCTTGGCGCATTCCGCACCGTAGAACCTGCGCCACGACAGTGAGCCAACACGCGCAAGAGCTGACACACGATACAGCCAGATAGCCAATCAACCACATCAACAACTGAGTGGACAGTTGGCTTGCCGATGCTGTGTGGAACGCGTCCGCCTGGCAAGATATGCTGCGCGGCCGACATGGTGAGGCGGTGTGCAGCCAATCATGAACGACATGGACTGCAAGGCTTCTGCTGCTCGGCCTTGCAGCCTTGCAGGTGCTGCATGCCTTCTCTACTGCCTGCTTGTATGCATGGGCCTGCGTCACAAGCTTGCACACACACGGCAACACAGCAAGCCCATCCGCTGATGCCCTACACAGCCATTGATGATACCATACGGTCATTGACCACCATTCGATTGCACGATCCTTACAAGTGCTCCCACATGCGTCTGCAGCGCGGTGCACCCAGCACTCATACCCACCTCGGGTACACTTTGGCGATGTGTTGCAGGTTGGACAGCGTGCGGTCGACAGGGTCCCTGCATCCCAACAACCACCAGGGCACAGCCATTCAGCCATACAGCATTCGCCCGCTAGCAACACTAGGCATGACGCTGCGTGTGTGGTGTGCGGCAAGCCCGGTACAGCTGTGTTGTGCACTTGTGCGGTCCGAACGGTCGTAGCGAAACGTTCAAGCAACAAATAACCAGGAGTTGCACACAGCTCATGCAGAGGTGTTGTGCAGACCAGCACATGTGATGTTGCGGCAGCAGCAGCAGCAGCAGCAGCAGCACCTCACCTGAAGAGGACCATGGTGGCCATGTTTGGGCACAGCCGCGGTGGGCAAGCCCGCAGGCCGCTTTGGGCAGCGGACGGCGCGGAGGAGGATGAGGGGTGGCGCGTTGCGTATGGCAACTCAGCGGTCGGCACGGTCCGTTCGGGGGATCTCACCCCGCCACCTGGCGCGGTGGTGGCATTTTGTACATTGAGTGCATTGAGTTTTAGAGGGGTTGACAATTCTGAGGATGGAGTTGTAGTTGTAGTCGCCACGTATTCAATGGCGTAGAAGTTCCAACGTTTCTGGCGCAGGTGGGCCGCCCGGGAAGCGCAAGTCCGGCTGGTCGTATTCGCTGCAGCTGAGGCTGAGGCTTGCCCACCGCCATCAGCGCCACCGCCACCGCCATCGGCGCCGGCTGCGGGGACGAGCGGCTGGACCTCACTCACAGCTGCAAACCTGCGCCATGCATGCACGCCGTGTGGCACGTGTGTGACGAGATGCACGTGCCTGCCTGCGTGTATGCCATACTGCCATTGCTTGGTCCACACGGCACATCTATACATGGTACATGCATACTGTGACAATGATATGCCTGGAACATGCGCATCGGAGGTGCACGTTGAACGGAACGCACACCAATGATTGAGCACGGGGCCTACACAGCGGTATGCACATTAAGGTATTGCATCATGCTCCACCCTAAATCAATCAACGCTGCATGCTTGATCATCACATTGGCAGGCGCTGGACTCAAGTGGATGCATGCGTGCCAATCAGCAGCCTGCCACAACCCACTGAGGCCACTTCTTGGAGGTTACGTTGGCGCTGCAGCCGGGGCTGGCGGCAGCGCCGGCGTGCGCCTGCAGCAGCGCCATGTGCTGCTCCCGGCTCACCCACCTGGGCCTGGAGCGTGTAGTGTGCACAGCAGGCAGCCGCAGCCAGGCGCCGCGGCACGGTCAGCACAGTGCACAAGTGTGTGTGTGTGTGAGTGAGTGTTGGGAGTGTCTGCTCCCGTGGGGCCGTGCAGTGTGATTCCCGTGGGGCCGTGCAGAGAGTGGGTGGGTGGGTGAGTGCATGACAGTGCATCAACCCATCATCATCCTGCAGCCCCCACAGCACCCCCTCCCCCTCCCCACACACCCTCGTCGCTCCCCTTCCAAAAGTGTATGCCTCAACACTGTTGAGTCCATGAGGGCGGGCGGCCCCGGAGCGCTGGCCAGCAGGTAGAGTGAGCAACAACAAGCGAACGAGTGTGGATGCAAGAGAGTTCTCCAGCAGCAGCAGCAGCAGCAGCAGCAGCAGCAGGGAGCGGGGTGGGTTCAGGCTGGAGGCGGATGGCGGTGCAGCTGCGGAGTGCAGGGCACGGTGATGCACCCGCCGTACCTATCCAGGAAGGGCGTGACGAGGCAGTTGCTCTCCGCCCCACTGCCCAGGCAGCGGCTCTGATCTGCGGGCGGCGGTACATTGCCGTGCGGTGGTCACAGCCATTCACGCGCCGGATTTTGGGTGGGCAGCCAGCCAGCCAGCAGCACGTAAGCGTGTGGTCATGGCGCGCTGCAGGTTAGGACACGATGTGTGACACTGCGTGTCATTGTGAACGGCCTGACATGCGCGTGTTGAAGCCGCCAGGCAGAAATGCCTCGCGCTGCACCACAGTGCAGCAATGTGCACCTAGCTAGTTTTGGAATTGTAACTTGCAACTTTGCAACTTTCGCATGGCGCATGGTGCAGGCGATGCAGGCGGTGTATCGCTCTGCGCTGCTCCCCACAGCCATGTGGCATCAGGGTTGGCTTCCTGTGAGGTTCAGAACCGATTGTGGGTCTGGGACCAAAATTATGACATGTTAAGTAGTGTGCAAATGGGTTCCCACCTCCTGCCGCGCATGTGGATGTACCGCCTGCCTTGGAGAAGTGCATGAACTCCAGGATGCCTCTGCTGGCCAGGCCCATGACATGCAGGCGGTACAGCTGCAGGCAGACACGAGCACATGGTAGCAGCGTCGCTTGCAAGGTGCCGTTTGGCAAAGGAATGCTGCCACATACACGCATTTGCCTAAGCATGCAGGCATGTGTGTTGGGCGCCATGATTTGGATGCAATGCAAGGACGTGTGCAGCCACAAGGAGGAACAGAGATATGCAGCAACGGCTTGTGTTGACACCCGCAGTTCGAATAGGGCGTTGGTCATACCATGGTGGCCATGGCCCCGCTGCAGTCTCGGCGCGTGCCTCACCTGTTTCATGATGTCAAGTACCAGGGCTTGGTTGGAGGTGGAGTTCCATTCAAGTTCAGAGGTATGCGCTGCGGAAGCTCGCACCAGAGCTGCTACCACCAGGCGCCGCAGCACGGCGTAGCTCGGCAAGGCGTGCGGCAAAGCCTTAGGAACAAGGCCAGGAATAGCCACGTTTCCTGCATTCTTCTTGTTTGGAGACTTTTTTGCGTTCTTGCTCTTGGATCTCTTGTTGTTGGCGCGCAGCTGCCGCCCCACCGGCAGAGAAGTCCAAGAGAACTGCCAGCCCTTAGCAGCTGCTCTGTGCACAACTCTGAAAGGCTCACAGCCAAGCCTTCGAGCCAAGCTTCCTGCTGTGATGCTGAGGCACCAGGTCCTTGACGCACAAGGCGCAGGACGGCCCTGGCGTTTAACACGGCCTCTGCTGTACAGCTGTCGCTGGCATACTTCGCTTGGAATGCCTCCAGAGCCTGAAGCAGCACGCTCCTGCTGTTCTTGAGGTCAGCATTACCAGAATGGCTGTCAATAAGCTGCCCAAGCTTCTTGTATGGCTCCGCATGCACTGACGCTGCAACCAAATGGTCTTGAGCCCCTGCGACCAGGGTGAATACCAGCCACACCCTTGCTAGCATATGGCACTCTGGGTTGCATGAGACAGTGTAACTGTTTGTCCATTGGTTGTACCAGGTTAAACAACCCGTTGGGTTCACAGCAGGAACATCGCAGGCGGTCCGTGTCAAGTGTTGGGTTTCGGGGACTGAGGAGGAGGGGGCAGTGCAAAGGTTGTGCAAACCTTTCCAAAGGTCCGCTTCATGCCACAGTCTCACGAAGTCCTGCTTGCAAACAAACAATGCGTGCTATGAGCCCTCCCCGTTGGCGTGCAGCGTGCTGGATTCACACATGTTCACTCTGGTGGCCCTGCAGTGACCATTGCTCTACAGAGCAGAGTACAGACAATCCTGCGAGCACTATTAATATGCATATATCCATCAACAGGTGTACAAAGTGCCGTTGAAAAGGCACGTCTAGGTGGGAGGTGAAGGGTTCGCATCGTTTTCGTCGTGTGATGAGGTTACATTTACCCGGCTGCTTAAAACACAGAGCGAGCCGCAGTGCCTGCATAGCTCTTTGAGTACTTCCTGTTCCGTGGCGGCACTGTGGCCGTCGTGCAAGCCTGGATGCAAGCGCACAGAGTGGCAGCGCTGTTCCAGCAACGGCGGGCTGTCATCCAACGAAGAATCCATATGAATGTCCGCTTGTATAGCTCATATGCGATGCACTCTGCAAACAGTGGCATTTCTGTCGAACCGTCAGCTTGCACTTGTGGTTTTGCAGCGACACTGGTGCTGAGCACAGAGCTCCCCTGCCCCACCCCTGCCGTAACTTGTCATGCATCATAGAACAATCTATAATCCCTTCTTTTGTTCAGCTGATGTCTGTCTGGAACACTGTTGGCTGTGCAACAGCACCGTCAGCCCCGCCACCTTCCGTTCCAAACACACAGCATGACACAATACTGTGGCTATCTTGTATACAAGCTACACTGGAGTGTTGGTCAAACAGATGCCTGTTCCTAGGTCTTGAGTATCTTATCTGACAAACTGGTACTTTGTGCGTTAGACTCACAAAGTCTAAACTGATGCAGGTAAGAACTCATAAAAGTGCGAGTGTAACCAAAAGCGCAAGTGAAGCCCTTATATTCTACCACTTGCACACTGCCCCCGTCACTTCACGTCGCGTGAGTACGGCACCATGCATGCAATGGTGTGCCGCTGGAGTTCACGTATCGTACGACCATGCAACACGAAACAGGCTTGCCTGGTGCAATAGGTTCATATCTGTCTTGTGTCCCTATGTATACAGCTTCTCGCACTAGTTTGCCTTTGTCTTGAACTCAGTACCTGTGCAATGCCACACCGGTGGCCAGGTACTTGCCCAGCAACAGTACACAGGCAAAAGTGCTTGAGAGCAGTACCTACACTGGCGTAACTTATGGTGTGCGTCAACCCACGGCTGCCTGGTGTGTGTGACAGGTGCTTGGCTCGCAGCTTGGCTGGCAGTGTCGGTTATGCTGGCCGCTGTTTGACCACCGCATGCGCGTGACTCCATCGTGGGTGTGGTTGACACCCTGCTGGTACCTTGCCAGCCTTGAAGCTGGGACAGCTCTAAAATCATGGTTCAGCCTTTCCCACAGCAAGGCGCCTGGCTTACCTTGGACACCGGAGACGCATCGAGTGTTGGGGGCCCTGCTCACGCTTTTCGTGGGCAACGCCTTGGCTGGGCTGTTGGCGTGCCTATGGTTTGGCAGCACGCGGTCAGCTTCAGCTGATGGGAGCAGTCAAAGCAGTACCTGGGTGTCGGTCTACGGCCTGGCGCGCTTCAATGCATTGTTCGAGCGCATTCGTCGTGCCCACGCTGCGTCACCGTCCCTGTTCTGGGGCACGGCTGTGCTTGGCTTCGTGGGCACGACAGCTGGATATGTCTTGCTGAGCCAGGGCTCGCTTGGGCTGCTTCAGCTGCTACGCTGCTTCTCACCGGTCATGACGGCAGTCTTTGCGATGGCGCTGCTATCCGAGCGCCTCAGTCCAGCATTGTGGCTCCTCCTGCTTGGCAGCGTAGCAGGGGTCGTCATGGCAGTGTTCCCAGAGCCTACTTTCAACACTACCACCGCGTTGCTTGGTCTCCTCATGAATGTGGCTTTGTGCCTCCGCAACGTCCTGGTCAAGTGCTTGCTACGGGCTCGAGCTCAGTCGCTTGCCACAGCAGTGCATGGCCAGCCAGAGCTTTCAGAGCCTGAACGGCTGGCCACAGTGCTAGTGCTGTATGCTGCTGTCGGTGCAGTAGGCACGACTTGCCTCGCAGCTGCTTTGGGTATCGTCCACTTCGCGGCAGTGCCTGGCACGTTGGCCCTGGCAGCGGCCGATAGCAGGGCGTTGCTGTGGAGCGATGTAGGAGCCACTGAATACATGGACCTGCTCATGCACTTACACCATGGTATGGATGCTCTCCTGCTCAAAGGCACGGTGTTCAACTTCATCTACATGGCATGTAGCCAGATGGTGTTGGGCCTGGTGCCTGCAAGCAGCCATGGTGTCTTGGAGCTCTTCAAGCGCGTATTTGTGCTGCTGCTGGCAAGCGGTGAGTGCTCTGTGTCCATGCAGCGAACTCGGCTGACGTGTTGAAGCCGAACGAAATTCGGCATGACGTGGTGGAGCCGAATGAAACTCGACATGCACCATTTGAGTGCCTGCACCTGACACCGCCACCTGGCATTTGCGAGTTATGCAGGCACGCTGTGGACGCAGCCGCTGTGCTTGGCGGGGACTTTCATCAGCACTGCTGCCACCGTCTGCTTCCTTGCGGCCCGTCACGGGCAGCACCGCGGCAACCATGGCGGCCACAGCGAATGCCAGCAGGATGCACCAGGTGCGTCGTACAACACGACCGGCGACGCTGCAGCAACAAACGGGTCGAGCAGCTGTGATGGCAAGCAGCCTGCGGGCCCAAGCAAGCCCCCGAATCCGTGGCAGTGCCTGGCCACGGCTTCAGAGCTGCTGCTGTGGGCTGCCTGGGTCGCGCTGCTGGTTTCGGTCGTCATGCTATCGCGCGGTGGCGGCAGCAGCCGCTGGTTGCGTAAGCCTGATAGCCCTGCTGAGCCTGCAGCGCTGCAAAGCATGCAAGGCAGCGATGCAGGGCTGGATCTTACGTCCACACTGCCGGATGTAGGCTCCAACGCATCACGGACCGGCAGCGTGGGCCTGTATACGAGCGCAAATGTGACCCATCCAGCAGCAGCAGCCCTGGCGCCAGCTGCAGGAATAGCGGCGGGCAGGGCAGCGGCAGTGGCCCGTAGCGACAGTGGCGATACCACAGAGGATGTTGCCGTCGCGAGGACTATGAGTGAGGAGGACCAGCAGCCCCCAGCAGGGCTGTTCACGGCAGACGCCGGCGCTGGCGTTCGCACCGTTGGCGGCGTGGAGCAGCAGCAGCGGCAGCGGCGGCGGCAAAGGCAAAGGCGGCGTGAGCAAGCAGCGGGCGTGATCCCCTCAGGGGGTTCACCGCTGTATGTGTCGTCATCATCATCGTCAGCAGCAGCGGTAGCAGCAAGCAGGAACAGCAAGCAGCATGAGCAGGCCACGGATGCCGTTGCGGCCAGCGGTGAGCGGACTGGCGAGGGCAAAGCCGGCAGCGTGCAAATGCAGCAACAGCAGCAGCAGCAGCAGCAGCAGCAGCATCTGGGCCCACAGGGGCAGCACCTGCCCCGGGGTGTGCTGGCAGGCATATACGTGGGCTGGTAAGCTCAGAGTCACAGCCGGTACACTGCGTTGGTGGGGTGCTCCCAGTCTGTGTTAGCAGGCTGTGTGCATGGCTAGCTGTGTGGGGCACAGGCAAGCGCAGCAACACAGCTGGATGGGAGCAGTAAGCATATGCCACGGCTCCAGCAGCGCTGGGCTGCACGGGCGCTCCGGCTCACCTGCCAGATTCAGTGTGTCACGCCGACCACCAGAAACGGTAATGCACCATCCCAGGCCACCGTGTTGCGTTAGGATACCGTATCTTAGTGTTACACAATTTCCAGTGTGAATTGGTGTGCCATCCGTGCTGCACAGGCTTGGTCACAACAACTTTGGCGACGATCTCGTGGAGGACATCTTCGTCAAGCTGCTTGCAGAGGCGTTTGCGGCCATGACCAACCGCTCGACGGAGGTGGTATGGCAGCCGCACGCCACGCTGCAGGTAAGGCGCATTGTAGGTAGCGTCGTGCATGTGCTGCTAGGGTTGGGGGCCAGGGTTGAACGTGCTCGCTGCATTCCGGTTGCATTCCACAGGGGCAATCCTTAGCGCGTGTCCCTCGGGTGTATGTAGCCTGGCAGCTGGTTGTATGGCAGCGGATCTGCGGGTATTATATGCTTGACTGCATAGCAGAGCATGGCTGGCTTGTTCAGCAACACCGAACCCTTCTGCGCCCGGCCTGGGGGGAAGTATGGCCCAATCGGCCGCAAGATGCAGTTTAACTTAAATACATGCATGCACATGAACACCCTGTAGGCATGGCGGAGGGCGCGGTGCGCAGTGCATATCCCAGATGAGCGCACACACGCACACCCTGGGTTTGCCTAGTGGTAGATGTGGAAGTTGGGGACGAGTGGCCTGTACCGCCTAAGCGCAGCCTCCTTGCCCGGCCGGTTCCACGCTGGCGTACCGGCAGAGCATGGCCTCGTCGCACAGACGTTTCCTGCCCCTCTCGGCGGCCCCTCCCCTCAAGCATCCTCAAGAGGCTCTTGTTGCACTTGTTTGATACGCTTGTGTCTTTGGCTCTGCGAATGTGTGTCTTCAACCAGTCTTCGTGCAGCCTGTCAAGCTCCAGCGTATGCTCGTATGCGGTGTGGGGAGGCGGATCACTTCTTCGCCCTAGCTTTGCCGTCGCACTCAAGGTGCGGCTGGGTGTGTTGGTGGCGTTGGGCTTGTATCCTACTGTTTTTCTTGTTCGTTGGCCTGGCATGGTTGAACCGACCCCGTGTGCATCCCTCATCCTGTTTGTCTGCATGGTGGTCTGCATGGCTGCATGCATCCTGGCGCATGGTGAAAACTGAAAAGCATCCTTGGCTGCACCACGCTGGTGTTGAAGATCCTGAGCTGTAATCCTGGCATATGTTGGTACGCAGCTAATAATCAGTATTATGCCTTAGGACTTGAACCACGTTTAGAGCCCCTATACCGTAACCGTGCTTTGCAGGGTGTTGTGCTGATGTTGGCAATCATGTGTGCTTTTTGTGCGTGTCAGGCCTACCATGAGGTCCAAGATCATCGGCAGCGGCAGCGAGATCAGAACACAGACCGCCAGCCTCTGCAGCAGCAGCAACAGTATCGCCGGCCGCTGCTGCTGTTTGGTACGGGCGTTCAGATCGTCAAGGACATCAAAAAGGTGCATGGAAAATTGGGGCATTCATGCAAGCCCACGCCTGCCTGCATCTGCAGTCAACAGCCTGCAAGGCTGGGCGGATCCGGCCACGTGTCGGCATTGTGTGTGCCCTGTGCGATGCACCACCAGTGGGCTTGCGTACGATGTGCACAGACGCTGGTCACTGCTTTGGGCAAGTACATCGCCCTGGATCCACTGCTGGTGTACAATCTGGAGGATGTGCCAGCAATCTCAGCATGCAAATCCCATCCATCCTCCCTGCCTTGACCATCCACCAACCCAACAGGTGTGCAGCGTGCTTCACGAGTGCCGGGTGTTCGGAGGCGTGCGTGGCTCCGAGACCAGCCGCGTGCTGGAGCGCTACTGCGGCGGCGCCAGCCGGCGCGCGCGTCAGGTCGTGTATGACAGCGGCTTCTACGCAGCCGCGCTCTTCAACTCCACCTCCCCCCAGCAAGCCCTCATGGTGTGTCAAATACTCAAATACTCATATATGCGTGCGTGACGCCGTTGCCCACGCACACAACTTAGCAGCGGAGGCGTTCACGTGTGTCAGCCTGGCGCGGCCCCAACAAGGTCAATCATGTATGCCAAATGCAGTGCATGCACACGTACAGGGAAAAGGGTGGATTTGCTGAGCTAGGGCTGCTTCCGTGACTTCACCCGGTGGCCTATCAGCGGATGATGATGGCTGGTGAATAATGTGGCTGGGTGGTGCGCATTTTGTGTGCGTAGAGCCTTCATGGCCCAGATGGCCCCCAACAGTGGTGTGAGGTGTGATTGCCCAGCGCAGTTGCACACGCACGGCATGTTGCTGGCGTCAGAGGAAAACTCCTTGCTTCACTGCATGCAGGCCATGGGCATCCCCGGGAGGCTGCCGCTCGTCATGATCACCCTCAAGCAGCGGCCTGATCAACCGGACATTGACCGGGTAATCCACTGAACTCTGCTACGGTATTGCTGTGGGCCTCCCGCTACACGCTCCTGCGATGCAGCTTTGACCTTGAGCACACAATGCCAGTTGAACATACCATGACATACAGTAACAATTCACCATGCAATACACGATTTATGTACCGTATGCGCGTTAGAGTGTCCGACCTGCTCACCATTCCTGATGTGTGGTGTTGTTACTGCTATACCTGCAGGTGGGCGTCTTCAATGTGTCTGAGTGTCAGGGCGTAGCGCAGGCCGACCTCGTGAAGCAGCTGGCCGCCACCCACCAGGTGGTGCTGCAGGCCACGGACGAATGGAACGCGCGGTGGATGACGCAGCTTGCAGCGCACGTCAACGCCCTGCTGCCCAGACGCAGCAAGCCCATCAAGGTGTGTCGGATCATGAATCCGTTTGGCTGCTGAGGCGACAACCACATCCAATGCTGCACCCACCAAACGGAAACTCGAAACTTTGAACTGGGTCTTCAGTCTGAGTGCTGTGGCATAATTCATCTTGCTGCTTGTGAGGCAGGCCCCAGGGTAGGCCTTGACGCCCACGATCATGAGGTGTCAGTAATCTATTCTGACATCAGTGCCTTTGTGCTGGGCTGGTTCTTTGTCCAAAGGTCAATCCCGACTTCAAGTCCTTTGACCTTATGCTGGCATTGTACCGCGCCGCTGACTTCGCCATCAGCGAGCGCCTGCACCCGGCCGTCGTGGCGGCCTCCGCCGGCACCCCCGTGGTGATGCACGGCGTGAACATGAAGCTGCGGGACGCTGCGGCGAGCGTGGGTCTCGGAGAATTCTACTTCAGTACCGCTAATGAGAATGCCACAACGAATTACCGACGTGTCGTGAAGGAATGGGCTGCTTGGTAAGGCTGTAGGAACCCCTCACATGGATTGATTGGGCTTGCTGTTGACATGCATGCTCATAACCTGTGTGCATTCACGACTGCATGACAGCCAGCCCGTTGATTACAGTAGAGGGAGTGCATAATCCGTCAGGTGTGAGGTCGTGAGAGCAGATGTCGACACCGCTTGCCGTCGCATCGCACCAAATCCCATTGCCGGAGCGTATGCGGTGCATCAATGGCAGCGTAGCGTGCAGCGTGCCTGAGCAATGCAAGCAGTGCTCGTGCCTACTCATGGTTTGTGTCCTATGCTACTGCGCTGCAGGCCGCACGCGCACTCCCCTCAGCGCCAAGCGCTCTCCGCAACGCTGGTGGAGCACTCGGCGCGCGCGCACGCCCTGCACCTGCAAGCCGCTCAGGCGCTGCTGGCGCACGTGCGGGAGCAGCAGCCGGAGCAGTTTGCCAGCGTGTCTGAGTGCCCGGGCCGCGTGGCGGTGCGGCGAGGAGCGGCTGTGGATGGCATGTCCCGCACGGTGGAGCTGGTGTGCGGGGCGGCTGCCGCCTGAGGCCCCGGGACGGTGATGACTTGATGAAAAGGCGCGACTGCCTTGCTGTAGGAAATACCATCCCGATCCCCATCCCCATCCAGCAGCACGCTTCCAGCAGCTGGACCGTGCTCATATCAAGCACCATGTTGTGTGCAACGCCTCAGGAAAAGAGGACTTACTGGACGATGCGCATATTTTTCATTATTTTTCTGCGTGCGGGCGGACGAAAGAAAGGACGTGGGGAGCTCAATACGACATGTTTCAGTGACCATGTTGCGAAAGCCCTCTGGGACACCTTGACTTGTCATGCCCACGAATAAAAACCCACAGTGTGTTTTTGGCCACACACGCCTCGAGTCGGGAAGCACGTGCTGCGACGATTCACAGCTGACCACAACATCATGCGTCGGCGCGTGTGACGCAGACGCATGATGTTGCTGTCGTTCACCGCCCCAACTGAGGGCTGTGCCGATTGAATGGTCGGCAAAGGTGTTCATATATATCGGTCATTGGATGGCTGCTTCAGGGAAGCACGGGTTTGCGCTTGCTGACTGTTTTTGGACCGACCTTGATGTTGTTGGATGTGTTGGACTGGCGATACGCTTTGCTTGCGAGATACTGATAGCAACTGCGAACGAGAATTGCACACGACTACTGCCAAGCATTCCTGCACACACACCATACGCACTTAAGGTACAGTAGTGCGCTAATGCATGCAAGCACCGGTGTTCCCTGCCGCTGGGATTTTGCATACGCTTTGCTGCATGCATGCGTGACACAAGGATCGTTGATTTTACTAATCATTTGCTCCCGAATGTCCTTACGACCGCTTAACAAGTCAACATGCCATTGATTTGACTGACCGATCCTCCCTACGTGCATTTTCATCCATGCTTCCTGCCCAGCAGTGCGCGGTTTTGCTCTCACGGTCGCCAACCACAATACGCCCACCACATGCACTGTTTGCTTGCCTTCGTGAATCGCTGGCTGCCTCACCTCCATTCAGGCCTTGACGAATGCATGTTTTGCAAGCACCGGTATCTTGCGATTGCCAAGCTACATCCTTCATACCGCGTACTGCAGTTAGTGCGTTCGGCGCGTTCTGGCATGCGTGCGCTGCATTCAGGGGCGTGCAGATACCTTTGGGTGTGTGACCCGGTTTTTGCTGAGCGTCACTGTCCTGTCCATTGTGGTGGTGATCGGCTTGGACCGTCAACGGCCCATGAGTCCCTGACTGACTGACGCCGCACAGCGCACGACTTCACGGGGCTTGACCCAGCAGAACGGATGTTGATGCCCACCCACAGAGCTGACAAACTGCGTCTGTCATGGGTGATTTTTGTGGTTTTATCCAGGGCCCCATCCCCAAGACAAGCACTGCTAATCATGCCCTGACCGTGCGCGTTGTGTCAGGTGGTGGTAGTGGTGGTGTCTTGATTGCAGCGGCCCTTACTCCCTGCTTGCATCTGATCCGGTGAATGCATCTGTATGTGCGGCTGCTTGAATGCATTCACGTTGCGTATGGTATGCCGCATCTACTGTCGGGTTTAGAGGCTTGCGTATCATGCTTGCCTGTTTCCGCAAGTCACTATCCGCCTGTTGCCTTGCATACCTGCCATTGCACCTGCTGTCTTGCTGCATGGTGAATCCTTGCTGCTCTGCATGCATGCGCTGTGCATCCTGCTGGTGCCGGTGCTGTGTTGCTGCATAGGCCTGATAGGGTAGGGTCCATAGGGCGGGCCCGTGTGTGTTTGCAGGTGTCAGACAATGCTGCTCCCCGCATAATTCATGGGCACATCACACCCTGTAACTTCATTGTGGTGAAGCACCAAAGTCACGCGGTATGAGAGCCTAACGAAGTGAGCGGTTGCAGGCGGTGTTCCCATACACCCAAGGTGGATGCATGGACATCCCGCACAGCAACAACAGACCACCTGCTCCAGCAGTGGCCAGCAGGCGCAGAGAGAGGAGCAACGCCTCACACCAAGCGCCAGCATGAACACATTCACCGTGTGCCGGGGCACTGAGCACCTGGATCGGGCGGCAAAACACAGAGCAGCCGCACCATGAAAAGCTGGTCTACCCCGATCAGGAAGACACGACACCACTGCATGCTGGCTGAACTGATGAACCCGCCTGCAGGCAAGACAGCAAGGCAACCAAACCCATCCTTGGGGTTGCCTAAGCTGTTGCTGCAGCTGAGACCAGGGCGGATCGCTGGCGGCCTGCGGCACCCCAACCCTGAAACCCCACCCCCAAAACCGTATACACAGCAAGCCCACACTGTCCTAGCTGATGGCTTCATTGCTGCCTCTGCCATGCATGGGCTGCTGCGCATCGCCCCACCGCATGCTAAGATATGCTGAGGGTTTGCCACTTTGTCTGCTCGTTGCCGCCCTCCACACTCCACACGCATGCAAGCTCAATGATGGCGTTGGATCACACTTCTTAATCGCCGCTGGTCGAAACCCATGGGCATGATTAGTCGCTGTGAAGGGAAAGAGGCTTGCTTGGGCCAGCGTTGATTGCAGCATGTGGTCGAGCCGGCGAATGTGTGAGGCACCTGCGACTTTCGGCGCTTGCTGACTGGCACACGCTGCCAACGATTTTGTGTCGCCACATGCTGTTGCACACTGACGGGCTGTACAACCAGTCACGCATGATTGGGAGAGGCACACAGCCGTCATTGAACGCCACCACATTCGCATCACTGAGTTTCTTGTGTCATGATTACAAACAGGGATGTTGAACGGAGCAGCGCAACAAGTGCAACTGGCGCCATGGAGCAGAGCAAACAATGTACAGGTTTAAGTTATCGGCATGAACAGACCGTGTTACGCTGTTATGATGTCATGGGTGTATCACTCCCAGTCCGAGACCGGAGGGTGCTAATAACGAGGGCAGAGACCCTCAAACCACTGTGTGTGCCGCACGGCGCCACCGCCAGGTTCCTGAGAGGCACATAGCTTATTCAAGCACGTCAGAAGCTTGCCAGGCAAGCCCTGCACATCCAGCCTTATAGCTGGCTCGACTAATGCATGAACGCCCTGTGTGACGCAGATTGACATGCGAGCCGCTGGTTTGCGCATGCAAGCAAGGGCTGTGTGCACAAATCGAGGACAGGAAATGCCACAGCCGCGGGAGTTTAAACCAGGGCTGAGTGGGGCTCCTGATAGATTAATGGAGCTGCTTAAGAAGCAAGCCAAACGAAACCTGAAACCACAGGATGCACAGTATAAAGTGTGTGCAAGGGGCATGGAGCAGGATTGAGCTCCACCTTGCGCATGCATTGTCTGCCAGCCAGGCCAAAAAGACATAAATATAAGAGAACGAGGATGTTCGTGTCAGCATGCCGGGAATACCCCACACAGGAGTCATATGCTTGCTGCGCAGTGCACGATGCGATGCACAGGAAACGCGAGCACACAGTCCACCAGTTCACCAGCATGTGCGGAGCTTGAGCAGCTCCAAATTCACCAGGCATCCAACGCAGGTCCACAGCAACCCATATATGATATATGCGCAGCAGTTCGGTGATGCAGCCGATAGTACTCGGCGGCCCGTGTGCTCTTGCCCATGCCACGGAGGGTTGGTGGACACATCATCCTCTCTCTGGGTAGGCAAAGTACATTTCGCAGCATTGCGTGCTCAAACTCTCCATGCACATCATAGCGGAGGCGGCCTGCCTGCTCGGCAGTTGCTTTCCAGCCTGCAGTGCGTCGCGGCACGCTAGGCACGCTCCACATTCGACTCAAATGCTTCATGCGTCATCGCGCTGACTTCGTGGCGCGATTACGGTGTGCATTGCTGCAGCTTTACTACAGGTCTCAGGGCCTGCATGGAATCCATGCACAAGGTGTGGGTGGGGGGAAAAGCCGCATTGCTAAGTGCATGCAGCGGTAACAAAAGCTGCTGTGGGGTGGGAGCGGCGCTGAGTGCCTGGCAGTGCTAACCGCGCTCCACCCCTCAGCCGGAGGGGTTGATTCACCAGCCACTCTATTGTCAACCGAACCCCACCAAGGTTTATATACGGTATAACCAAACCATGTACAGAGAACAGACTGAAAGCAACAACAGCCTGCAGTGCGGGCCCTAACTGGCCCCGCAGCTGTTTTGGAATGGCGGCACCAAACACGAAAGGAGTAAGCAAATAATAGGGAGGACGCTTCAGGCGAGAGACTGTCGAAAACATGCGTGGGGCAAATGCCCAAGAACAAGAGGGTTGTCGAAATCCGCATTCATTCTGCTCCAAGGGACTCTTCAGACAAGATGCCACGGCGCAGGACCATGTGCTTGCAACCTGCATGCTGTGCTGCAGCTCTGTACAGTCACTGTTGCTCTTTCGTGCATTGTCACTATCAGAGGCAGTGACCTCACGACCCACTGGCATCCAACCATCAAAACACAGACGTCAACAACAGGATGACAGGCGGCATGCTGGATGGAACATACAGAAGATGGAACGGCAACACACCAACGACCACGATTGGAACACCACCCAGCCCAAAGGAATCTGTGCCGCAGAGAGAGCAGTGCTTCTGTTTATTCTGCTGCCAGAAGCAAGGGAGGATGCAGCCGCAGTGGCAATGCATCTATGCAGTATGAGGCGCAGCAGCCATGCTGACATTGCCTGCTGGTTGACCTATGACACACGTTCACATTGCGTGATTGGCCAACACCACGAATGCTTACCAGGGCCAGCTCCTCACATATAAACGCAGCGGGCCGCTTCCCGCTCACACCAGTGCTGCCCACAGCAATTCTTCACTCATGCAAGGGACTCGCCACACTCACGTCGCTGAACTGGGTAGCAGCAAGCACCCATGCTCAACGCCGCTCTCAGCCTCGCAACTATCACTGCTATCACTAGCTCAAGCCGCGCACGCGAGCTCAATCGTGCGAGACTGGCCGTCCACCGGCCCGCTGCGGCGCACCACCACGCGTCCTGGACACGTAGTGACGCTCTCAAACTGGTGGGGGGAGCGTGCCTTCACGTTCTCCAGCAGGGCCTGCGCCGCCTGCAGGTGCAGCTGGTGCGCGCGGGCCGAGTGCTGCCGGAGTGCCTTGGACAGCGTCTCACGCTGGGAGGAGGAGCGCGGCCTGCAGCAAGCGCAGTAAATGAAAGAATAGCAGGCAGTGAATAAAAACAAGGGTGGAGAGTGATGTAATACCTAAATGTGTGTGGGGAGAACCCTGAAGGAAAGCAGGCGCAGGCAAACCAGATCAGGCCAGGCGGGTCTGCCACCGGTCCGCCATAGAACCAACACTGTCCAAATTGATCAGGGCGGGCATGCGCGCAGGTGTCTACCGGTCTACGCCATGCTGCATCTTGCACGGTGCGGATGGGATGCGTCATGCTTCACTGTTGAATTTGGCCCAGCCAGGAGTGTCGGATGTCAACAGCATTGGGTCCACACTCCATGCTACAGGAATTGGCCTCAGGTATGGGCAAGCCCATTCCTTGTGCATGCAACACGCATGCAAATCTAGGGTGGCCCCTCTGGGTTGCGTTGATGTTCTGCTTACCAAGCAGCCCACTCCCGGACGGTGCGCTTGAAGTCAGCCGCAGCCTGCTGGTTGTCAAGCATGGCGCTGAAGTAGTACTCTGCGAGGCCCACGCTCGCCGCAGCATCCCGCAGCTTCATGTTCACGCCGTGCATCACCACGGGGGTGCCGGCGGAGGCCGCCACGACGGCCGGGTGCAGGCGCTCGCTGATGGCGAAGTCAGCGGCGCGGTACAACGCCAGCATCGTGTCAAAGGCATTCGCGCTCGGAGTGAAGATTTGGACCTGCGGAGTAAGGTCAGGAAACAGGGTGGAGCACAGTGGTGCAAATAAGCTGAAGGCCAGGCATGGACCGTGAACAGCTAGCGCATGCAAGCCCCAGCACACCTTCCAGCGTATTCGAAATCCCAGCAATGCTTCATCATGCTAAACATCCGACTCTTGTCTGCTGGAACCACACACCTTGATGGGCTTGCTGCTGCTGGGCAGCAGGGCGTTCACGTGCTCCGCAAACTGTGTCATCCACGGTGCGTTCCATTCATCCGTGGCCTGCAGCACCACCTGGTGGGTGGCGGCCAGCTGTGTCATCATCTCCACCTGGGAAGCCGCGTGTGACGCTGACGGATCAAAGCTGTCGGTCTATAATAGAAGAGCACAGAGCGGGACAGCAGAAGCGACGTGTTGCAGGGGTGGGGCGGGCTCATTGGTGTGTGGTTGCACGACAATGCACGTGCAAAGGCTGGGTGTGTGGGGGTTGGTGAAGGCAAGGGAATGTCGCTGTGGAAGCAGCGTACAAGCTCGAAATGCTCGTCCCATGTTTCCGTTCCTCCTGTTTGTTTGATTGTCTCCCAGCATCCAGTTTCCGTTGGTACAGTGTGCCAGAAAGAGTGCCCAAGGGGCATGCCGTGTAATTCCTGTGGGGCCGTGCAGAGTGCATATGCGTATGGTACAGTGTGAATGATCCACACTGTCGACACACCCGGCTAACATCGGCGCTTACCCTATCAAGCTCCGGGCTATCAGGCTGCTGTTTGAGGGTCACCATCACAAGCTTGGTGTCCGCAGATATCCCGAGCTCCTGCGGGTGCATGGCAGCAAGCAGGCATTTGAAGCAAGCATAAGACGTGAACAAGACGCAAACACTCAACGTGGTTCGCTTTAGTCTGCGGCTGAGTGGCACGCATGCACTGGCCGTGCACGGGTGCAGAGCTCAGGGCCGCGTCCAGCGCTTACCGCCAGTGCCTGCTGTGGGGTGACGGCGTTGAAGAGCTCCGCCGCGTAGAAGCCCGAGTCGTACACCACTTCCACCTGGCTGGAGGCCTCGGCGCCACAGTGGTGGTCCAGGAAGCGTTTGGTGTCTGAGCCGCGCACACCACCGTACACCTTACACCCCTGGAGCACCCAGCACACCTGCGGTCCAAAATGAGGGTTGGGGTGGGCAGCTCAGCGTCCTTCATTGCAGCATCCTTCATTGCAGCACCCTCATGCGCTGGTACTTGCTTTGCTAGCATCACTGGTACGCTGCCGCCTGGTGCATGCCTGGATGCATATGCATGTGGAACACGTGCACTGGTGTGACCGCGTGCATTGCTCCCAGCTCTGTTGAGGTCAAGCAAGCAGAAATCACAACAGGCACTCACCATTTCGTAATCCACCACGCGCTGCACACCCGTGCCGAAGAGCAGCAGCGGCGGATGCTGCTCGTCCTGGCCCTCAGACTGTTGCTGTTGGTGGTACACCTGTAGTACGCATGCATCCGAGCAGTACAGGCCCGTCAGTACATCCCACTATGTCAGATTACCACTTCATTTTCGTCACCTGTTGCCAGCTTGCAGCTTTCGGTACCCACCACCGATGGTGGCACGTTCAACACTTACTGACAAGCAACTGAGCACAGGCGGGAGGCTGGTGTACAACTGTTCGGGAGCCTTTACTGGACGTTGATGCACTCCAAATAACCGACACCCCTTGAAGACCCTGTCGGCTTGTCCGCATCACACCCATGCACGCCATGGAGTGCATGCAACGCTGGCCAGGCGCGGTGCATGATACCGCACTGCATGCTTGTCCAGGGGCAGGGTGCAAGTGTTGTACGCTTCCACACTTCCACCAGCAGCAGCACCGCACCTCCAGCGTTCCTGCGTAGTTGTTGTTCAGGAGAGAGCCTCCACCCCAGACGGCAAAGTTGCACTTGCTCGAATCAGCGGCTGTACAGGGCGACTGCGCACAGGCAAAGCAGGCAGAAAATACAAAGGGGCAGCCAAAGTCAGCCAACTGGCATCACAACCGTACGTTGCTCGAATGCTTCCCTGTGTTGGACCAGCAATTCTGATGAACAGGGCGTTGTTGCCGTGTGTGTGTTCAAGGCTTCAAGCACTTACTTCCCATGGGGCCATGCAGTATGCTTTCCGTGGGGCCGTGCAGTGTGAGTATGTGTGATGATGGGAACTGCCGTGTGTGCATGTGTGTGTGTGTGTGGCGGGTCACCCTCACCGCGAGTGACGCCTGCGGCTGCCACGCCACCTCCACACGTTTGGACGTCATGTGTGTGAATGCATCCGCCATGAGCTTCATGAAGATGTCTTCCACCAGGTCGTCACCCATGTTGTTGCGCCCAAGCCTGCATTTCGCCGACAGCAGCATGCATGGGGTCAATCACCGCAGGTCAAGTACGTATGCATGCCTGCAGACCCATGCATGATCCCATCAGGTACGCAGCCTGCTTTGTCAGCTGACGAGACTGAATGTGCGTGCTCGACGGATCATGTGGCTGCAACTTTGGTATGCGATCCAGGCCCAAACTGGGTCAGAGTTAGGTCAAGGTGGTTGTCGCAGGTGTTGGTGCCCCAGCAGCATGCAACGCATCCAGCAGGGCGCCTTGAACCTGGGCATTCCAGTCGAGTTATTGCATTGCATGCAGAAGCATGCCAAGTCTTTGCCGTCCGGCGATGCCGGCATTGTGGCAAAGAAAGCCTGCTGCGCAGTGTCAGCACGCATCCGTGCCCGTGCCCAGATTCCTTGCATGCATCATACATGCATACGCTTGGATTACCATACCAGCCTATCCATACACTCATGTTGTCAGGGGGCATGATGGCAGTAGCGCACGAGTGCCTTACCAGCCCACATAGATTCCTGCCAGCGCACCCCTGGCCTCCTGCTTCTGCTGCATGGTGCCGCTGCCATCCTGTGGAAATCAATGATGGAGAATTGGAGAAGCATGCACACAGCGGTCAGCATCGATGCTATGTGGTAGTCACATTCACATTATTTGTGGAAGTCAACACGATATGCCCAGTGCAGGCCAGGGGCTGGCTACCTGCTGTGCCAGGCAGCACACCTGGCAAACGACGGGGATAGCCAGCCAAACCACGTACAGTGGTCAACAAGTTTACATGTCAAGCTGCACAGCAAGGATGGACCAGCACGTCATGGTTGCCCTAGTACCCTCTGCACAGCGCCTGAGTGTGCGTACTGGGCATGTACACGTGTTCACCATCAGTTTGTTTCACCCACCTGCAGCTGGCGACGGGGCGTACTGGAGTAAGGCTCTGCGGCAGACACGTACTCGGCAACCGCTTCGCTGCTGTCCTGATCCTGCTGCTGTGCCAGCTTCTCCTGACGCTCCTGCTGTGTGTCGTCGTCCGCATAAAGCACAGCTTGTGTTCCCGCGTTGCCAGCAAGCGGGTTGTCGGAGTCAGCAGCAGCTGTCTGCAGGGCACTCTGCTGGCCTGGCGTGGTCACAGCATCGATGTTCGGAAACTCAAGTCCTTGCTGTGTTGTGGAAGTGCCCCCTGTGCCAGCTGCCGCAGCACTGGGTGCATCCGCAGTACCCTCGCCGCCAGCGTGTTGCAGAGGGACGTCGACGTCAGCAGTGGAGGTGGATGCCGTGGCTGTGGTGGGGTTCAGTGCTGAAGCTACAGTGTGGCTGAGTGTGGAGTTGAACTTCACAGAGGCATCCACAGTTGGAGGACGATGGGAACCTGCTGGCTTGCTGCCGCTGAACCACGTTATGACTGCCACGAGCAGCAGCACCCACAGAACCAGCAAAAAGAGCTCCGTGGCCAAGCTGAGCAGACATTGGACGTGTGTTTGCTCCTCCTTTGATACGCTCTTCCGCTTGAAGCTATTGTCTTCATCGCTGCTGCTGCCATCATCCATAAGCGGCTTGGTCGCGGCTGACTCAGGGTCATCGCGAATGCCACGGTGATGCGCGTGCAGGTGGGTCGACTTGCCGTGGGCACCATGGTGCTGACCGTGGCGAGCAATGAAGAAACCAATTGTGGCCACTGTGCTCACAAATGTTCCCGCCAGGCACAAAGGCTCATCCCAAAGCGTGCCTGCCAGTGGAACAGCACGCCACGTGTCAGCATTGGTCCTTGCACAAACTGCAAGGCTGCGGCCAGGCGCACACCTCCCAGAGGTTTCAAGCTGAACTCTCAAGCTGCTAAGTTCCAGGCTATCCCTGCTGACTGCTTCCTGCGCACTGCAAGCGAGCAGGAGCCCTGCGAACCAGAGCGAAACCTGGTGCACTTTAACACCACCAGCAACGAACCAAGCGGCAAACCCTATAAACAACTCACTTCCAGCCAGAAGCAGCACAAACACACGCTTGAAGAGCTCCAAGACGCCATGGCTGCTTGCAGGCACCAGGCCCAATACCATCTGGCTGCACGCCATGTAGATGAAGTTGAAGACGACGCACTTCGAAAGAAGGACATCGACAGACATCGAGCTGGATGTGCTGGTGACCTGGAAAATCCCTGCTGACTGCGAGCCTTCCAGCAAGGTCCGGTGAACTGGGCTGAAAGACAGCTGCCTCCACTCAAGTCCGGTTACCGGGAAGTTCAGCTGGTAGTCATCGGGCAGGAGGTTTAGAATTAGTGCTGCTGCTGCGAGGCACACGGTACCCGCTGCGCCAACAGCAGTGTACAACACCAGCACTGTGGCAAGGCGCTCTGTTTCAGGCAGAGTTGGCTGAGCCATGGTTGCAAGGGACTGCTCTCGGCTCTTGAGCAAGCGCTTGACGAGCACGTTTCGGAGGCACAAGCACATGTTGGTGGTGAGGCCCAGCAGCGCCGTGGTGGTGTTGAAGGTTGGCTCCGGCCAGACAGCGATGGCAACACCTCCGACGCTGACCAGCAGGAGGCCCCACATGAGCGGGGTGAGTTGCTCTTTGAGGAGGGCAACCGCCAGAATTGCTGTCATAACGGGCGCGAAGCAGCGCATAAGCTGAAGCAACCCAAGAGAGCCCTGGCTCAGAAGCAGATATCCTGCTGCGGTGCCTAGAAAACCGAGCAGGGCGGTCACCCAGAACAGCAACGGCGAGGTGCGATGCACGCAGGCTGCACGCTGAGTCACAATGGTCAATCTCCCAGATGGCAAGGCGGAGCTTCCAAGTTTGGACCCCTCCGTACACAACGAGCTGCGGCTGGCGCCAAACCAGCAACAGGTTAGGAGCCCTGCTAGAGCGTTGCCCACAAACAGCGTGAGCATGACCCCACAAAGCTGGCGGCTTTCATCGAGCCAAGTTGTTAGGGGTCCCTTGCTGTGGTGAAGGTTGAACCAAGCCTTGAGGGTTGTGCCTGCAGAAAGGCTGACCAGGTACCAGCATGGCACCAGCCACACCGCTAACGGCAGCTTGCCAGCCATCAGCTGCAGGCGCGCCAGCACGTTCTGTTAAAACTCGTGCACCCTGACGTGCGGTCCAACTGAAGTATTATTGACAGTCGGGGTGTCTATCTATGAGTCCTGGTGTTAGCCTACAAGCAAAGAGCACCTGAACATATGTGTTTACGGACTTTGGCTTGCACATATTGTCCACCGCCATTACCTACAATTTATGTACCTCTGAAGGTGGATGCATTGCTGGCTACGAAGCCTGGAGCCGAACGCACGCACAAACACCAACCATTGCTCATAGACCTACAACCGCGGTTGTTTGGTCGCGTACGCACTTCCGCTGGCGACACCGGCCGCTAAACTGTGAAGGCGCCACCACAGGCAGACGGGCGGGCGTGCAGCTACTGCAAGCAAGATGCGGAAGTGAAACGCAGGGCCCATGGCCAGGGCGGCTCGCGCCAACGCGAGCGCCGCGCCATAGCATTCCAATATAAAACATCTATGCCGCCTGCAGGTGTATGCCCAGCACGTTGTCGTGTGTACGCGCTAACTTGGCATTTACCTGTCAAAGTGCCTGTGCCTTCATGACCCGCCATCTATCAAGCTGTATGACCTACCTCGATAGCTGCATACTGCCCAGCGGGTCATTTAAAACTACTGATTTACACCATTCAGGCCCAGACTGTAACTCAGTGGCGAAAGAGGGCCTTGTCCGGCCCTACTGACGCGTGCAAGCACGTGGTCTCGCTTGCAATGGTGGGCAGGTTTGGGAGGGAGGCAAACAGAGCATTGGTAAATCAGCATCCCTGGAAGCTTGATGTCGCAGCTTGTCTTGCACACCATTCTTAGAAAGCGTCCATGGGCTGACTGTGCAATATTGGTGCGATAAATATCTGGGTTGCGGGTTAACAACGGCAGATGGGTTGCATGTTTGTCCAAGGCTTTATGACGGGGACGAATTGCTATGATATAACCTAAACATGTTGACATATGGATAAGATAGGCTACAGCACGCGTTCTGGAACTTGTGTTACTAGAGGCTGCACCTCTGGCAACGGCCTGATGTAACGCAGTCCTCGGGAGCGCCTAACGGTCAGTACTCAGCGCTCTGTGCTTAAGGAGGAGGTGCGCGTATCACCTTCCACGCATTGACCGTGGGCCGGTTTTGTTTGTTGTACATGCACCTCTGCGAGACTGCATCAACCCGCCACCTCAGCCGCCACCTGGCGTTGGGGCTATTAGGCCCTGCTGCCCCTGCCAGTGTCAATGCTAGCACATTCTGACAGGCTTGGTTACAGACAAACCACGTGATTTTATGTCAACTTGCTCCTGGGTATCGGGACTCACAGTACGCAACGAGCCTGCGGGAGAGACTGAGTGCCATCCATCCTCCGTCAGTCGTCCTGCCTCCATCGTCAACCGTATGTAGTACCCACAGCTGTTCCTCGACCGGTTACAGCCTCCTCTTACCTCTAGCAGCTTGCTTCCAGTACGTGACCGGGTGTGTCAATAAGTCAACGAAGAGGAGCAACTCAGTGCTGTGCAGGTGCGTGGTGCGACGCAAGTTCAACAAATCAGCGGTATCTGCATGCAGCCAAGCAGTCAGGTGGCAGCTGAAGTGCCAGGAGAACGATCAAACCCTGCCTCAAAAGGTGCACTTGCCTCAAAGACGAAAGTTTAAACTTCAGAGCTCTCAGGATCAAACTTCTAGAGTAGTCTCCCAACAAGTTGCATGCATGGTCCGATGAACTGAGCGGGGGTGAAATGGATCAGGTACCCATTTGGGGCACCATGGGATGCTGTGAGTACTGCTAACATGCAGATGACCAGTGTTTAGTCCACAAGGCACGGGCTCACAGTGCCTTGAGCATGCAGCGTTGGGCTGGCTCCTCCCCCCCTTCAATTCCCCTGCCCCCGACCTCGCAGTCACCCGGCCCTGCTGCAGCAGGCTCCCCCCGCCCATTCCCCAGGGCTCCCGGACTCACACACACTCAGATGAAGGCCAAGAGCATGCTGCAAACTGCCTGTAGGCAATAAGCATGCACGGCTGCAAGCCTGGCAGGGTGCCTGTTGCAGTCACACAGTGCACGACAATTCTGCGTTGCTCAGTACTATCAGTACGTACCTAGCTACCTTTTGTTGTGTGTCCCACAGCCGTTGTACTCAATACCACTACACCTCGATTGCTTGCTGTTCAGGACCGCAAGCAAGGCAGGATGTTGGGAGCCAGCCGAGCCAGGCGAGCTTGTGCCAGAATGTGCGCACCGATTGCGTTCAAACATGATGAGATTGGCACGAGCAACGCAGGGCCCTCACGGGCCTGGGACTCGAGCATATAAAGAGCACTAAGCCATCCCAGAGGCGAGGGAGTCCACCAATGAGGACAGTTGTGCCTGACTGTGAACGAACGGACACTTGGATGACATTGTCCATCACAGGCGCACGACACAGCGCACAAACAGGGATAATGCTCGTAAAATGCGAGTGGTGCGTTGCGTAGAGGAATACAGATCGGTAGCGCCGGTATGCCGGGCCCGTCGTATGTATTTGTGTATTGGATGGCCTGCATGCACCTGAACTGAAGGAAGGACTTTCCTTGCTCGTAGCACATCCACGACCCCGCACATCAGGTCGAGGCTCGTGAACCCCAGCGATGCAACCGCGCGTTGATTTGGACTGCCAGCCACCTGTTAGAGGTATCCTGTTGACGCCAGACTTGTTTTTCGTATGTATGGTCAACTGCCGTTATGTTGGTGCGTGCACCTTCTGACGCATTTCATTAAGCCCTCCACTACTGTAGAACAAGCTTGTCAGCTGCAAGCTTGCCTTCCACGGCGTGTTTATTAGATGCTGACAAACAACTAGCAGCTTCCTTTACGTTCAAACGGTCGACGATGCACATACTTGCCCTGGCCTGTCCAAGTAGGCTTGCAAGGCGGTAATCGATGTTTGACACTATGAAGGTGTCGCTGGTGTTCCTCCTCGTAGTCCTTGTGCCTGTCTTGTCTGCCCCACTGGGCAACTCGTCGATTGTTTGTGGAGCGCCTGCGCCGCCAGCGATAAAGCACGTACCTGCCCCAAACCACGATAAACTAGCACACGGAACAGACATTATCAGTGGAGGCGCTGCGCAGGTGCGTATGCGTGGCGGGGCTTGGTCAGCGGCTGGACAGCGCGCGGCAGTCGTGGAATAGAAGCAGGCCAGGAGCCCATGAACTCCTGCACTATGCTGTGCTGGAATCTCGGCCTTCGTTTGTTATGTAGGCTTATTGACTGCCCCTCCAGGCCGACGAGCAACCGTGATGTGACCAGTATTCAGCTGTTCGTTGTGCACGTGACGTATGGGCTGCACACTCACACGAATAGCAGGTGAAGGCATGGAAGTACTGTGAGCATGCGTTTACTGAGCTCGTGTAATGCACAAGCTGCGTACCAAGCCCTGTGCCGAACCTGGACTTTGTTTTGCATGCAGGCCGTATGGGTATCCTTGTGGCTCACGACAACACGGAACCAGCTGCTGGCGCTGCAGCAGCTACGACAGTCTTCTTTGACGCCAGGAAGCGTCAATAAGGGCCCTGGCACAGCTGGCGCAAACGACCATCCTGCGTACCCGCCGTTGCACATCGTGCTGTCGGGGTGGGTGGGGTGTCAGGGTGCAGCTGATTGCGGCAGCGGTGGTGATAGAATCACTGCACAAAAAGCAGCTGCAGAGTAGGAGAGTCCTGCTCCCTCCTGCGCCATCCCTGCCCCTTACGGCAAGTCAGCGCCTGGGCACCCACCAGCCCGAGTGTGTTGCCAAACACCGTTGCAGGCTGCTGCCCTCGCGCACGTGGAGCCCAGGTCTCAGCGTCAGCACCCCTCCGTACGCATCAAGCGCATCAGCTGTTGGTTACGATCTTGCGAGATGGCGAGAGCATACCCACCTCACGCAGCACGTGCGCGCGCGCTTTATGCCCGCGCATCACCGCTGCATGCCATGATGCTGCATTCACCACACACACAGCCTGCCTGGCCCGCCATTGGGATTAGCAATTCTATGGAATGTGTTGACCATGCACCGCCCCCTGCAATACACCAAGCACTGCACCCAATTGCCTGGCACGCCTGCCCATCTATCTTCGCCACCATGACCACCATGAGTCCATGACAGATTGACAGCTCACGACACATGCGATCTCCAAGCCCGGCATCGATCGCTGAAGGCACGAATGCTGACAGCATCTGACCGGGCCTTGCATGTGGTCGATAATGCATTTACGATGGTTCCGGAACGCATGCAGGGATTCGACGCTGCGCATGGAGCGCAACCTGCTGTGCCAGGCGCTGGATCCGGCCTACCCCGCCTCCTTCATGAACCTGCTGGAGCACCACAGCAAGCACCCGGCCGGCAACCACTGCCGCAACGAGGCGCTCAACATCCGCCTCACGTACGTGGAGCAGCCGTGCTGCAATAAGGTGTACCGCAACATGCCGGAGCCGGGGGAGTCCACCGTGTTCGTGTTCACATGCGGTGAGCGAGCGCTACCGCCAATGGCAAATGCCTGATCGCTTATAGTGGTTACCAGGTTGTGGATAGTCACAGATACGATACTCACGAGTGTTATGGTGGTTGGCTACCAGACCAGACTTCGAAAAGGATAGAATGAAAGGGATGGGAAATGCAGCACCGAGGTGTTCTGTGCAGATCCATTCCAGTGCTCTGAGGCTGCACTGTGCTGCATGCCTGGGGGGGTGATGATGCGGGAAGCAACAACGGGGCCGTGCTAGTCCATGCCATGGACGTGCTCGTACGTCCTTGGACCTTGGCGTGTGTCAGCATGCGAGTCATATATGCGTGCATGCATGACACCTCGCCAGTCCCGATTCTATCTGCGTTCCTCCTGGTTGCGGATAATGTGATACTTCTGCACCGATAGACTTGAGCAAGCTTTTGCGGAGCGGAATGCATACCATGCGTGTACGTGTCGTGCGCCATGCGTGCTGCCTCAGGCCTGCACCTCATGCATCTGGGCCGTGCGAGGCCCTTTGAGTGCGCCGACACCTGGATCGACTACGAGCCCACCCTGGAGCGCTTCATTGACCAACACAAAGTGAGTCGCGGCCCAGCTGGATTGCATGACCGCTGCCCCGACGCGCGGAACCATGCACGCATATGTACGCGCATCCGGATAGACCCTGCCACATAGTTACGTGCAGGTTACTTGTCTTGTCATACGCCCAGCACGGTTCCAAACCTCTATTGGCATGCATGCACCACAAGCCTGCAGCAGCCATCAGCCGTCCCGCGCTCGCACGGCGTGTGCACAACCACCAAATGCACGGTATGTGCAGCGGTGTCTGGGGTTTGCCGCACATGTGTGTCGTGTTCTGGCAGGAACAAATAAAATAGAGAACAATGCTTTGCGAGCGTGTGCTTCTGGGCCTGCTCTCCTGGTGCGCCGCTGCTGTGCCCCTGCAGGCGCTGGGCCCTGACCAGCTCAACATCTTCATGCTCACGCAGTGGATATGCACCGAGGCCTTCACGGGGCTTTATCGCGATGTCCTCAAGGCAAGTCAAGCGCTGCCGCCGGCTGTGGCGCCTCAATGGCGCACTGCTCCCGCCGCATGCAGTGTGCGTGGGAATCAACGCATTTGCGCTGTGAAAGCGTGGAGCCTGCAGACATGGTCTAGGTGCCGGCACTCCCGCCCTTCCATGCGTGCCATGCTGGTAATCCTGCGCATGCATGTGACAGGTATGTTCCCATCTGGTGGCATTCTGCTGTTCCCCGGCCTCGCTGACATCAATGCATCACGAATGCTGAAATGCATCACACACTCACACACTTTTGTGGTCGGCAATAAGGTGCTTGCATGTACACGCACACACGCACGTGTCGTGTATTTGTTGGGTGAGGTGGGCTGGTGCATCACATATTCCCATGGCGTCAATGTTGCCCTGGAGCGCAGGAGTGGTCTCGCGACCATGATGGCCGCGAGGCCGACAAGTGCGCCTCGAAGCTTCTCGCAGACTACAACAAGCGTGACGCCAAGCGCAAGAAGCAGGAGGCCAAGAAACAGGCAAAGCAGCAGCCGAAGCGGACGGCCAGGCGGGAGCTTCCGCAGCAGCCAGGCCTGCGACGGACCCAGCAGCGGGCTCTGCTGCCTGGTCAGAACGACGATGAGAGCAGCATCATTGCGGGCGGCAGCGCCAGCAGCAATGGTGACGCCGAGCAAATGCTGGACTCGCTTGAGGGTGATGACACGACTGGCAGCGCAGAGGCGCCTGACGCAGCTGGCGATGAATCGGTGCGGTCGCCGACGCCCCAACAGGAGCAGGAAGAACAGCAACAGGAGGAAGAGCAGCAGCAGGAGGAGGATTCAGACTATGGCGCCACCGATAGCAAATCCGGCGCGGATCAGCCTGACGCGGCCGAGGCTGAGGAGGGTGGTGGCGAAGGGGAAGCTAGTGAGAGCCATCAGAGCGGCACTGGCGACGACGGAGGCGGCGAAGGCGATGCAGGCAGCGAGGCGAACAATGCAGCAGGCGCCCCCCCTGTACCTGAGATGTCAACCTCCCCAGAGGCGGCACGTACCGCCCCCCGGCCTGCTCAGGGCCGTACGAAGGAGCAGTACAATCGGTACTGCCGGGACGCGCTGTTCACGCCGCAGGCCAGCGCCAAGCTCAACGTGAGGGCGCTGCGGGTGATCACGCAGCACACGCGCGCAGCCAAGCCGGCGCAGCAGGTCCACCTGCTGAACGCATACAGTGCGACGCAGGAGCAGTGCTGGTGTGTGAGAGGGTCCTGCGGGTGTGACATGCGTTTGCGGGTGTGTGTGGGAGGGGGGGGCGACCTGGGGAGGCGAAGGGGCTAAGGGGTAGTCCTTGGGTAGTCGCATATGCTGGGGGGGAAGAGCCGCAGAGAAAGCATTCTCGTGCCAAGGGGATTCAGAGAGGGTGGGGATACCTCAGGGGTGCATGTCACGTGCATGTGTTTGTTTCTGGATAACCTGGTGCGTACCCCCAATCAGTCTTTGAGGCAGCATTGAGGTTCGCAAGCCGCGCAGTGTGTCGCGCTGGGCTTCTGGCATCGCTGGTGGTTGCCGCTGACAACATACCCTCACGGCTGGTGTCAGCACCTCTGTCACTGCGCAATCGATGATGCGAGGCGGATTGGGAACCCACAACTGCATGCACGTGCAGTTGCGCGCACACATGCACACGGGAGCTCCCTCTGACACATGCACGCGTGCGGCGCTGCTGTGCCAACCTCTCACACCCACATACCCCTGCACACCCTGCACGGCCCCACAAAGGAAGCACACTGCATGGCCCCACACAGGAAGCATACTGCACAGCCCCACACAGGAAGCACACCGCATGGCCCCACGGAAAATAAACAACTCCAACCCACCATCCGGGTCCGCTTCCTCTTCTGTGGCGCCACTCCGCAGGGCCACCACCATGAACGACGGCCGCCACTTCCCCCCGCTCGCACCCCTCAAGGTGCAGCGCCTGCTGGACATCATGCACCACCACTTCGCGCACACGCTCAACCTCCACGTCCACGTGCTGCAGCAGCAGCAGCAGCATGCGCGTGCGCATGCTCGTGCCTCGCTCGCTGATGGGGACGACTCTACGCATCTCCACTTCCACGGGTGATGACTGTACGAAGACGCATGGTGCTCCTGCGCTGACTGCAAATGATGGGTTGGGGCCGTTTAAGGCCTGCATCATTCATCCCTGCTGCTAGCCATGGGTGCCAGCTGAACACCAAAAGAACTCAACTTGGGGGGTTACATGTTGCGGTGCACACGCGCCCATTGCATGACGGCTGGTAAAACCGCTTGGTGTGCCTGCATGATGGCTTCATGGCTATGCATATGTTGATCATATGCAGCTCATATGCCAGCTCATTTCAAAATGCAAGGTGACCACGATTACAAAACGTGCATGCCCCAACCATACAGCTGCGCACATCCACCGCTGATTTTCAATTCAAATGCTGCATTCATTCGGGGTGAGCGTGCGGATATTGATTACAAATTTCCGTGGGCCCTCAGTATTCTGCATGGAACCGGGTATGTCGCCAGCAGGGGCATAACAGACCAATCCCAGTCTGCACCTAGGTCCGCACACCTTGGTCTGCACCTTGGTCGTACCGGCTGCATGGTTGCTGCTTTACTGCGGTATTACCCATTACCACTGACTTCCTGGACTGCCTCTTAGCTCCGCACAGGTTGCATTTATGCTCAACCTATTTCGCAGTAAGCCTTGCCACCAGCCCCCGTCAGTCAAATTGATTCTAGGAGCAGGCGGTCACTGGGGCAAGAGACTGTCAAGCACTCCTCACCTGGTTCTCCGTTGCACCCCTTGGCATAACCTGGGCTGCCGGACTGCATCACATGCCTTGCAATGCATGGTGAATGTAAATGCTAGCTGGCTGCTCCTGCCAACCTGTGTGTTGCAAGGGCAGGGCCTTGGACGAGATGAGCGGTTGCATGGTCTGTACTGATGGGCTGGCGTAGTGCCCCTGCGGAGACCAGAGAGCATTTCGTGTCTGGTGCATGAACATACGCTTTGTTATCCTGTGTGTGCGACTGGCATGACTGTCCTGGGCTCAGCGTGTGCCGCGTTCCGTTGCGTATGTGTGCTCTCGCCTGTTGTGTTAGACCCTGTTGCTACTGCCGCTCATAACTGGACCTTGGTCTCGGTGTAGCGGCATTCAGCCTGCAGGGGATTCAGCCTACTGCGATGTTGACCTTCACCTGCTGCCCATGACACAACCGACTGCTCACCACGTTTGCCGTGTATTCCCACAGTGCAAAGCAAGTGTATGCGGTGAACGTGTCTGGAAGCGTCCTCCAAATCCTCACTCCTCACCTTGAAACCTGTGACAGCCTGTGAACCCGCCATGGGGGAGAAAGACAAGAGCAAACACAAGTCCAAGGACAAGCACAAGGCCAAAGACAAAAAGGATAAGAAGCACAAGAAGGAGAAGCACAAGCGGCGCGGCAGCTCTTCAGATAGCTCTGACAGCGACGCAGGTATGCACTGACTGGGAGGCACAGCATAACCATGACACGCAAACCACCAGGTTCACTGTGCTGGGTCCTGTTGAGAAGAGCAAATATCTCTGTTTTGTTGGCATCCTGCTGCGTGTCGTCCATGTGTAGCTTGCAACTTGAGTGCATGTGGCTTGTTCAATCCGGCTCTGCCAAACAGATGAGAGGCCGGAGCAGCAGCTGCGACGGGAGCGTGCTGCAATCAGCATGCTTCGTGACTTGTTACGGAGCTTCCCGGGTGTGAGGAAGGACTTGCGAGCGGTGAGGGCAGTGCTGAGTGACGTTGATGCTGCTGCCTGCTTGGTGTGTGTTGGCCAGGCCGGCAGGCTGTTCATTTGCTTTCGTAGTGCTAACTCTATGTGGTTGCCTGCAGATGCTTTGGGAAATGGACAGCGGGAAAGCCTCAGACATTTCAGGTGAGCAGCAAAGTGGAATGTGTCGGCAGAGTCGCTGTGCAACCAGCCAACACCAGCCTTGCTTTGTATTTGCCCAGGTTAGGTCGGTCGGTTGTTTCTGCCAGCTTGCTCTGTGCTCTTTCTCCACACGCCCAGTACGCGCCGGTGGTTGGGCTGACTCGTTTTGAGACCGGTCTCCGGTGCCTGCAGGCGTGCCGGACGCCGATCTCAAAGCGCACATAGAAGGGTTCTTTGGGTTGCTGAGGCTACGGCATAATGGCAAGGTGAGTGTGCGTGCAGGCACTTGGCCGGGCACTGGGTGCTCTCCTGTCCGTAAAATGTGGCCCGCCATCGTGCTTGGCCCAGCGTTGCGTTGACTATGCACGTGCTGTTGCCAGTCCCTTGAGTATTACACCATGGTCATGGCAAGCCTTGAACCCCTGATTGAACCTATGGGAAAGTGCCATAAGCAGGCCTGATTAGCTTGACACTGACTCATGGATGCGTGTCGCGTTGTGCATTCGACGGTACCGCTATTGCGCATGCGACTGGCCAGGGCGTGTATGGCCTGCGCGACCGCAAGCAGCCCCTCCTCCCCATCGTTGGCTTTGTGTTCGACGAGCCGCCCCGCCCGCCTCCAGTTAAGCCCACACCAGCCGCAGCCCCGAAACCAGCGCTCTCCGTGCAACAGCCACCCAACGCCCCTGCTGACCCAGATGACTCACGCCAGCCACCTGATCAGGATATGGATGGGCAGCAGGATGCGGCCGTACAGCAGGATAAGCCCGTGGTGGCAAAGGTGGCGGGGCCAGCGTTGCCGCCTGGGTTCCGGAGCGGAGGCCCAGCAGACGACAGCCCAGGTGCGCTCCCCATAGGGTGTTCGCTGCGGTGTCTCATGCGAAGCTGATAAGCGGCATGACAGCCCCTGGCATTGAAAGATGTACTGGCTGGTGCATCAGTGCAATTCATTTCACATCAATAAAACACCGGCGGAGCTGTAAGAGCTTCTCAGGAGGGCCGTTAAGAAGTGCCGTTTGAACTGCTGGTATCGCATTGCCCCGCAGGTACTTCAGGTGGTGATGACGACGGCAACCGCAGCGACAGCGAAGGCGGCGGCAGGAGTGCGTCCCGGGACAGGTCCAGGGAGCCCGCAGCAGCATCAGGCCGCGTGGCCAAGGGGCCGGCGATGCCCCCCCGGGAGCTGCTAGATGCTGCCGCAGCAGCGGCTGCGGCCATGGCGGCGCTGCCGGAAGAGGAGTCTGAGGACGGCGGGGGGGAAGGGGGGGGAGGCTGGGACATAGACATGGTTGGCCCGCCGCCGCCGGAGCTAGTGGAGGAGATAGACGCAGCGCCGGGGAACGAGCGGGACGCCGAGGTAAGCGCGCACGTGTGCGTGCGCGTGTGCTGTGTTAGAAATGTTTGTTCCCGTGGGGCCGTGCAGTGTGGTACGCGTGAGGATAGGTGTGTGTGTGTCAGAAAGCGTTCCCGTGGGGCCAAGTAGTGTGCTTCCCGTGGGGCCGTGCAGTGTGCATATGCGTGAGGATGCAACCTGCGCCTGACGATGGCGAGGTGTGTAGGCTGATCTGGCGGCTGCCGCAAAAGGGACAGCGGTCTGCTGGTGGTCCCAAACGGTCTGTGCGTGTGCGCCAGTGTGCATGTGTGAAGACTTGGTTGTGATGTGCGCACATGCTGACATGCATGTCGGGTGCGTATGAATGGCAGGGTGTTGTGCGCCGGTGAGCCTCTTCGCAACATACGGCACATGCGGGCTGGCACTTCAGGTCGGCTTAACAACTTCCTTGTGCCGCCTCTTATTCCACTGACTGGGTCCACTCCGCCGCAGGTGGTGCGCATTATGAAGGTGCTACGGGAGGCCACCAACGCAGCCAACTCGGTGCCCCTCAAGCAGCAGCTGCAGGGCCCGCCGGGCGCGCCCCCGGCAGACGCGTACTCCGTGTTGGGCGTGACGTCCTCCGCAGGGCCTGCTGAGGTCAAGAAGCGCTACATGCGGCTGTCGCTGCTCATCCATCCGGATAAGTGCAGCCACACCTACGCACACGAGGTGAGGCAGGCGGAGAGGGGAGTGGGGCTTGAGGGGGAGGGAGGGCTGGGGCAGGGGGGAGGAAGTGATACCCGCCATGAGCCTGCAAGAAGCATATGCATTAGCGCGCTGGGACTCGAGCTGTGATCGGTGTTGGTTTTTAGAGGATGTACAGCCGCATGCGTATGGATGGTGAAAGCGGCGTGGGGCTCATGTGCATTCATGTGCATCTAATCTGCAGTTTGTGTTCCACTCTTGATATGTAAGACCTTGGACTGCCTGCCGCGTCTTCCGGGGGTGGCTCGGGTTGCGCAGCGGATGCGTACAGGGCAGGGGCTCAAACAGCACGCACTGCAAGGGTTTTGAGCAATAGCAGCACCGAGGTGCTCCGAGTGTCGAGCACCCGCAGCCCTTTGCCCTACAGGCTCCCTATGCATGTGGATTGCGTGTGCCCATGGCGTTCCCGCCCTTCCCTCCCGATGCGCCGCAGGCCTTCCAAGCGGTCGCCTCAGCCGCCAAGACCCTCCAGGACGCGGGGCTGCGGGGTGCGCTGGACGCCAAGCGCGAGGACCAGGAGCTCCGGCGCATGGCGGCGGCGGCGGCGGCGGAGATGGAGCGCGACCGCGCGTGGAAGGTGGCGCGCGGCGAGGCGGTGCCCGGTGAGCCGGCTGACGCCTACCGCCCGTACACGTGCATGCACATGGGCACGCATGCATACATGGGCTCACATGCATGCATTGGCACATGGGCGCATGCAGAGGGCGTGAGTGTATCAGACCCATTCATGCTCCATGATACACATGCATTGCATGTTTTCGTTGCCTATCCTATTGCCAGTGCCGGTACCGTGGCAGATGGTGTGGGTAAGTGGGCGTATTTAAACGGTTGGGGATCAGGTTGGGGATGGGGATCTTGGATGGGCATGGGGATAGGGTAAGGGTGGGGTAAGGGTGGGGTGCGAATGGGCGCTGAACTTGCAGACCGGCATGGACACGTGGGGAGCGACCACCAAGCCCCACGCACGTTTACCGCAACGCTTTCAGACCCACCTCTGTATGAGCGGCTTGCCAGCTATAGTGCGTACGTCCTCCCTCGCCTGACCCCAACCAACCCCCGCTGGCCCCATGCATGCGTATGCGCTGTCGTGTCCAGATCTGATGCCGGGCGCGGGCGGCGGGTTGCAGCGTGACGAGCGTGACGAGTGGATGACCAGCCTGCCGCCGGAGCGCAGCGCCACGGCGCAGGCGCCACAGGGCAGCCAGCGCGCCTTCATGCGCAACGGCGTCAAGGTGCGCGCCGCACGCACGCCGCGCATGCACCTGCCATGCATCCATCTGCCATGCATGCATGCACAGTGTGTTACACGCATGGATGCATCCAGCTTTGATGGGAGGGATGCAGCTAGGCGACGTGTACTGCGGGATGCAGCAGGTGGGTGAGGGGGGAGCTTCGCGTGCATGCTGCCTTGCCTTGCTGGCCTTGCCTTGCTGGCCCCTGCAACTCACTCAAGATGAAAAATCCACACGCACGGGGGTGTGCATGAGCGCTCGCTCGCGTGCAGGCACGCTTACCCTGCTGCTCTCCATGCCTTCAACCACGCTTTGCACTTGGCTCTTGTCCCCCTCCCCCCTCCCCCTCCCTCACCCAGCTGTTCTCCCCTCATCCACCCCTCACACATGCCTCTCTCACATGCCTCACGGGAGCTTCTTCCTGGCAATCGCCTCACACACATGCCTCACACGCATGCCTCACACACATGCCTCTGGGGAAGCTACTTCCTGACACAAGCCTCACACACATACCGTGCGCTCGCAGTCCCGCGGCGACACCTCCGCCTGGACCGACACGCCGGAGCAGGCGGCGGCGCGCCAGGCGCAGCACCTGCTGCAGGCCGCGACTGACAAGTATGTGACACTGGCGCTGCCGGCGGCGCCTGGCGGCGCACCGGGCGACAAGTCCGGCTCTGGCAGCCTGATCGACGCGTACAACTCCCAGGCGCGGAAGAAGTCCCTAATGGAGCTGCATTTAGAGGCGCAGGTGCGTGTGATTTTGTTGGATGGGTGGCCGCTGATGGTAGCCAAGAACCGTATAGTGCACCCATGCAATGCATAGAGTAGTATCCGCCTGGTGCGTGGGCGTAGGCGTGGGTGTGGTGTAAGCCAGGAGGCGTCGGACAGGCATAGACTGAAGAATAACTGTTGTTGAAGGCTGCGGGTGTTGTGCGAGGCAGTTAGCAGCTTGGGCACGATCGGGCACTGCTTGGGAACGTGCCGTACACTGGCGAGTGGGGTTATGACTGTGCTCCCTGCGCAATCTACACACCTACCTACCTCCCACGCACTGTCCGCGCTGTCAAGAAGGTGAACAGCTGTGCTGTCAGCTTGCTGCCAACAGGCCGCACGGCAGCGAGTGGGCAAAACGTGGCAAGCGTGCATGCACCCCCATAATCGCTTGCTCACCTACCCCAACCTGCAGACAACCTGCAGACAGGGCGCCCTAATTACAGTACTTGCAGCGATCATGAAGTGCTGCGCGGCAACCTGATGGCTTCACTTTCTGCATGCATGCGTGCACCACACGCACTCAAGCACAGGAGAAGGAGAAGCGTGGCGGCGGGATCAAGAAGCCCAGCAAGAAGCAAAAGACCTCAGAGCCGGGCGACGCGGCCGGCGCGGCCGGCGGTACCGCCACAGCTGCACCCAAATCCTCCAAGGCTGGCGGCAACGAGTATGACACAAGCAAGCACGCGTGGCGGCCGTTCGATCGCGAGAAGGATCTGGATATTAAGCCGGTGGGCCTTGACGCGTCAGCGCTGCTGAAGCGGGCCGGCGCGATCAGCAGCAGGTTTGGCAGCGGCGGCTCTGACGGCAGCCGCTCCTTCCTTTGACACACACACGCACGCGCTGGTGGGCTGACTGTGCACAACGACGGTTGATGGGGTTTGTTCACCAAATGAGATCGGTGCTGGGCTTCTGGCTGTTGCGCTTGCCACTTGAGATTTATGTGCGCACTGCTGTGGCCATCCCGTACTGGCCTGCGAGGCCACCAAACGCAAAACCAATCGATTCGCCAACTCGTGCGTTTTGCGTGCTGCGCCATACACCTGCTTCATGGTTTCTCAGATTCACCATCAGCCTTGTCACCTATTCAACGATTATACACCTGCTTCATGGTTGCATGCTATCGTTGTTGTGTAGCCTGTTGGCTGTTGGCCAGATGTTGGAGTCGGCAGCGTTATTGCCGCCTGTTTGTGCAGCTGTGCTGCTTTGCCGCTGAACCGATGTGTGCGTCAACCCGGGGGTGGGAGGGACTGGGCCTCATGTGCCGGACCAGCCAAGTTGCCCCTGCATGTAGCACGTTTCACTGCTGCTGCACAGCTGCAGCATAACTCATATCTCCCTGCATACGCACACTGCGCCCCTTCCACCACGCGCTGTCAGCCACATGGGTGTACTGTATCCGTACTTGCCGTATGGGCTTGCATGTGTGCGCCTGCACGTGTGGTCTGCGTCCATCACACCTCTTCTCTGTATGACCTCCGTAAAGTTACCGAGTCGCAGGCAGGCACTGCTGTTGCCTTTCCTTTGCACGAATGCGCGTGTGGGGTAAGTAAGCCGCAGCGTGCAGCAATCAGTGCGGAAGGGGCATTGTGACGGCTGTGCATGGAGGACGCGGTAACGTCGCGGGTTCTGCAATCAGGCTGCTCTTCATTCCCCTTGGACTTGGCGGTTTGCTAAATGGATGCTGCACGCAGTGTGTGCCAGTGGGGTTGGGGTCCTCATAGTTGCATGCGGATCGTCCATGCTGGACGGCTGGGTGTGGCAGAACGCATGCTGTTGTTGAGGCGCGGCCACCTGCATCAAGTCGCGCCCGCCCCCGGCCACCGCCACCCCCGCTGCCACACACGGCCGCAGCGCAGGTAAGGCGTGTGGGGTGCTGCAACAAAAAAACATTGGGGGGAGACTCCGTAATAGTGCAAATATCTATTGTGTGCTCTGCCTGTCGCAACGCAGGGAGCAGGCCTGCTGAAACCCCTCCTCAAAGCCCCCCTGTAGGAGATCCGCATGGGCATTGCATTTTGTAGGCCCTTTTGGCTTCGGCGCCAAGCGGAGCCCTCTCTGCCCTGTGGTTTCCAGCACGTCTGAAGGGATTCGTCGATGGCAGTTTGTGGTCTTTTGCCGACTCGCACTTGGCGCACACAACCCTCTTGAGGCACCCATTCCGACGTTGAACCTCCTCTCCACTCTCCATACCTCCCGCGCGGTACTCAGCTATTTAACCTTTGTTGGTCTGAAGTTAATATATTTATAGGTTTTGCCGCGTCATACTAGGCGGCAGATTTCGTCCAGTCTGGAGCCCGTTGGGCAGTGTGTTCTACAGTTCTGAACTCACCTTGGCCTGGAAGCAGGGGCCTGTGCCCCCCTACTTGATCGGAGTTGCTGAGGAGCAGCAGAAGTCAGCTTTGTGGATTCTTTTGGAGCCCTCACCCCGTGCTTGTCTTGTCACAGCTGGGTGTCAACATCGCGTTTGCCCATCAAATCGCCGCGCCGGCCATGACGCCGAACCCGGCGATGCAAGTGGAGCAGCTTGTGCTGGAGCTGCAGCAGCAAGGGATCCTTGATGAGCAATTCACGCAGCTCATGCAACTCCAGGATGAGAGCAATCCAGACTTCGTCGCGGAGGTCGTGCAGTTGTATTTTGAAGACAGCGCCAGCAAGCTGGAAAAGATCTGCGGCATGCTCAATGGCCCCAACCCAGACTTCAACGAGCTGGACCAACTCGTACACCAGTTCAAGGGGAGCAGTGCCAGCTTGGGGGCTGCGACAATAGCGCAGTTATGCATCAAGTTGCGAGAGGGCTGCCAGACACACGACCACCAAACCTGCCTGGGGTTGACGGTAGACCTTCGGAACGCATATAACTTGCTAAACTCCAGATTGCAACAGTTCTTGCTACTGGAGCAGCATCGGAAGGCCACGATGTCGTGAGGACACGTTTGCGAACGCCTCCTCGTGCTCAGCCGCACGAAACAGGCCATCCACCTCTGCACATTCCTGTTTGGCACGCAAGTTTTACATGTTGTTTTGTGCAGCATAGCCAAGCTGCAAGCAGCATCCATGGCAACTTGGCTGCCACTCGGCGGTCACTCGCCGGCCCCCGACTCTCACCGCGGCACTGCGTCCACGCTAAGACACAACAGCGTTGTGCACCTGGTACCATTTGGACCCGATGCAGTATTGTTTAGAGATAGCCTGATGTGGCAGTCTGCTCTTCCCTCATAAGAGTGCGCTTGTGTTCGTTGCTGCGCCCTCGCGATGTGGACCGGCGCACAAAGCATGAACCGCTTCACGTCCCCACCCGTCTTTTTTCCAATCAACTGTTGTGTTTTGTGATGCCGCCAAGTGAACCTCCTAGCCCAAGCGCACTACATTCGTGCCTTGTGAGCACAGCACTCCCCGAACCCTGCAAGCCAACGCCATCGTTGGCAAGTCCACTGTCTCTTGGTTGCGAGTTAGTGTGCGCATGTGTGTGTACAAACGGGTTGTTGTTGGTTGAACTTGGAACGTTTTGTGTCTTCCTAGGCCTCAGTAACGACTCACGCTGAAGCGCCCTCTGCGCGCATAGTGTTGAGTTCGTATGCGTTGAGTTGGCCTCGCGATGCTTGCATATGTGCTGCGCAACACCTGAGCCTGTGGCAGTGTGAGATGTAATTCCGCACGTTCTGCTATTCTGCTGCCAGGCCTCGCAGCCTGGCCCCACGCCTTTGTCTGTGCCAAAACACCGCCCGAATGTATCTACCTTGCTGCAATGAGTTCTGCACATGCTAGCTGAAAGCTGCATGCGACACACATACCAGCCATGTGTGCACGCAGTGCCATAACAGGACATGCCAGTCATATGCAGCTTCTGCGCGATGACAGAATCGCAGCACTTGACGCAGCTGTGTAGGTGCGCCCACGTCCTGAGACTGAGAGTGCGGACATCACTTACTGCGAAGGCCAGCACACCAAAACATTACAGTTTTGAGGAAGCAGGCACGGCAGCAAGCTGTGTTAGCACACAACGCACTGCCGTGACTGGACCCAGACGCGTGTTTCAGCGAGCACAAGAAGTGTGCAGGCGCTTGAGCTGACGGTCACGTTTGCACCGGCCGCAGGTGCTGGCGACATGGCCGCTGGAAAGAAGTTTGCAAGCAGCACGGCTGCCACGCACTTTACTATAGGCCTGCAAACTGTGGTTTGCTCTGCATGATGGACAGTGTGCAGGTAGATAGAGGCCGGGTCAGGGCGACAGCGTTGTCATACTGTACGCGGTGGTATGCTCACACGGGTGGGGGTGATGGCACGGCTGGCCTGGTCTGTGGGGGGAGTGCCAAGCAGGATGCTTAGGTAAGACCCACCAAAGCATGATGCAAAACAAACACTGACATTGTATCACGTACAGCGGTGCTTCACAAACGCAAGGCACCGGGTGGCAACAGCAGCATGCAGCAACAGCGAAGCTCGCAATACACCAGCAGCAGCAGAGCAGCGCACAACAGCAGCAGCGTGCAAACAACGCAAAGAATATTAATGGAGCCCTGCTCATGATTCTCCAGTATCAAGTAAATAGCTGGTTGGACATGCAACCGTCAGCCCCAACCGTGCTTCAGGCTCGATGCCAAGATAGTCGCACCGCAACGGCAGCGCTGGGTGCGGGTGCGGGGTGTGGACAGGCCGCTTTGCAAGCGTGTCACGTGACGCTGTATAATTAATATGATACGTATTAATCAATTCATGTGCACAACGACCAGCGGCGTCGTCCTGCAGCAGCGGCGGCTGGTGGTGTTTGGACACACAGTATATGTGCACGCGAGCGCAGGCGAGAGCGTTACGCAGGGCGTCACGCCGCCAGCCCTCGCCCCAGCTATAGCAAATCAGCAACGACGGCAGCAGCCTGGCTACTACTGGGTCTGCTGCCGCTGCTGCTGCTTCTGCTGCGCGTTGCGCGCCACCTCCAGCTCGATCATGCGCGCGATGACCTCCGCCTCGCTCGTGTCTAGTGATAGGTCGCTCATCATTTCGTCCGCTAGGGCCTCTGGGTTGTCTTCGTTGATGTCATACACAAACCCGACTTTCTTACGCATGCCCTGCGGACCAGCAGAGCAGCACGGCGGCAGTACAGTGTACAGCGCCAGTACAGCGTCTAGGAGAGCCAACTCGTATGCCTGATGGAGCATGCTGACATGAGCCGTGTGCCGACGTTGCGGGTGCCACAGCAAGGTAAGATCCGGGTCGCAAGCTGCCTGGCATGCCACAGGGCGCCACAGGCGAATGCGCACACCACTCAGGCATCAATGCATTTGCCAAGCGCCATGCGCTCGCTTTGGGTGGATGAACATTCGGTGGCCGTGCAGGCCGCAAGTGGACAGTCAGGATTATAATGCAATGCTCAAGGAGTGTCCTACTGCCCATGCAGTTCGTGTAGGATGACCCCATCATGGCCCATGACCCATGCACTCAACCATGCAGTAATGCACAGTCAGCGCTGTGTGGCCAGCAAGTGCAAAACCTCCTCAGGATGGGTGTGGGCGAGTGGTTTCGTCCGCGCGCACCGCGGCGTTCACTCACGTTATGCGTGAAGCTCATGGCGAAGCTGAGCGCTGCGTCGCCCCTCATGGAGGAGTTGCGGGCGCGCAGGTTGATGGGCTGAGGCACGTTGAGCCCCAAGGTCAGGGGCCGCGCGACGGGCGGCGGCGCCGACTGCTGCGGGGAGCTGCCGGAGGGGACCGACTCGAAGCTCGCGCTCAGGCCGTCCTGACTGCGGTGGCCCGGGGGCCCTGGCGGCAACAACACAACATAGACACAACAAAAGAATGGAGAGCGGAGTCGTGTCGGTCCCTCAGCTTATGCACCTGACACAGCCGTCCATGACGCATTCTACATTGACACATGCACGACGAAAATGCAATCTGGCTGCAAGTTCAAACCCAACCTGAACCATTACAGTTGTACATCCAATGCACCCGAAAAGCAAATGCGCCAACATAAGCATGATGATACAAGGAACAGCTGTTCACAGTTCACCATCAGCCTAGCACACAGCTGACATTGTCGCAAGACACATGGGTTGACGCCACCGCCAACGACAGCACAGCGGGCACAGCCGGGCACACACACATGCGCGCGCCACAGGCGGCACACAGGCAACTGGACGCTGCGTGCGCACCTGAGCGTGACGAGCAGCCGTCAAACAGCACGTCGGCCTCGTTCATGTCGTCGTGCTCGGGGATGGTATGCAGGGAATGCTCCTCTCCGCCACTCAGCGCACAGCTCAGGCCGGCGCCGATGAAGCTCAGCCCGCTGCTGCCGCCACCGCCGCCCGCCACCCCACTCACGCCACTGCCGCTGCTGCCGCCACCGCCGCCGCCGCCGCCACTGGCTACGAAGGGATTGCTGCCATCCCTGCTGCTGCAGCTGCCGTCGCTGCTGCCTGACGGAGACAACGGGGCGCCCCCGCTGACGTGGCCACCACCGCCCGTGTTGCCCCAGGCGCCCGCCGAAAACGGAGACGTGCTCGCATGGCCACCCTGGAGTCGCATACTCAACCCACCAGCGGATTCGCATCCAGGACCGGGGCTGACGGATGCGGGCTGAGCTGGGGAGGGCGATGATTGCCTGCTGGCTCCGCCAGAAGCTGCGGACGCGATGTACGACGACGCGGCGGTGGGCGTGTGAGGGCCGCCGTGCGGCAGGCCGTCCATCATCGCACGCGGCGACGTACCTAAGTGGCCCGCGTGTGCAGAGGGCGACAGCGGCGGGTGCGCGTGTGCGTGTTGGTGCGGCGTGGCCATGCTGGCGGCGATCAGGCCCATGCTGCTAGCGCCGCCGCTGCCGGGCGCGTTCAGCAGCGCCGGCCCGCGGCCGCTGGCGGCGAGCGCGCCCGCGATCGTCACCGCGCCCTGCCGCGCCGCCCCGTTGGGCCCGGCCGGCGCATTCAGCAGCGCGCTCAGGCCGCCCACGGGCAGCGTCGACGCGGGCCCCGCCGACAGCAACGCCTCCAGGCCGCCGGGAGCCCCGGCCGCCGACCCCCCGGCAGACGCAACAAAGCTGCTGCCGCTGTGCGGTAGCATGGCGATGCCTGACATCGCACCGTAGCTCTCCGACGGCGAGATAGAGTGGGACAACGGGTACGCACCTGACGCCGCGCCCACGCTCCCGCCGTTGCTGTACCTGTACATGCCATCCCCGCCGTCGCTGCTGTTGCGGCCGCTGCCCGCGCCCACGCTGCCGCCGGCCGCGCCCAGCGCGCCCTGACCCGCGCCGGTCGCGAAAACCGACGCGGGGTTGAGCAGCCGCGGCAGGGGGCTCGTCGTCGGCGTGCGGTCCCCTCCAATCGACATCACGCTGGAAGCGTCCCCCAGGGACATGCCGGGCGCCCAGCCGCTGTTCTCGTTGGGGGAGGGCTGGTCGATCGGGCCAGAGTGCGTGGTGACGACCAGCGGCAGGACGATGGCGCCGGCGCCGGCGGTGGGCGCGTGGTGCAGCGTACCGCCGATGCTGATAGATCCGTTGAGGCTGCGCTGGCCGCCGGAGGAGGAGCCTCCGGAGGAGGTGCGGAAGAGCTGCGCGGAGGGGATGCTGGTGAGGCTGTTGCGGGAGACGGGGCGGACCTCGTCGAAGAACGCGTGCTTGAGCAGCTGGCGGGCCTCCGGGCGGTTGGCGGGGTCGTGCGTGATGCACAGCTCTGCGGGTGGTGGAGGGGCGAGGCGCGCGTGTGAAAGGGCATGCACGCAAGGGATGCGAGCTTGCCAGCACCAATATTGAGCGAGCGCTGGTGCAGTGTGTGACACACGATACGGATACGCCTAGGTTGCTGCTTAATGCATGGGCGTTACAGAATTTGCGGCTGGCGCGTTACGCATGCCACACCGGCACTGCATGGCGCGCGTCAACCGCAATGTGCGCACGTACTGGCGTGTCTGCGTGCCTTCACATCTCAGCCAGCTCAGCAAAGGCGCTCACCAATGAACTGCCGCAGCTCCGGCCATTTGAGCTTGTCCATCGACTGCACCGCAGCACAGCGGCAGACAGCAGCATGTGCACGTCATGCACAAGGGCGCAGGCGGCACAGCAGAGCCTCAGCATGCGAACGTTTGCTCCCCTGGAACGCCTCAACAGGTAACATGACAGGTGAAAATGAAAGGTTCCAAATCCAATCACGCTTTACGCTTTTTGGGGTGCAGTGTGGCTATTGCGACAGCACAGGTAGCATGCTAAAAGGGTAGTGATTGGGGGCGGCAGCCCCTTGCTGAGATGTGCACCACGCGTCACCACGCACCTCTGGCGGGATTCCCGCTGTAACCTTCTTGTATATCTGCGCTGCGTTGCGGCACTCGCAGTAAGGGTACGAGAGCGTGGCCAGCTCCAGTAGCACCATGCCGAACGCATACACTGCAGCCATAGGCGCGGCAGAAACACACAAAACCGTCCACCTCATGCGACATCATGATCACTGCCCTCATTCCATGATGGCCTGATCGGCCAAGTGATGGAAAGTCAACCATCACGGAGTGCAGGACGCGGCTTGAACAGTAGGACTTGATGCCACATGGCATATGCATGTGTTGAATGCTGTTGGTCACAATCAGTAACTGACCATCGATTTTCGCTGTGTACCGCTCCTCGTACAATTCTGGCGCCATGAACTCGGGAGTCCTGGAGGAATGCACGAAGCCCAGTTAGGAATGCACGAAGCCCAGTTAGCCACAACCTGATGGGCCAGCAAGGCCACAACCTGCAGGCTTGTCACAGTCCGTTCATCGCTGATGTGGTGCGTGGGCGTGGGGTTGACAAGCAGCGTGTCCTCGAGTGTTTCTGGCTGGCACATGCAGAACGGCCTCACAAGGCAACAAGCAGTCGCACTGGTGCTGCACGTGTGAGGCTGGGAAGCACTCATCAAGCACGCAAAACGCCACCAACCAAGCCTAGGCCCTTTGCTCTTTTGGGTTTCACGCACTGGTTCGCTCCAGCAGTGGTTGACCACCGGCTACCGCAGGCTTCTTGCAATGTCAGACGCACGTACGGTACGCCAACTCCAGAACACTCACCCCAGCACGCTCATCGCGCATCCGTTGCTTGACTGAGAAAGGGTGGCCAAACCAAGGTCCCCTATCTTCACCTCGCCGCTTGCACCGTTCACAAAGATATTGTCCGCCTTGAGGTCGCGGTGGATAATTGCAGGGTCGTGACCGTGCAAATAGACAAGGCCCTGGAGACAACAACGCGGGAATATAGTACAAGCAAAATGTTCATTTGTACGCCTTTCTGTCACTTGTGCGGATGAAGTGCAGGCTGTCAGGAGCGGCATGGTGCCGACACAATGTGCGCCAGCCGTCTTGATTAGCAAAGAAGGACTGACCACAATCAGCGCCTGCTGAATGACCCAGAGCCCAAAGCCACGCCTCAGCTAAGGACAACACCTGCTGTTGGCAGCCTGCTCCGAGCGTGCCTGTAGCGTCCATTGCCTTCCACTGGGCAATGGTGGTGGGCCTTTTTGCGCATGCCGGCCAAGCGCCGCAGCAACAGCCAATGCCCGCCTATACCAAGGCATTTGCAACAGACACTTGATCGACTTGCCTGAACGATTTGCCACGCCCAGCGCTTGAGGATTGTCAGGTTGAAGAATTTGCACTTTTTCCGGTACCTGCGCCGAGCATCCGGGCAGGATTGCGCTAGTGAGCTTGTCAAGCATGAAAGTCCCTCCCTTACATATATAGAAGTCTTGTGCACCAGTTTCAGGCCTTCGAGTCACCATGTACGAAGGTCCGTTGTTCACCGTGCATGGAACAAACCAAAACGTGCATGGGTGGCAAGCAGCGGTAGGTGCTGCATATCACATCAGAAAAGTCCCTTATCACCGGCAAAAGCACAGACTGCCTGGAGTAGCTTCAAGGGCTGGCCCCAGGACAGTGGGGTTGCCAACCAAACCAAACTGTAAATACTGGCCGAGCTTCGCACAGGCAAGGCACTGTGTTACCTCCACCCCAACCCACTCTGCAGCGCCTATTACCGGCTAACCCGAGTCCTTCCATACTCACTGTCTCAGCGTGCCATCCTTGAAAAATTCGGTGATAAAAACAAGCGACGACGTTGTTTGGTCGAACCACCAATCGAGACAGGACATTATGCTTTTGTGCTTCAAGGCCTGGATATACACATAGCAGCACGGGCACAAAAACTGCCTTGTTTACTTGGAAACAAGAATTCCTGGTATTTCCGTGTGATAGAGCGCTTTTGCACGTGCGGTGCAACGTCAGAACTACCCAGTCCTACCTTGAGTATATTGATCTCTGCAAACACACGTTGGCGTTCCTTCTCTGAAGCACCGCTCAACTCAGTCACTCTAACCTCATTCCAAGCCAGCTCACGGCCCTCTTCGTTATCAAAGCATAGGTAAACCTGCACGCGTGGCACACAGATCCGTTTTGCCAGGGTTTGTGCACAGGAAGGGCAAACCTAGGATGTCGCTTGTTGTTCAACATTCACACCTTTTTCTGTGCTCCCTGGCCCAGAAGGTCGCCCTGCAGAAACACGACCAGTACATTCACAAAACCCGGAATGATTGAGTGGTTTGAGCACGATAGCAAGGCACCAGGGGCAGAGATTGCAAACTCCAGAAACACCAAGGCTTGCTCATGCAGCACAATCCGGTGTCAAGAAGGGAGAACGCTTCCTCGTGTGAGAAGCAAGGTGAAGAACCACAAGGAACCCCACAGGCATGGCCCCCATCGCCGAAGTGCATAATACGCAACCATGCAACCTGAACAGAAAGCAAAACTTGCCTTGTGGTACTTGTCGCGGCCCATGGGCCCAAAGCGTCAGCACCAGTGTGCTGGTCGGCACAGGCAAGGAATGTATACAAAGTTGCGCGCCTGCGGAAGTTCGTGCCCGGTGAGCTTGTCAAACTCTACGACGACGAACTAGTCTTATACACCATATCGAAGTGCCCGGCGCGCTCGAGTGCTTTGAACAGCAGTAAAGTGCTCTCAAGGTCCCAGGTTGGTTTCTGCACGTGGGTGGGGTGCTGTGGGTGATTGCTTCTTGAACAGAATGCAGAGTTCAAACAGCAAGACCAATCCTGTACAAATTGTTTCTTGTAGTGATCACACGCTGCGCTGCGCATGTACGTGTGGTCACGTCGCTCCTCCATCCGGTGCCGCCCGACATCCCACCTGCCTCCCACCCTGCAGTCAGGATTGTTCACTGCATTACAACGGCAACATGCCAGCTCTGTCATCTCCTCTACCACTTTACAACGCAGGCTTCGATTCATAAAAGTGTAGAAGTAGAAGTTACAGCCTCACGGAGGTCACATTGCTGATGCAGTCGTATGCGTGCGCCATGCGTGTTGCAGTACCGTGTGGGTTGACCGCTCGAGCAGGCACGGCCCCACCGCCAGCATACGCAACAGCTGTGTGAAAGTGTGCATGCATAAGTGCATAAACCAAGCACCAGCTTGTTGAATGGGTTGCAGATGCATGCGGCAGTGGGGCGCGCACTAGCCTGCTCTCCACAGCAGTAAGTGAGCGCCCCAAGCACAGCACGCGGAAGGCTTGCGGCCCTCAAAAACATAGCAAACACTCCACAATCTCACAGTTCTAAGGATTGGCGTGCTGCGAGCGGACCTATTAGATGCGATTGTTAGTTTGTTGCGATGGGGCAGTGAAGCAAGGGTACAATGCTGTCCAGGTCTAAAGCGCAGCTTCACAAGGTGTGACGGCGCCCACCGCATGAAGTGGGAGTGCAAAACGCGGGGTGTCTGCGCAGAGACAGCCATTCTGTAGGGTCAAACATTTGGCACGCTACCCAGTGGTTGCTTAGCGCAGTTGTTGATTACGCAGGCGGAAGTGGGCAGCGTGGTAAATGTATTTGCAGCTGCAAGCGGACGGCACGCGGGGAAGTGCATGCACGTTGTCAATTAGCTAAACAAGCATGCGCAGCAGAGGAGTGCGCCGGACAATGCTTACAAAGGGGGCAGTACATGCATCAATGCAGGCAGTGACCCACATCAGGTCAGAGGCAGTACATCGTCATGGGGAACAAGACACAAAAGCCGCATGGCGATGCCAACCAAGCGTGACATGCACACAGCCAACGCACGACAGTTGGAGCATGAGCGGCTGGGTGGCGGGGGCCCTCCTACGCATCAGTGGCGGCTGCATGTAAGCTCCGACAAATGTTTGTCCACAGCAGTACCTAAGAAGGGGGCTTTGACATTACCAAAACAAGCATCCACGGTTTGCAAACCACTCCCCCACACAGATAGCGCTCTCCCAGCCAAGTACAGATCCAGAGGTGGAATTCCCGCCATCTCAAAATCGTTGTCATTGAAAATCGCTGGGCGAGCGGCTGCTTGCGCGCCTACCTAACCCCATGCATGCACACAGCAGCGCATGCATGCACGAGCCATCTCAAGTCATCCAGCGTGCGATCATCACCCATACCGAGCGAGCACGCTACGCTACCCGCTGCAAAGCCAGCCCAAGCCTCACATCCACTAACACAAGCCTCACATCCACTAACCACCATCGGCCCATTGCACATCGCTGTGCATGATGTAGCCGTCGCTGCGCTTATGCGCACGCGCATGTGTGTGGTTGCGAGAGGGAAACACGTGAGACGCACGGTGTATCAGGAACACCGACCGCCAGCCTGTTTGCCAGGTTGCCCAACCGTGTGTGTCTCCTCCGCAAGGGGAAGGAAAGGTGTGCAAGACAATATTGCAGCACCAACAGCGCCGGCACACTAGCCAAGTGCCAGCTGAGCGAAGTTAAGACCAACTCGGTGTTCCTAGAGTGCGTCAACCTGCGCCCGCACCATCCATGGCACAGGCAGGAGCACCGGCGGTACCGTTGGCGCTGCCAACCTGGCCTTGCTGATGCAGTTCGCTGTATGAGTTGCCGTAGAGCTGCTGAACAGCAGGCGCACCATGGCTGCTGCTGTCCACGTGTCTGCACGGATTCAGGTGAGACGGAGAACGCAAGGAGTATTTCGTGGTGCCATTTGGTATAACGGGCGCAGGGCCCCGTGCGGCAAATGCCAGGCCCAACTGCGCCTGAAGGGGGCTCTGAGGCACTGCTCCGCCTTGCTCGCAGAGGAGAGCGTTGATGGCTGCGACCGAGGGTTGCCCTGCTGTGCTTGTGCGGGTCCCGTTTGCTTGCAAAAAGGCAGTTGCCGGTATGCTTTGCTGTGAGGATGAGGCGCCCTCAATGGTCATTAGAGCCCAGCCTGAGCTTGGGCCGTCAAGGAGGTGAACACCCGCGACTGAAGGCCTGTTAGGTACGCTTGTCGTCATTGTCACGCCGACGGCACCACCAAGAGAAGAATCGTGGCTAGAACCCCCTGCGGGGTCCTCTGTGTCACACCATTGCCAAGCGGCGGGTATGCTGGACGCGCTGTTGTTCCCAACGTGTGAGGGCTTCTTGTCGTCGAGCTGCACAAAGCGCAGCGTGTCAGGGTTTATGTACGGATTTGATGGCAGCACCCGCAGTGCAGAGTCTGTTTCTCCAGAGGTGGAAGCCTCAGCATGAAGATCCAGGGCTGGGATCGGGCTGGGTTGGCAACGCTCTTCATATGCTGGGCTGGCTTTGTCAGACGTTGCAGATTGTTCTGCTGGCAATTGGTCGCGGTCACGCTCGTCCAACGCCGCCTGCAAAGCAGTCCAAGGGCACATAGTCCCAGGCTCTTGTTACAGCGGTGACCCAACCTGAATGCCAACAGCCAAAACACAGGGTCTCGCCCCCTAAGGCCGTGCTCAGAGGTGAGTCAGCCAAGCTGGCGAACGCTTTGCCTACCGGGCCTGTGAAGCAGGGCAGCAGGCAACGCTGCAAGAACGAACCACGCTGCGGCATGAGGGCTGCAGTCAGGCAAACTTAAAACGCCCTCTGTCAGGTGGCGCCCTGCAGCCACCGTTAAGGGTGTGGCATCCGCTGGCTTACGCAACAGGCCTGACACAGCTGTCTGCAATTCTCAAACCACTGCTCTGCGTCTCGGAGACAAAAGCTGTCTGCTGACCTACCACTACAAGCAGCCAGCTGTGGCAGTAACAGGCTAGGGCCACGCGTGTGCTAAGAATCCTAGCGACAAATTGGTGAGAGGTTTTGTCGAAAGAAGTGGTCGTAGTGGTGTTCCAAGGTTTGACGCAGTGCAAGCAGTCCTGGGTCTGTTGAAACATGTCAATGTTTGCAAATAGGGCCGTCCGAATAGTCCGTGGTCACGTCCGCCGCAAACGTTTGGGCATGCTACGGAAATGTGCCGTCCCATCATGTGACAACAACAACACGGCTTGTACTTCCCCCAGAAAGCACCATCACACCAGTAAGGATGAAGGAGTCCTTGGTGTTCGCACACGGGGCCATACATGCCACTTCTACACGCTGCGGGCCAAGTGTGGTAAACACGCGTGCGGCTGCATCTTGCAGGCCTTCCTGGTTCAGAGTGCACCGGGGGAAGCGGCGGCGTGGCACGGCCAGCGCACAGCCTGACACGCATGTGGGAGCTAGACGCCGCAAGCATATAGGCGGGCTGCGGGCGCAGCATGGTCAACGCTGTTCCGTCAGCTGACAGGACAGGGCTGCAGGGTGTGTACCCAATGGATATTGGCCTGCAGGCATGCAAATCCTGGAAGGCTGACGCTGCACCCACGCCAGCCAACGCCAGCGCCATGCAGCACACCGCGGCATCAATACATTCAACAGCACCGTGGGGGTGTGCACAATGCAGGCGTGGACAATGTGCCTGTGGGCGTGCATGCTTCAGAGCTCCCCGCTGAATCATTGTGGCCCAGTCGCGCAAAACGCCAATGCCAAGCTCCCCCAGGGTTGTATTGGGGGGAGGGACGAGGTCTGTCACATTCCCTGCTGTTATTGAGGCTTGAAACAACATTATCACACATCGCCTGTGCACAAGGTGGTGGTGGTGGTGGTGGTGTGGGGGGGGGAGATATGCTTCAACTGAACAGGCTTCTGCTGTTCTATTGCGGGCTCAACGCCTTTGGTCCGCTCGTCCGCTGACAGCACTGCCTCTCAATCCACAACATCGCTGCTCAGCCCTTGCACCCCAACTCCCATGCAGTAAAACCCCAACGTGCCCAAAATCAGACTGCGTACATGCATGCAGACAATCATGCGCTGCCAGACGGTCAGTGCGATGCTGTACCCCTTTTGCGCTGTGCTTTGAACAGCAGACGCAGGCCAGGGATAAACCTTCATGTGAGATACCGTACATTTGGGCATGCGATCATGCATATCAATGCACAACATGGTAGCAGCGATGCTGTGTGAGCTGGATGCGAGAAGCATTCAGTCTTGCCGATATCCCCGTTCACCGACCATGCATTGGCGTGCACAATTACGGAACCCTGGGGCCGTGCCGGGGCGCTTGTGAGGAGCGCAACACGCTCATTACGAACACCGTGGTGTTGCTGGCCCTGCCCCGCCTGACCTGCACAGGCCTGAAGGCAGCGGAGACAATCGGCTCCACCAATCCGGATGTCCCTGCCTGGAGGATTTGCTGTACCAGCACAAGCGTGTGGGGGAACTTGCCTAATAATGGTCCCATGCACTGCAACCAAGCCGACACGTTATCGCATGGACGAGGTCAGCCGAGCAACGCAAATACTTCTGTCCAGGTAATGCATTCAGCTGGAGTCGCTGCGATGCAGCCAGCACGTCTGTGACCCGCCTGTGCGTATGCCCCGTGTGGTGTTGGGAAGGGGGGGGAGGGGGAGGAACGCGCAGCTTCCCACCCACCTTTGGATTGCACAAAAGCTTGTGCTGCTTGCACACACTTGTCCAGGCACGCACAGCGGTCAAGGCCATCATGCTGTGGTGGGAAGTGTCCTTGCACGTTGACCTGCCCTGTTGTGGTGCAGTTAGCTCTGCCATTTGGGTACCGCTGGCAACATGGGTTGCCGGAAGGGGGGCACAGAATGCTCAAACACATGCACCTTGAGGATGCGAACAATAAGCAAGGCTAGACGTTGAGCCGATTAGGCAAGAGTATGTACTGCCACACCAGCTTTTCGTCCACTACCTCTTACTGGCGTTGTTCGTGGGCACCAATGTGAACGATGTAATACTTCTACTGCAGTGACTGACTGGCGCTTCCGTCATACTAAGCAGCGTGGAAGCCATGGACCTGAGCAGGCTTCTGGACCCGGACTCATGGGATCTGGGCAACGATCCAGACCTGGCACGTCTGCGTGTGAGTGCGTGCTGCTAGAGAGATGATTGCGTGAGGGCCCATCATTCGGTGCTCGTGGCTTGGACGAGCTGATGCACGCCAACAACGCTCTTTTGGTGTGGCCTGGATTTCGCTTCCACCACAGGAAGCAAGGCACCTGCTGTGTGCGTCACGCCAAGTGCCGGACCTGGACGCGTACGTGCGTGTGTTTGAGACCAGCAACGGAGCTGGGCAGTGCACATCAGTGTGGAAGGCGGGAGCTATAGCATACAGGTTAGTCAGAATACTACCACCAGGCATGGGGCAGGCAGGTTTGCTGTGGTTCGATCTGCACGTAAACGCCGGGGAAAACTTGACGCCGACATCATCTTTCGTGTTCAAACTTGGCTTTCATGAGCAATTGAAGCAGTAGCGTTAGCAGGTTTGAAGTGGTGAGTACACTGCAGGACGCGTTTCGCTGAGCTTGCATTCCCCACGCAGGTGCCGAACGTGCCAGCTGACAACATCGTCAGCCGTGTGCATCCAGTGCTTCAAGGTGTGTTCTTTGAGCGCCTGCGCCTGACCCGCACTTGCACGGCTCTGCCTTGAGTCCCTCCCCCTCCTCACCTCCTTGCCGCACGTCAGCACAACGATTAGCGTGCGGCAGGGGGGTGAGGCGGGGTGTCGCGCTGACGCTCCTGACGCCCGCCCCCACCCGCGCTCGCCCTCCCGGGTGTGGGCGTTGACAGAATTGCACCTGGTACCGTTTGCATGCGACCTGCAGGCGGGAGGGCATGATAAGCACGACTACGTCATGTACCGCTCCCCTGCGGGTGGCTGCTGCGATTGCGGGGACCTGTCCTCGTGGAAGCTCGCAGGTGACATGAGCGGCCGGCCTAGTGGCCGCCGAGGCAAACTCGGCACAACCACCACTGCCGTGCTACACTTCCTACCGACACACATCGGTCTCTGCGTTGGGGGCAGGGTTAGGAACGTAGGATGGCGGGAATGGCAGGTACCCTTGACTGGGTGACGACACTCATCCCTCCCCCCCCCACACCAATTCCCGCATGCTCGCTGTCCACAAGATGCGTCTTGGCTTCTCAATCCATTCAGGAATGCCACCAGCACCCATGTGGCGTACTTGGATTCATGAGCCGTGCGATGCATGATACATGGTGCGAAGCATGCCGCAAGCAAGGGCTACGCGCAGTCAATGTGCAACTGCCCTGGACCCACCATGGTTTTGTATTGCGTGGTTTGTACTGCTTGTACCGGCAGGCTGCTGCCCTGCCCACAAGCCCCTCGAGGAGGCGTGCGTGCCCTCCCTGGACAGCGTGCTGCCGCCAGCTCAGCGCGCCGTGCTCAGCGGCGTGCTCACTGCTGCGCTCTCACGCTTCACGTTGGCGGTGCAGGTGGCAGCAGGTGGGGCAGTGGCAGAGCACGCGTGTGCGCGCTTGTGATCCTAAACATTCAACCACACATTTTTGTGGGACCCGTGTTGTACTGTTATGAGGCCCAGTGGGCTCGGTGCCACTATTGCCGGCACCAGGCCTGCGTGCGGATGTGCATGCATGCCAGCTGGCATTCATGCGGTGCATTCATACATACCGGCATGCTGCACGTTCCTATTCCCGCATGCATCTTCATTTCCGTCTCCATTTCCGTTCGCGTTTCATATCTAGGTGGAGCCGATTATGTGTGCAACAAGGCGTGTCAGTGCACGTACCGTACACCTGTGGCGGTGCGGGTGGACACATGTGCGACGCACGAGCATGGCCAGAGGGTACGAGGCAGCCCTGCATGCCATGTCCAGCATGCTACGTGTACATGTCTGGCATCAACCGTGTGCACCATGCACAGATTTATACCTTGGAGCTCTCCAGCCGAGGCTGACACAGTGACACTCCCCTTTGGATGAGGGCCGGTAACGCTCACAGATGCCCAGCCAAGCAACAGCAAACCAAACTGAACGCATCAAACCAGCATTTACATGGCACACTTGACACCTTCCTGCCTTCACTTGGGGCCCTAACGTGGAGGCGCCTAGTAGAGGCAGTGCTTGCACTGCAAGCCATGCTCCACCGCATGGATCATGTGGAGGTGGTGGTGGTCGTGGTGGTGTGTGGGCGGCTGTGGCCCCACCAATCAGGTGGAGACCTAATGCAGCACCATCAGAGCCTTGCCTGAGTACTCACAACACTCCTTGGCAATGCAATATCCTCTGCGTGGCGGCAGGGCACGCGGGCGGGGTGAACGCGAGCGGCGCCAGCGCAAGCGGCGGCGTGGACCGGCGCCTGGCTGCGGGGCGGGAGGTGGTCGCCATCAGCCTGCAGCTGCAGCGCTTTGCAGCGCTGGCCGTGCTGCGCCCGCTGTTCCGACAGGCGAGCCGCCCGGCAAACCCTTTCTCGCTCACCAGTGACGGTCTCGTGACAGTCTCATGCTCGCGTTTTGCAGCCGCCGCGTCCGCACGCTTTGGCACAAGCCTTGCTTACATGCACCACGTGCCGCGCAGCCTGGCCTCTGTGCTCTTTGTGTGTGTGCACATGCGCAGGCTTACCTGTGCGTACTTAGCCTGCACTGCAAAGCCCAGCTATGGGCATTACGTATTCGATCATCGGCCGTGCATGCTGCAACATCACTGACCGCACTGTCCCTGGCTGTTTGCATGTATCAAGGGAGGCTCTTTTTGCGTGTCTACTCACAACTGCCCAACAGATCTGCATTGAGCCGCTCTCCCCGTCCATGCCAACGGCAGTCATCCCCATCGTCAGCGCAGCCACATCGGACGCCTCCGTGTCTCCATTGTCGCCGCTACCGGTGCTCTCAACGCCATCATCGTTGTCGTCGCCCGCACAGCTGAACGCGTGCGCGGAGGGCCTGGCACGTGTGTCATGCCACCTGGTGCAGCAGGTGCTCAGCGGGGGCCCGCCCGCCACACACGGCAGCACAGCTGCCGGCGGCACAGCTGCTGGCACCCCTCATCAGGTGGGTATGTGGTTACGTGAGGCAGGATAACGTCCATGTATAACGTTCCAGATCTTGTCTCGCACAACCAAAGCAACAACAGTGATTACGGGAGGAGAGCGAGCGTAATGTCCATGACTTCACATGAAGGGCTTTTCACCAATCATGCATGCGCAGAGGCGTTTCTGCCGACATTGAACTGTGTGTGTGCCTGGCATGTGTGTGTCTCCTGCAGGACTGTATGCTGCGGAGGTGGGTGCTGAGCCTGCTGGGTCTGCAACAAGCCCAAGCGCAAGCCCACGCACACGCAAATGCCGGCCGGGCGTCCGCCCGGGTGGTTCGACAAAGCCTCGGCAGCCGTGGTGAACACGACATGGATGCCGACATGGACAACGATGAAGACGCAGATGAGGAGGAGGAGGAGGGGGAAGGGGAGGAGCATGGCGGCCATGGTGGAGGCGATGGCGGCGGCCGGAGCGAGGACGCGCCTCTGGCGGAGCTCACCACTCTGTTGCTGCTGCTGCTGTACGAGCCACAGTGCAAGTACGAGTGCACGGTGGGTTTGCGTCAGGCCGCACTCACGCCCTCAACACAACCAGCGCCAACGCGCCGGTATGCACCCCTACGTGTACAGCAGGGTCGCAACCCAGTTCTCACTCACTCATCAAAGAAGGTTATTCATACCTTTTGATTTGCCAGCAGGCGCCACCAAGTTTTCACCAGATGTCGGCCTGGCCAGAAGCTGGAAGCGTAACAAACTGCAACCTAAGAATGCGACAGGATGCATTTGGGATTGTTGCTTCATCGAATAGTAACCCCTAACAGAATGTGCCTCTCAGAGCGTGTTGTGTGGTACCAGAGCGCGCTGTGCGTATGTGATGTTGTGTGGCGCTGGGTATGCTGCAGGTGCACCTGCTGGAGGTCTACGCGGAGCTGCTGGCGGCAATCGCCAGGCCGCTGCCGCCGTCAGCGTCCGCGTCGCGAGCCCGGGGCGCGACTGTGCGCAACCCTCTCACCACAGCGCTGGACAGGCTCACGGTGCAGCTGTTCAACGCAGAGGACGTGACGGTCAGGTGCGTGGCGTGGTAAGGGTGAGGGAGTGAGGGGGTGAGGGGGTGGGCTCAGCTGAGTGGGGTCGTTTATCACGCCTGGGTTGCATCAGCATGCAGGGTGAATCACACAGTTCAAGACAGTAATCAAGAATTGCTGGTGACAACGTCAGAAAGGCATTCCATGGGCTCACCGGTGCCAGCGTGGTTTCCTTGCCGAGGAGTCCTTGGTTCCCATGTTGTTCCTGTTGTTGCCGGGGTGGTAGTTGTGACCATTCTAACAAAACCCCTGACCCCCAATCGTCTGTCCTGCGTCCCACCTCGCCTTTGTTCTTTGTGCCTCCGCTTCCTCCTCTCGCGCGAACTACTGTACCACCAGGCTGGTGCGGGAGCAGGGCCTGCTGAAGACGCTGCTGGCCACACTCGCGTACATGCTAGGCAACATGGTCGACCACATGGATGGCGCCGGCAGCGGTGGCGCTCATAGCTCCTCCTCTCAGGCGGGTGGTGTCCAGGCATGTGGTGGTGTGGATGACACGGCGGCGGCCGCCTGTGCACTGCTGCTGCCAGTCAGTGCCTCAAGTGCCCACAGCCCTCACCCGATACAAGCCTGGCCGCTGCCCAGGCTGAGTGTGAAGTACATGCACTGACAATGAAATACCAGTATGCATATGCGGGGCAGGTTGCGCCGCCTGCCCGTCAGAAACATGCGCCTGGATGCATGCATTCCGCATGCACTAGGCACAGCACCATCACCTGCCTAGCTTCCTGACTTTCTGAGTCAGCATTCTGACTGGTGTTACCAGTGACATACAAACTGACTACTTGACTGACGCAGTGACAGCTGAGGGGCGCTTGTTTGCGTGCTGATGATAATACCACACACAGGCAGTCGTTGACGTTGATGCCCTCAGTGCAGAGTACGGCAGCATCCGGCGCGTGCTGGGTGACCTCACCACCATCCTGCATCACATGCCTGCGGTACAGCACATGCTCCTGGGACCCACCTCGCCCACCACCGCACCAGGCACCACCGGGACCGCACACGCCACCAGCAGCCAGCAGCACGCGCCGACCCAGATCGCGGCGCTGCCCGAATGCCAGCAGCATTCACGCCAGCATGGGGCTGAGGGCAGCGGCCATGCGCCCGCATGGCGGCAGGAGCTAATGGAGCATCTGCGCCATGAGCTGCCCGTGCCGCCTGTAGTGGCGCATGCGCACCAACCGCACACGCAGGGCCCTGCACCGGCTGCAGGGCCGGAGGCGGCACCGGGGGCAGCAGCAGATGGCGGAGGGGGAGGCATGGCCGAGGGTGCTTGGCGTGTCGGCTGGGTGGAAGCGTTGGCGCCAGTACCCGACAACGCGTCTTTGCATGACCTGGTGGCGTGCCTTCGCAAGCTGCAAGTGAGCTGCTGCAACTCCATAGGGGCTTGGTAATATACGGTGTAGCTGCCTGGTTGACTCCCTGGCTTGCAGCTTGCAACTAGCTGCAGCCGGACTTTGTTTCCACCCACGGATTCTCCTCCCGGTCCATGCAGCTTGCAAACTTGACAGTGCCAAACTTGACAGTGCCAAACGTGGCGCATAGTCGTGAATATGACTGCCGTAGAGATGCAGTGGTGGGGTAGCAATGTCTGCTCGCACTGTCGCGTGCGCTAATATGCCATCCCTGCTTCAGCGCTATGCTTTGGGGCATGCACCGAAGCTCTTGTCCTGGACACGCGGTTCAGGGGTTGTTTTCTTGTGCGTTGCGCAGGGTATGGTGCCACACACATGTCGCCTCAGCGGGAATCCAGTAGAGGCGCGACCACAGGTGGCGCTGGCGGTTCACCTTGAGGTGCGTACCGTGTGACCGATACGCGTTTGAGGTACATACTGCGTGTCCAATACGAGTCTGTACTTTACCTAGATGCTTGCAGGTGCACAGCTCAGAGTGCACTGGACATGCATATGAGTACATTCAGGCCTGTCCGTGCTGCATGCTGCATCCTGCCGGTGTGCCTTCTGCTCGTGACATCCTGCTACCGCTGCTGCTGCGTACCGCCGCCACCGCCGCCATGGCTAGCAGGTCGCGATGTCTACAACGAGCGACGAGGTGGTGACCACGCTGCGCTGCCTCCGTCCCCACTCTGCGCCCATGTCGGTTTGTGAGCAGACCGCGCTCCTGGCGGCCGCCGCCGGCTGCGTGCTGAGGGCCGCGGAGGAGTGGGCGGCGGCTAACGGCGCGCTGCCGAGCGCGGCCCGCGTGAGCTTCATGTCGGCGGTGCTTGGCCGTGGCGCGGGGCCGGGCTTGCACGACGCGGAGCGTGTGTATGAGGACGTCGCGGCGGGGCGCGTGGCGGTGTCGCCGCACCTGCCTCTGCACCGTACGGTCGGCGCGTTCATGCGGGGTGAGCGAGCGGGCCGCGCCGCAGACAAGGGGGCTGCATGTGCAGCACAGCTGCTGCGGTCGACCCGGCCAAGAATTTGCTGTTGGCCTGTTCACCAACTGCATTGCATGAGTGTGCATGTGGGGGGATGAAGGATGGGGATGGACGCTGGATATAGGGGCGGGTATTGTCTAAACCACGTCCAACAGTGCACAACTGCATTGTGTAAGAGCTTCATGTGCTGCGCGTTTGCTTGTTGCGCAGCTCTGTTGAGCTTGGAGAACCAACAGGACAGCCGGGAAGCAAACACACACAGACCGGCAGGCGCAGCCGATGACGCTAGCGGCAACCCACACGCAAGCGGCTGCCGGCATATGTCACGAGTGGCGCAGCTGCTGGCTTTCCAGAGCAGCGCCAGCAGCGCGCCGCCGCGGCACCCCCACCATCATGACCAGCGACGCAGCGCGTGGCGGCCCCTCTCACGCCACCTGCTTGCGCTGCAGGCAATGCAACAACAGGTCTGGCCCGTGGTGCCCATCACACGCAACGCCGGGGTGTTGCATGGATGATCTGCGCGTTGCTGGCTTATGCACGCACACAAAGCATGACGGGCTGGACCCCAACAGACATCGCAGTCCCCGTTTACCATTACATGTCGTGCACTACTACTTGTGTGCAACCCACGCCATGCATTGCCACTGTTCACACCTGCACAGCTGGACACGCCCCTGCTGCAGACACCCCACCCCACCCGCACACGCAACGCAACGCAAGGCTATGATTCACATCATTTGGAGGATCGGTGTGTTGCAGGTTTGCAGGGCGCACCAATTGAAGCGGCGCGATGTGCTGTCTGACCCCTCACCTGTTCGGATCACTACAGGTGTATAATCGGATGTGGATGCGCAACATGGACGACGTCCAGCCGATCCTGCTGTATTTTCAGAACTGGCGCGACTACACCACCGACATGGACACGCTCATGTTGCAGGTGGGTAGGCCGAGGTCACACCAAGCTGTATGAACGCATCACATCCTTACATTACTTCAACTCTCTCTTGTCATTCGAACCCAATGCCTGCAGCAGCAAGGGCCTGATCAACATGCGCCCATTCAAAATCCGAAATTTTTTAACTTTGGAGGTCGTTGCCTTCCGCTATGTTTGTCGCGTCGCTGCTTGCGCTCCTTGCGCTCATCTTCGCTTGGCGGTGGTGACTAATGATCGTCGCCTCTGCTTGCACTTTGCAGTGCTGGATGGCGGTGGAGGAGCCCAGCGTGGTCCTTAAGGACGTCCTCGCAGCGCTGGGCGCCGGGCCACTGCTCAGGGCAGCAGGTGCGTGCGCGTGTGTGCGGCCGGCCGGTAGAGGTGATGGCGCCGGTCGGTCGCTTGTTGTGCACGTGTTGGGTGTTGTTGTCGTGGGGCAGCTGTTGCAGTGGGTGTGGGCCACCACAAGCTTGCAAGACCAATCAAACAACCCATCTGCTCCCTACCACCACCACACCCACCCTCACAGCTGCCTACGATCTGCCACCTTTTTAAGCGGTTTTTTCCCCGTTTTTGTGTATGAGGGGTGTGCACTTGTACGTGTGGGTGTCAGTAGATGGTTGGAGAGGAGTAGACGGAAGAGACAGAAAGATATAACGTGTGCGTGCGCGTGTGTGTGTGTGTGTGCAGGCCTCCTGGAAGGTCACGGCGCAGCACCATCAGCGGCGTTGCCCGAGCTGCAATCAGAGGCGGGCCTGGCGGCGACGGCGGCGGCGCTGCGTTTCCTGGTGGTCTTACTACGGGAGCGGTGAGTGCCATTATGTTTCGCATAAGCTAGGCCTTTCTCTGGCATCATGGTTGTCGCAGTGCATTTGGTGGAACAAGCAACGTTCGCGCCAACGTTTGCGCCAACGTTTGCACTTTGGTACCTGTTGCCATACGCGCGAGTTTTGGCATCAGGTTGACAGTGGTCTCTTGCCCTGTGCAATGGCAGTGAATCACTTGGGCCATGCTCAACAGACTCCAGCACTGGCATCAACGCTGCTGAAATGTCAGTTTTTGTTACAAACCAAAAACAAATCCTGGGGTGTTGCCTGCGTTGCCATACTCTGCGGTTGGCGCGTGCGTCAGGGGCGTGTGTGGGTTACACCCCCGAGAGCGACTGCGGCAGCTGCTCGTGTGCTGGCTGGCGGTGCGCGATTGGGGCTACGCACAGCTGGCTGAGCTGGTGCCCGGCGATGTGGGTCAGCAGTACAGCCCGGCGGACATGGAGAAGGTGCGTACTGGATAGGATGCCCCATGCTTGCACTGGGTGCCGTGGTCTCGTTAGGATCTTTTGCTGGGGGACAAGTGGTTTATGCAATGGGTGATGCAGCAGAGCACTGAGGGGCAAAGGGACCGGAGAATGCACTGCCAGCAGGCCGTATCTCTCAAGGGGTCAGGATGGTGATGCGGATGATGGGATGGCGATCAGACGACGGCAGAATGCACGCATCAGGGGGTGCAGAACGCAAACGCATGACGTGTTTCAGTGTTCGCCATGCATCCCTATTCATCGCACAGGCAGCAACGCACACGCCATAGCCTCCTCCAATGTATTCCCCGCACTGTGTGCACGGTGAATCTCTTCTGCTCGTCTGGTCCCCATCTGGGAGGAGCATGGGCCATTTGGCCAACACGCTCCATAACATAACATAATATTCTCACCGCTGTGTGCACGGTCAGAGCACCACCCACTGACTGAGCGCAACCAGTGTTCCTGCAGTACACGACGCAGATGTTCGAAAGACGCGGCCTAGGGCTAGGCAATGCGATTCCCATGGGGCCGTGCAGCGCGCACAACGCATGCGATGCAAGTGTATTACGCCCTCTCAATGCCTGATGGCCTGCCGTGTGTCCAACTTAACGCTCACAGGTGCTGGCGGAGGTAGCAGAGTTCCGAACGCCTAGCTACAACGCGCCTGGGCAGCACCGCCTCAAGCGTGACGCGTGGCGGCTATTCGACCCTCACTTCCTACACTACACCTCCAGGTGAGAGCGCACACACGCTCGTTATACGCATGCACACTGCACGGCCCCACGGAAAGCACACTGCACGGCCCCATGGGAACCAACCATTTCTAAGCATGCGCATGCGCCTGTGTGCCCCGCTGGCAGTGCCCACATGCCGGCATGCGCCCTGCGTGCAGACCACAAGCAACCCTGTCAGCGTAGGGCGTGGGCTGAAGCCCGCAGCGCTTGACATTTGTTTTTGACATGACCGTCCTGGCTGGTGGCTTGTGCGGGGAGGGTAGGGGGGGAGTAGCGGGCACAGCGGAGTACGAAAGCTCAGCTCAGCTCATGATTGATTGATTGACTTTACATCACTCGGCCAATCAGGCCATTCATGGATGGATGGGAGAGTGTGCGGGTAGAACGAGGAGGCGATGTATTATTAAATCCATACACTCTCACCACGCCCTTCTCAGATGGGCAGGCCGTCAAGGAGAAGTGGTCCCTCCCTGCGGAGCTGCTTGGCTGGATTCTTCTCGTGAAGAAGCCCGCCAGGCAGATCCGCAGGGAGGAATCCTTCCTCCTTGACAGCCTGCCCATCTGAAGGGGTCAGCGTTGTGGGAGCTGTGTTATGAAGGCACATGGCAAATAACAAAACTATGCGCCGATATGACCAGTGGGAGTGGCGATAATCTGCCTCACTGCCGTATCCAGGCTGGCGGCGGCTAAGATGCCGGTCGCCATGAATACCTAAGCATGGATGCACTAATGCGCGTGATGCGCCTATGCGATTATGGTTGAGGGGGCATGCAGGACGTTGTCGACGGCAGCTGAGCGCGCCATGAGCAGCGGCGTGTACCAGCCGCACTGGCAGCTGCTGCCGCCGCGCCAGGCGCTGCCGGGCGCGCTGGCCCCGCTGGAGCGACTGCTGGGCCTGCCTGAGCTGTACCGCCTGGTGCGGTACGTGTGCCAGGTGAGGGACCTAGGCAGTACACCGTCGGCGGAATGTACTGATGCTGACGGCATTATAGTACCCCAATCCTTGTTTGATTGTTTTCAGTAAGAGTACGGTAAGAGTTCCAGTATAGTGGATGCACACGGTATCTGTCATGTCCGACTTAACCAGGAGGCGATCTGCAACGGCCCTCGTCTCATGCCCACCAGTGCATCACCGCATGCACCGGTACCTCATCCTATTTCTCGCCTGTCTCCGATCATCTGGATGCGGCAACCCACTGCTGGACAGAGGTGACTCCAGGGTGGCCCAGGTTGTTGCCTAGTCATTTTCCTTCGTGGTTGTTACCAACTTACCATGCTCGTGCCGTCGTTTTCCCTGCACTCCAGGCGTGGATCAGCGGCGCCCCAAGGCTCAACGAGGATGTCCTGCTTGCAACGTACAACCTGCTGGCCCTCGCACTACATCGACTTACCACCGTCATGCTTCCCGCGGCCACCGCTGCAGCCGCCACCGCACCTGCCTCGGCCGCGGCAGCCGCAGCGGCGGCCTCATCGACCGCCGCCAGCCAGCAGGGTGCACCTCAGATTGTATCGGTGGCGGCACAGGCTCCCTCAGCGGAGGCTGCAGTGCAGGTGCGGGCGGCGGTGGATACGCTGCTCGGGGGTAGCGGTAGCGATGGCGACTCATCGCAGCCACTCACAAGCCCGCCGCACGCGTCCTGGGTGCTGCACGCGCTTAACACCTACACCTCCGGCGCAGCGCCCTCGGTTGCTGCTGCTACTGGAAGCTCAGCGGCATCCCTGCAGCAGCCCCACCAGCAGCAGCACACGCAGGCGACCGGTCTCATTGCGTTGCTGGAGGCAATGACGCGGCCCCCAGGCGGGAAGTCATCGGCGGCCGCCGCGGCTCGCGCCGGCAATATCAGCAGTGCTGTCCCGCGTGCGGACGTGCCGGTGCTGAGCGACGAGGCGTTGGACTGCTGCCAATGGCTGCTGGCGGCGGCCCGCCAGGCGCTGGCGGCGTGCGCCGCAGCTGGCTTCGGCCCTCTGCAGCACGCCGCAGGCAGTGTGCCGAGCCACCCTGTTGCGTCCGCTGGCGCTGCTGCCAGCCAGGAGCAGAGCTCGCGCCAGGCAACAGGGGGTGTCAGCACCTCACATGCTGCTGCTGCTGCTGTGGCGGACGCAAGCGCCTCAGGGCTAAATGCGGTCGGCGGTGAAGGGGAGCGGCGCAAGCAGGCGGCCAAACAACGGCAGGTGCGCGCCTTCCCGTTGTCCTGCTGTGCCAGGCGTTCTGCCTGTGGCTGCTTCCCTCGTGCGCTGCTGGCTGGCTGGCTCAGTGCTGAGAGGTTGTAGTTCCATCAGCACGAGCAAGGGCATTGTTTGCACCCAGAGCGCCACCTGTCACTATGCGCTGACTTTGTGATCACACCGTTCAGGGCTGGTCCTGGGGAGTGCCTAAGTCTGCATGCCATATCATGCCGATGCTGAGTGCACATGCGTGCAGCATGCATTGGTGTACATGACAAATCTTCCGCCCCGGCATGCACGCGCTTACAACACTGTGCGTGGTGGTCGATCATCGACGCTCTTGTCATGCGTTTGCCCAACCCACCAGGCCGAGATGATGGCTAAGCTCAAGGCGCAGCAGCAAGCCTTCCTGCAAAGCCTCGGGGGCAGCGACTCAGACTCTGACGATGACAACGACACCAACCTCAACGGCAGTGCGGGCGCCGCCGCGCCACGCCCCAGCACGGCAGCACCAGCGTCCACCGGTGCAGGCACACGAGCAAGCAGCGCGGGTCGCACTGCCCCGCATGGCACTGCCGAGGCAGGGGCCGGTGCAGCAGCTAGCGGGAGTGGGTACCGGGGCGGCGCGGGCGGCGTGGCGCCGCGTCTTGGTTCCTCGGCTCCATCGTCGTCTCCCTCCCCGCTGTCTGCGCGCCTGCTCCGCCCGCCAAGGGCACCTGCCGCTGCCGACGCTGCTGCTGCGCGCTCGCCGCTGCGTGCTGGGGGCGCCGTGCATGCATCACCTCCAGATGGCGACGGGTCCATGTCGGCGGCAGCAACACGGGCCGAAGAAGGCGCAGTGGAAGATTCGCAGGCAGTGCACGATGATGACGATGGAGGTACTGCGGCGGGACCAGCAGCAGAGCTTTCCTTTGGTCCTCCGCATGACGAGGACATGCAGGAAGGACTTGGCTCCAGGAACAGGCTTGAGACAGGTGGTCAACGCGCTCGTGTGGATGATGAGGACAATGCCGCCAGCATTTTCGTTGAGGACGGCCTAGGGGATGAGGTCGAAGGGGATGATCCAGGGGGCGACCCCCTGGCTGCGGCAGTGACGCAGCTGCTGACGCACCTTCACACAGGCTTACCGGACGCGTCTGAACCCGGGCCGCTGTCAGAACCACACGCCCCTACCCCGGCACATTCATCGGCAGCAGCAGGTGCAGCTGTCGGTATGCCGCCGCTGCCGCCGCCATTGATGTCGGGCAGCTGGGCGAGCTACGCCCCCCAGCCCGGAATGTATCTAGGGGAAGCGGAATGTGTTGTGTGCCATGAGGGACCCGGCGCAGACGGTGCGCAGGGCCCGCTGGGCTGCCTCGCGCACATGGCGGACTGCGCCTGCCTGGCGGTGCTGCCGGCCTGGCAGCGGCCGTGGGGCGCGGGCGCGGCGGCGGCGGCGGCGCGGGGCCCCTCCCCCCGCGCCTCCCGACACACCTCGCCAACGATGCGTCTCGTGCCTCCTGCTTCTGCGGCTGCCGCCCACACATCGCTGTTATCATCACCAGCAGCAGCAGCAGCAGCAGGCACACAGCCATCGCCCTCCAGCTCGCCACCACAGGTAACCCCGTCAGGGCAACCGCAGCCGCCACCGTCGCCGCCGCCGCCACCTACAGGCCTGCCGCACCCGGCAACCGCCTCAAACTCCCCACTACCAGCAGATCCAGCTTGGACGGGGGAAGTTGGAGTGCAGCCGTGGCTGGCGCGCTGGCGCACGTACGGCGCTGCGCTGAGTAATGTGGATGCTGCGCCGGGCCTGCATGCGCACTGCTGCGGCCACCTGATGCACGCGGGCTGCTTCTCGCAGTACAAGGAGAGCCTGCGGCAGGCGGCGGACCGCGGGCAGCACTTCCCCGGCGCGCACCTGCTCAACACGGCGCAGGGCGAGCTGCTGTGCCCGGTGTGCCGACGGCTCGCCAACTGCCTGCTGCCTGCGCAGCGCTTTGTGTGGCGCGGTCCGCGGATCGTCCCGCCCGCCTACGCGGCCTCCGCGGCGGCAGCGGCATCGTCCGCAGGGAGAGCGGCGGCCGCGCCTGTGGCTTCGGTGGAGGCGGCCGCGGCAACGGCAGGTGTGTTTTTTTCAGAGCTGCAAAGGGGCAGACAGGGCACAGTGCATGCATTACATATTTACATACATCATTTACCATGCACGCACTCTCTCATTATCGTGCTTGCTACGGTAGCAACGTATTTGCAACCGTAATTGTGTATTGAGGCCTTGCTGCTTGTGTTGTAGTGAGACTGTATTGTGGCTGTGGAGTGTGGACCCGCAGTACTGTGTACTGCTCAGCTGGTGGCCTGCAACACCAAGCGTGCAACAGAATGCAACGCATTCTGCACAGTGGATAGCTTTCACGCCACTGTCTGTCACTGATCCCGCAATCTCCCGGGTTGATCGGCTGGCCGTTAGTGCATCGGTGAGCCCGCGTGTGTTGAAGACTGTACAGGCTGAGCGCGGTACAGGCGTTTGCGGCTTGAGGTGCTCGTGCTCATCTCCTGCCCTTTGCTTACGGACAAACCGCCCTGCATTGCGCTGGTGCGTGCCATATCGGTTCCGCTATTGTGGCAGGCACAGGCGGCGGCGTGATGTCCACGTCAAGTGCACCCACATCCCTTTCCCGGGGGCCCGCTTGCCATCCATTGGCCACCCATGACACGACAAGCATCAGCAGCGACAACGATGAGGCAGATGACGTTGTCGACATGGAGCACGATGGTGCTGTTGAAACGGTGGCCGCTGCCGATTTCACGCTCGGCGGAGAGGTGATGGCCACCGATTCGGGGGTCCAGGGTGCAGGTGCCCCTCCACTGGAGTTTGACATCGGAAGCGCTAGCCAAGCCAGGCGGCAGCAGCAGGGAAATCCAGCACAGCAGCAGCAGCAGCTTCTTATGCAAGAAGTTGCTGCGGAGCAGTTGACGTCGGCGGGGTCTCCTTCGGTCAGCGGTGGCAGCGGAGCGATCAGCGGCAGCGGCAGCGGCAGCGGTAGCGGCGTCTCCGGCCCCTTGCAGCGGCTGCAGCGGGAGGTGCGGCGCAGTAGCAGCGGCGAGGACTGTGGCTCCCCCAAGCTGGCACGGTCTTCCATCGACGCCGTCAACGCATTGTCGCGCTCGTTGGTTCGGTCCGCGCGAGTGGACGATGCCTGCTGCGCAGACGGCGATGTAGAAAGCGCTGGTGCTGCCGGCGCTGCCGCTGCTGCTGCGACTGGCAGTGGTGTCGGAGGGGCTGGTGGGTCTCGCAGCTCGGCGCTACCAGCCGCCGACGTGCTCATGAGTTCAGCAGAGACGGACAACGTTGTGCCGTCTGCCACGGCCACTGCTGCGACAGCGCCGACCATATCCCCGCCGCCGCCACCAGAGACCCTCCTGCTGCAGCTGATAACAGCGCTCCGCGCGCTGTGCAGGAGCGCTGAGCCACGGATCGATGCCTCCCTAGTTGCAGGTGCTGACGAGGATCCGGCAGGAAGACCGCCAGCCCAGCAGCAACAGGCACAGTCCCATGGCAGGGTCACCAGCCGTGAACCTGGTGAGCATGGCGAAAGCGAAGACAGCGCCTTGACGTCTGCTATCCTTGCCCGCGCCTCCGGTGCCGCCCCTGGGCTGGGCGTGTCTGGTGCGGGCTCAGCAGCGACAACAGCGGTGGGCGCCAGCATGGCAGCCTCACCAGCTGGGGCGCCTGCAGGCGATGCTGCTGCAGGCAGCGAGCCAGACAGCCTGGCTGGCGCGGCAGGTGCTGCTGCTGGCGCTGCTTCGCTTCACGAGGCCGTCCCCACGGTTCTGCCCAACGGCTGGGTGGTGGCGCTGCGGCGGCCGCCCGCATTGGACAACACGCCAGGAGGAGGAAGCGCCGGCAGTGCCGGCGCCCCCGTGGCTCCTGGGTCAACACGCACCGCTGCAGCCGCTGCCAGCGGCAGCAGTACGCTTGCGCATGCGCGAGAGGCACAGCTGCTGTATGGCCCGCTGATGGATGTCGTGCGGTCAGCGCTGATGCAGGTGCGCAGCGCATGCAATACACCCGCACGTGCTGTCAGGGCTGCTTTTGCGGTTGCATAAACGCTGCGGTTGTCTAAACGCTGTTGTGGGCACTGCACAAGTGTGACTTGGGGATTGCAAACATACGGTACGATAAAACTACGACAGACGATCAGCACCGTCCCATGGCCAATAAAACGATAAAGTGTTCATTTATGCATGCATAGCGGCTGCTGTGTGGCGTTCTGCGGTGCAGTGCGTCGGGCTGGGGTTCATGTATCAAACCGTGCTGGGTAGGGCCCTGGAAGTGCGGGCCAACGCCCTGCTCAGGAGGATGGTGTCTGCCAGCGGCAACGCCGGCGGTGCCCCCGCCCCCGCCACCACCACCACCGTCACCCCCAGCCCCGAAACCGCCGCGGTACGAACCGCTGGTGGCGGCAGCAGCCAAAGCATTCCCCCCAGCATGGGCGGCGGCGTCGATGCCGCAGCAGCGGCAGGGCGGAGCATGCCCACCAGCGCCCCAGACACTGCCGCTGCAGGCGCTGCCGCTGAAGGCCCTTCATGCGCTCGCTCGAGCCCTGCTGCGGCCGCGCCCGCAGCGCCGAGGCTGACACTGCGCGCCTGCGCGCCGGTCAAACTGACAGGCCCGCACGCGTGGGCGAACGCGTCGATCCGCATGTGGGGCATGCTGGCGCACAACGTCGCGCATTTCGAGGCCTGCCTCAGGCCGCCGCCCGCATCGCTGCCCGCGGCCGCCTCCGCGTCATCCTCAGCGCACGGCATGGCAAGCCCTCCAGCCAGGCAATCCGCCGCTCACAGCCACGTGTCGGACTCGCCACCGCCACAATCTGACCATCCTGCCAGCAACCATTTGCATGCGCAGCCGCCACACCACCCCCCAAGGGGGGTGATGTCGTCATCTCTGGCCGGGATGCAGGCGGGCACCACGACCCACCATGGCAGCGGCGGCTGGCAGCATCGGGGTGGGGGAGGCAGCAGCGGGGATTGGTCCCCGGTGGAGACCGCGCATTGGCGCGCCATGCAGGGTGTGACCGCCGCGTGCGTGGCAGGGTGCGGCGCCAACCCGCCGCTGCCGCTGGCCGAATGGTTGTGTGGCGCGTTGGAGGCGCTGACATGCTCACCGCCCGCCGCGTCACCCACCCCAGGCCCAGCATCCACGCATAGCGCTGCGGCGGCCGCACCCCCCCCTCCCCCACACGTGCTGCCGGGATCATCCACCACGCCTGCGGCGACAGCGGCGGCGGACGCCTCTGCTGCTGCAGGATGTGGTGGAGGCGCCAGCGGCGCTAGCACGAGCGGCAATGGCAGCTCGGGTGACGGGGCGGCCGTGTTGGCGCCGGCTCCCCTGGACTTCAGCGGGTGCCTGCTGCCGCGGTACGATGTGAAGGTGGTGGATGCTTACATGGCTTCGCTGCTGCCCACACATGAGCCTGGGGCCACCGGCAGCGGCGGCAGCGGCGGTGGCAACAGCGGCGGCGGTGGAAGCAGCGGCAGCGGCGCACCAGAGCGCCGTGGCGGTGGCCCTGGCAGGTCCGGCAGCAGCGGCGCTGGCGTTGGTGCGGAGCCTTTTGTGTGCCAGGATCTCTCCTCCCTGGAGCAGCTGGTCACAGATCCTTGGCTGCTGCTCCTGGAGTTGTTCGCGGTGGGGCTGTCTGTGCTGGCCGACGCGTCTATGGCGGCAGCAGCAGGGTCGGAGCCGGTGCCAGCCCTAGATAGGCGTGGTGATGGTGGGCACGGCGATGGTGGGCAGGGTGGTCGCGGGCCGCTGCCAGGCTCTACGGTGGAGCTTCTGCAGGTGCTGCTGCAGGCGGTGTATCCAGTACAGGTCAGTGCTTGATCGCATAGTAGTGACAAACAGGGTTGCCTGCTCAGCAACTACAGTAAAGCACCTGAATTCACCTGCGTCATAGGTGTTGGTGTCGGTGGTATACTGATATGCGTTTGTAACTCTTGATGCTGGACATCCCTGAAGGCAGCCATGGTTCTACCGTACTACGTTATTGTGTTTGTTCGTGTCGCCAAACCAGCTGTACTCCTGGTGGCATTCCTGTTGCTGTAATTGTGTATGACAGGCGGTGCAAGGAGCGATCTGGGGAGTTTCAAATTGGGGACCGCTGGCGGGTGTGCGCCGCGCCTGGCAAGAGCAGCACCCGCGCCCCCAGCATGCTTCTTACAGCCCCGGCACCGACACCAGCAACAGCGTGGGATCGCTCTACAGCTTCGTGTGTGCTGCACTCGATGACGGCAGCAACGGCGCGGCGCGCACTGCTGCGGACCGGTCAGCGGGCATTGCCTGCCGCTCCTCCATCCACTCCCAGCTGCTGCCAGAGTGTGCAGGCGCCCAGGCGCTCCCATTCCTGGTGAGGACTTACGCCCTGCAATGCCTGCTCGAAGGCTGCGAGCCCGACATGGGGCTGCTGGCCAGGTACTGTGGTCTCGGCAGCAATGGACTTGGTTCCGGAGCCGATGAGACCATTCCGCTGGTTTCGGAGCTGGAGCGTCGTCTGGGCGTCCTGCCGCTGGCGCAGCAGCTGCAGCGGCCACGCGCAATCGCTGACAATGCAGGCTCGCGGATGCGTGCGGAGGATGTGGTGTCGCGCTGGTGCAGCGCCATGGCGGCTGCGTGGTGCGGGGGACCACCCTACGGGTCGTCCCGCACCCCTATCACTCCGCCGCCGCCCGATGCGCCCCGGCCATCCCCCCATTCACCGCTGCGTCCTTCCGCCGGCCCTGCCGTGTCCGGCAGCGCCGCTAGCGCCGCTGGGCATGGGGGCGAGGGAGGGGGCATGTCGGCAGGACGTGGCGGGGCCGCGTCAGCGCTGGTGCCTGCGCCGTCGCTGATCCCCTTGCCGCGCCTGTTCCAGGTGGGGGCCTGACACGGCACAGCAGCGGTGTGCTGTTGTGTTAGCAAATCATCCGCTGAGGGCTGAGTCAGAAACTTGTTCACCACTGCCTGCTCAAGTGAGCAAGTGACAGCTGCCGGGCCGACCGGCAGCGCATAGTGGTAGCAGGCACAAAAAGGTCTGTTACTCTGCTAGATGAATAGTAATCCAGGCACCATCCACTCATCCACTCATGACAGCAGGTGTGTTGCTGGTGTTGGTGTGTTGCAGCATGTGCTCAACTCAACTTGACCCTTTCCTGCGTGTGTGCGCAACGGTGCACAGGATTTGTTCATCCAGTATGCCGCGATCAAGTGCCCGCAGTGCGGGCGGAAGCCTGAGCAGGTGCGTGCGTCTCCCAGGCTGACTGCGGCACGCCTCCCTTGACCATGCATCCACACGTTGCTGAAGGGCAAGCGTGAACACACACTACACGTGTTTGTTTGTTTTCGCACCTTGGCCAGTGGTGCCAGCGTGTTGCTTCATGCCTGAGGGAAGCTCAAATGCTGGGCTATATACAACAGGATTTGATTGCAAGGGTCCTGTTGTTGAATGCCTGAACATGCTCTTGCCCGAAGCGCAGTGCTACGTGTTGACGCGTGTGCAACTGTGCGTGTGTGTTGAGCTGCAGCCGGCGCTGTGCCTGTTGACGGGGCGCTTCCTGTGCAACTGGGTGCGCGGCTGCGACGACGGCCGCGGCGGTGCGAACAACGCCATCGGCCATGCGCTGGAGCGCTGCGGCGGCGTCACGCTGCTGCTGGACCTGCGCACAACGCGTGTGATGGTGATGGGCCCTGCGCGCGTCGCCTTCCTCAAGAGCCCCTTCCTGGACGCACATGGTGAGCCCTCCGCCTTTGCCTTGTGGTGAAGCGTCTTTGTCATAGCATCGTTATCTCCACATCATCGCCACTTGCGGGAGTATTCAACGCCACTTGCGTGAGCACTCAACGGTGGTCCACTTCCATATGTCAGCATCAGATCGCCACAATCGGCCCGGCTTGCACATGACAGCAATGTCCTTCTGCACCTGTACATGCGGCATTCCCGCCCAAACCTACATCGGCACAGCTCTTGATGGGTCTGGGCGTGCAGGTTTCAGTTTAGGGTGTGGGGCAGACCGGCAGGCGGCAGCCCATCCCATGCGTGTTAGCAAGCTCATGCCCTGGCAGTGTAAAATTGCTTCGACTTTCTTATCATAAAGAGCTTCCAGGTTTAGGGACTTTGTTAGTTTTGGTGGTTGAATGTTCCTGGGCATGCCGGTTTCGGTTCCGGTTTCGAAGCAGACCCAAAGCTTGCCGTGTATATGTCAGCAAGCTCATTCCCCTCATTTGCGTTGGATGCCGTGCCTGCAGGCGACGAGGACCAGGAGCTGCGGCGCGGCCGCCCGCTGCACCTCAACGCGCCCCTCTACGCGCACCTGGAGGCGCTGTGGCGCCACGCCGCCATGGGCTTTGACACCGGCGTCCTGCACCACACGCGCGCAGACCTCGGCAACATGCTAGGATGATAGGGCGACTGGGGTAGGCAGCAGGCAGGCAGGCAGGCAGCTTGCAAGCTCCGCCTGCATGCGGCACGCTTCCTGGCTGAAGGCTCGAGGCGTGAATGGTGGCGTTTTAGAGTTGGGACGATTTAGGGCAGGCAGGGGGCTTGGGGAAACAGTGAAACACAGGAGCGTACAGCAAGCAGGCGGTAGATGTGTGTAGCTTGTACGACGTTGGCATGTTGCACAGAGGGTTTAGCACCGATAACACACTGACAGCATGTGTTGTGGGATGGAGTTGTGAGGTTTTTCCGCAACAGGTTTGCACCTAGGCTGCCGTAAGGCTCCCGTAGATGATATGCTGCGAGACATCATTGACTCAATTGCTGTGCATTATTCCATTTTGCGCGCCTCTGCCCAAAATGCACCACTGCTGCTGCTGCTGCTGCGTACCACTGAGACTCCTGCTTGTGCTCGGGAGCTGCAGACTGGCCATGGCAGCATTGCTGCAGACAACTGCATGCATGGACGCATTGGCATAGCATCCATGCGAAGCCCATGCGACGCCAAGCATGGGTGATGTACTGATGCGTATGGCCAGCAGCTGCCCTGAGATATCCAGGCTAGTCTCCAGCCACCGCTGCACCAGTATGGTTAGGTTCAGGCTAGCACTCCCAGTTTTGGTGCTGAAAAAGTCCTTGCAGGCTCGTGGTGCACGCGTTGCAGCAGTTCACATGTGGAAATGGCATGCTTGTATGATGCGCATGCACCCCATGGTGGCGCTGCCAGTGCATACCGCGTACGCACCTGCAGGAGCACCAGTTAAGTGAAGGATCTGCATGCATAATTGCATATGCTCGGAGCGCCACTGTTGCAAGGGTCGAGTGGCCCCAGTGCAGTCCAACAGTTCATGGCAAAATAGCTAGCACGCTCCACGCTTGTCCACAACGTCAGCCGCTGGTCCATGGTGTTGCTGGCTACCTAAGGCTCCAAATTGGAGTCCAAGTGCTCAGGCTCTTCACATGCGATATTGCGATATAGCGCCATGTGCATGAACTGCGCCCGTGCGCACTGTGCGTGCGTGTTGTGCGTTGGATGTGACTTGCTGGGTCTCATATCACTTTGCCATGCAACCCTCCAACTCCCCGTTGTACCCAGGCTGCATCTCTGGCTGCAGGCTTCCCTCAGGGCCTGTGTGCTGCTTGCCCAAGGCAGCGCCAGTGGCGTATGCATTCGTCGTATGTTGCAAGTAAACGGCGAGGAGCCTTGAAATGCGCGACTGCGCTTTGCCAGGATGGTGCTGGGCTGCTGACATGCGGTGTACGTGTTCCTTGCTTTGCGTGACCAAAACGAGAAATACCGGACCATACACGGGTTGCAGAGGTACGCACGGTCAAGGAGTTCACTGGCACCTTAGGCGCTCAACATGCGATTTAGCGCCACGTGCATGAGCTGCGCCCGTGCGCAATGTGCGAGCGTGTTGCATGCAGAATGGTTTGCTGGTCCATCCTCTTCGTCATTCAACCCACCAACATGCTGTTCAACTCCCCTCTCTTCTGCCCACGCTGCATCTCGGCTGCAGGAGTTCATGTCTGATGTCGCTCGCACGGTGAGCAGCGATACCTACAGTCAACTGCGCAACGCAGCGCACGCTGCATCTCCCTGAACAGGTGTACCTTGATCAGCCCAAGGTAGACGGTAGCCACGGTGGGGTACGTGCGCGTGCTCTGTGAGTAGCGGTGGGGCAATGAGCAGCGCGACCGCGGTTTGCACCGGGATGGTGCTGGGCCGCTCACATACCGTGTATGTGTTCCTTGCTTTGCGTGACCAACACGATAAATACCAGACCCCCCACAGGTTGCAGGGGAAAGCACAGCACCATCACACTGCAAAAACCCTGCCCCTGCCCTGGTCTCAGCCTGCTTTGCAAGCCCTCCCTGGACTCAGTTGTCCAGGCTTTGGATCCGACCTCCCTGCAACCCGAAAAGGACGGGTGTCGCTGTGCGCAGCGATACAAATAAAGTTATCTGCGCCTTGTATGTATGACTAGGTGATGAAGCGGTGAGGTCGCCTTGCAGTGTGCTGGGGGTGCACAGCAGGTGCTGGCTTGAAAACCACCTTGCAGAGGAATGAACTCACAACTTCGGAGTTTAGGTGGTCAGACTGCCAGCACGAGCTACTCTGGTCAGCAGCAACTCAGCCTGCAGCAGGTGCGCTTCTCCGTTTCTCCTTTCCGCTTTCCCATGGCGGTGTTCAGCCACCCGACACGCCGACACAACCCCAGACGCCCACCTCTGCCTTGCCCGCACACCCGTGTATGCCTTACAGTGCTTGAGGGCTCAAGTTCGGGGACTCTCTCTGGCACGGCGTGGGTGCGTCCAGCAGCACACGCACAGTCGTTACTCGCATTTCCTGGTTGCCGCGGTGGCGACCACCAAGGCTGGCCAACAGGCAGGGCGGAAACCTGCCTCACAGGTAATGCATATGCTGTGACACTTGACCATAGTTTGCAACCTGTTCAAGTGACACGATGCTTCGCACACTGCAGGGATGTCGTGGTGCACGACGTTTGCCCATTTGACGAATAACGCTCTGCTGGTACTCTCCTTCTGGTACACACACGTTTACACCTGATTGTTCACATGCAGTTGCTGGATGATTCATCCGACTTGGACTTGGCCTTTTCATATGACTTGGCGTCCAGCGATGACGAAGACTTTGCAGACAGCTCAGGCTTTGACGGGCGCAGGCCACCGCCTCTAGTGCTCACGCCTGCAACTCCAGTCCTGCTTGGTGCCCCCGTCAAGCGCTCCACTCCCTTTGCGGGCCGCCCGACATCTGCTGCCGTTACTGGACCCAATGCAACGACCCCAGGAGCAGCAGGCGCCACGCAGCAGAAAGCGGCGCTGCCAGCTAAACAAGCCAAAGGTAAAGCTGGCAGCAGTACCGCGCAAAAGGCTGTGCCAGGAGGCTCAGCAGCACCAGCCAAAGGAAAAAAAGGCAAAGCAGCCGCTGCAAAGGCCAAAGCAGCAAGCGCCCCGAAACCCCCACCACGCCTGTCTGCTGCTGAGCGGTTTCAGCTGGAGGTAAAAGAGGCAAAGACCCCGGCGAAGCTGCAGGAGGTCATGAACCGCTACCGCGCTCGGCTGGGCTTGGCGGAGGGCGTCTTCCTCGTCAACCAGCTCTCTGCCATGTCAGACCTCACGCGCATGACCGTCAACCTGTGGACCCACACGCAGGTGCGCTCACGCACACCACCTGCCCACATATGTCACACACACTGTCACGGATGTTCGCCGCACACACCGATCGCCGCACGCACCGATTACACACACCAATCATCACACAGGCATCAGATGAGCCGTCCCTCACCTGCACATAACGACGTTGGGTCCATTTGGTGAGCCCCAGGCGGTCCTATGCATGCCTGCTACATGCATGCCTTAAGTGGCGATGCGCGTATGCACCTCAAGCACGAGCGGCAACACCTATGTTGCTGCGGGGTGTGTGCAGGGCCTCCTACTGGAGCTGCTGCAGCTGGTGACACCCTTCATGGGGCGGATGACGGTCAAGGAGTTCACGGTCATTATCGCCGCCATGGCAAAGCTGAAGTACGCGCCGCCGGCAGACTGGCTCACCGCCTGGCTGCACCAGTCAGCGCCGACGCTGGGCGGCAGTGGTGAGCGGTGCTTGATGAATGCCCATAGACTCCACTCTGTGCCTGCCTGCCTGCCTGCTGCGCCCCCTGACGTGTGATCCTGCATGCCTAAGCACTGTGGGCTCATCATATGCACAACCGCAGCATCGCCATCCAGGCTGCGCAGGCGGCAGCGCGACATCGGCTGCATGCCTAGCGGGGGGTGTTGCCCTCGGCCAGGAGATTCTACACGAACAAATCAAATATGAAAATATCAGCTGCATCCACAATATCAACTGTTCGGGCTGCACCGCAACCATGGCCATGCATGGACCTGCGCTTGCGCACGTGTGAATCCTGTGATGCAGTGAAGCGACCCCCGGGCCCCAAGCTGCTGACCACGCTGCTGCGCGCCATATCACGGTTGCCGCTGGAGCCGCATGAGGTGCGTCGTGCAGCGCATGAGGCGCATAGCGAGGAGTTGTGAGTGACCCAAATCGCTGGTTGCGGCCAACCTGCCACAGGAGGATGTTTGTTGGAAGGACGACACCGTAACGGGATAGTGGTGGTGGCGGGGGTGGTGGCGGATTGGTGCACATGATGTTATGTTTGTAGGTTTGGGTCGGCGTGCATGCATGCCCTGGATGCCTGATGTGGGCTCGACGCATGCACCCACGTGACACCCACTTGCAGACCTCAGCATGTGCGTGAGCTTTCCAACCTGGCAAGCACCCTATGCGCTCGTGCTTGCACCATGCTGCAGGTGCGTGACAGCCCCGCCTGGCCCCACTGGATCCGCACGTTCCTGACGTCGGCGCGGCGCCAGCTGCCCTTCTTCCGCGGAGAGGACCTCGTGCGCATGCTGGTGGCGCTAGCGGACCTGCGGTGCAGGTGAGGGCAGCGCAAAGGAGCGGAGTACAGGGCGCTAGGAGCGCAGGGAAGCGGACAATAAAGGGAGGGGTTGCAGGTCTAGGTGCAGGTCTGCACGTGTTGAGCTTCCTAGCTGGCGCTGGCATTCCCTCTACATCAGGACTGGCAGGATGGTGGTGGTGGTGGTGGGGGGGGGGGAGATGCGCTTGCAGCCGGTTACTGCAGGCGGGCCAGTCATCCATGCATATCAATCGCCCCACAAGGTATGTGTGAGGCTTAGCACCCCAATGCTAGGGCGCTACTAGTGTTCTTTCAGTAACGGGAATTCAACAACAGCATTGTTGGTTTGGCAGTGCGATGAGCCACGCTGCGGTGGTATCGCCACACATCTCGACGCTGATGCATGTAATGATGCCAGCAATGGCCAGACACCCTGATGCTGCTGCTAGTGCCTCTTGACGTCTTGTGCGTTGTGTGCTGCGCTGCAGGCCCCCGCCGGAATGGATGGTCGCACTGTCAGGCTGCATGCGGCGCGGGCTGGACCAGCTCGACGCTAACGCGCTGAGCCAAGCCATGCTGGCGTTCGCCACCCTCAGGCAAGCACGCGTGGATGCGTGGCAGTCGCATGCACATGTGCCAAACACATGGTTCTTCAGGGTGGGACATCCAAGGCATAACGTGGATTATGAGAGCTCAAATGCTCCGGCACATGCGTTTGCCTGAACAGCTGGCCACCAGGCTGCTGTTCGGGCACGTTCTGGCAGGCTTTCCCAGAGCTCCAAACCGCTACAACAGCGCAGTGGCGTCCACCTGACCGGGCCGCCGCCCGTACCACACTCTGTGAGTGGTGTGCAGGTATCAGCCGGAGGCGCCCTTCATGCGTGCGTACTACAGCCACCTGTACGCGCGGCTGCCGCTGTGCGACGACCGCGACCTGGCCACGCTGGCGCAGGCCATCTCCACCACGGACCGCCTCGTGCGCCATGAGTTCTTCCAGGTGAGGAAAGCGTGGGCGAAACGTGAATGCGTGGATTGAAGCGTGACCGGCTGGCTGGGCGCATGCGAGTCCGCAGGAGCTGTACTTGTGTAGGATGCCAAGAATGTGATTTGGGTCAGGCGGGTGTCGAGAGGAAGGCGCGTTGTGGGGAAGTATGTTACGTACGCAAACGGCATGTTGAGGGCAGGTGTGTTGAGGGGGCGCGCCCGCAGCAAAATAGAGGGGTATCGCGGGACGCATGTGCCCAAGCGTGCAATTCCGTTTGGCCGACACGCTCCTGATGTTAAATGTAACAAAGCGTGCAATGCGGACCACCAGGCAGGCATCGGCAGCCTTGAGGCAAGCCAACAAGGCCGCACCACCCTGGACATGCGCACAGTCACGCACGGCGGCTTGCCTTGTGGCACTCATGTGGAAGCACAGCAGTTTGCATGCGCATGCATTCCGTCACAAGAGTGCCTGATCGCGTCTTCGTTCCACGTCTTGCAGGAGTTCCTGGACGAGGTCAAGACCAAGGTACACACCTTCAAGCCCTCCCACCTGGCCAACCTGTTGGCGGCGGTGGGCCGCCTCGCGCCGCGCCACGCGCCCTCGCCCGAGTGGGTCGCAGCTGCAGGCGCGCACATGCACAGCCGCATGTCAGCCTTCAACGGCACCGCGCTGGCACAGTCGCTGTGGGGCCTGGCCGAGCTAAAGGTGAGGCTGTGGCAGTGAGAGCGTGCTCGGGCTTCACCGCGCCGCACAAGTGATGCAATGGATGCGGATCCCTGGAGTGCCTCAGGGCCAGGCTCCTGTGGGGCCACAAAGTGTGTGTGGCAACAGCACTCTGACCTGTTGATGACGGCCGCCCATCGCGTTGTCTGCGACTCTACATCCATGCGGCAGTGAGGTCCCAGTGTCTGGTACTTTACTGACGCATGAATGTAGCGCTGCAGACAAGCGGGTGGTGAAAATGAAACCGGGAATGCTGTTGGTGGTCAGTGGTGCTCGAGTGATTCACCGGTCCTCTCAATTATCAGTTGGGGCGGGTGTACGGCTGAGAGCGCAGGCCGCTCCCGTTCCGCTCCTAGTGCTCACCACCACAGCCTGAAGTGTTGCTACGAAATCGGGTGACGCAGTGTGGTGGATGAAGCCCCATGCCTGCCTTTATTTGCCTGCATCTTCTTGTCGCACTTGCAGTACAAGGCGCCCGTCAAGATGCTGGACGATGCCATGTCAGCCACGTTTGGCAAGCTGCACACCATGCAGGTGAGTGTTGGGGAATCTTGGAAAAGGCGTGCGTGTCCCGCAGCGCCAACTGGCTGTGCCTGGTGCCTGCTTACAACAGGCGTCAAGCATGCATTCATACCGTGCTGCACACACAGCATGTGCATCGGATCACGTCAGGGCTTGTTTATGTTCCACGTATCGAACCGCATGGCATACCCGTCGAAGTCTGACCCAGGCTCAGGCACGTACGAGCAAGGATGCGCCGTCCGTCCATGTGCGTGCCCGTGGCTAACTCGTGATGATGATGTGTTTTGTGGCAGGTGGCGGACATGGTGAACATGGCCAGCGCGTTGGCGGCGTTTGGCTACCAGGCGGGCCCGGGGCGGGACAGCGCCGTGTGGGGTAGCTGGATCAATGAGTTCACAAAGGTCGCCAGTGAGTACCCACCCTTCACGTACCACCTCAGCGCAGCGGTTACTGGCTTTGCAGACGACAGCCTGGCTGGGCCTCAGCATCTGCTGAGCGAGCAGCTTTTCTTAATTCCTGGATAAATTTGTTTTTAAACTCAGTGAGGGCCTAGTATGGTCTGGCACCGTTGGCATACAGCTATGCACTGTGCTATTGCAAGCCTTTGCACCAACTTGCATCGCAAGCGCTGATCCGTGTTTCCCGTTGCATATGCCCGCCTCGGCTCGGTGGCATTTGCAGCTGCCCCCCCGGTCTGCGCGGTAATGTGGCGTTCCTCTCATTGATGTGCTTGTGCTGGGGCTCTGCTCGTTGCCGCGCAGTGCGTCGCGCGTACGACACGCGCCAGGTGTGCGACCTCTTCCTGGCGCTCTCGCGCCTGCCGCCGCACGCGTACAAGCCCGAGTTTGTGGCGGCCGTGCTCAACCACACGCGCATCAACAACCTCCGCAACACCTCGCCAGCGCGCCTCACGTCGCTGGCGCTGTCGCTGCACACGCTCCGCGTGACGCCGTCGCCGGGCTTCCTGTTCAACTTTGGCCAGAGCGCGAGGTTCATGTGGACGGGCTTCACGCCGCACGAGTACGCGAGCCTGCTGACCGCGATGACGACGATCGGGTCGCCGGTGCTGCTGGACCCGCTGTGGGCGCGAGACTTCATGACCATCATCTTCTGCAGGTGCGCTGCGCTTAAGCAGGGTGCGGTGCTACGGTGTTTTTCGACACGTTGCCGCGCCATAACTGACGGTTGATAGCTGAAGTGTCCGTGTTGGCATGCATGCATTGATACATGCTTTCGGTTGTGAGTGTTGTTATGGTGTTCAGATCAGAAACTGAAATTCCAACACTGTCAGCAGCCTGTTGCGGCACGTTTGGGGCGATGTCGCGATAATGCTCGCCTATCCTGCTGCGCCTGACACACAGTTGTGTGCTGCGCTGCGCCATGACGCAGGCTGAGTGAGTTTGACGCAAGCTCGCTGCTGACCGCGCTGCGCGCATTGCGCACCCTGCCGCGCGATTTCGCGCCCAGCCACGCGTTCCTAGACAGCGCCGCCGGCCAAGCCGCCGAGCTCTGGGCCGCGCACGCAACCGTGCTGCAGATGCAGCAGGCCGCCGCCGCGCGCGCGGCTGCGTTCCAATCGTCTCACGCCTCATCCTCGCTCTCAGCGCCCGCGTTGTCCTTTCCTGCGGGGGACAGCCGGCTGGCAGCGAGCGCATTCGCAAGCCGCTACCCTGCCAGAGGCTCGTCGACCGGGCCGCCCGCCCCGCTGCCCCGCTCAGCGCTCGTGACGACGGTGCGGCAGACTTCGCTCGTGCTGCGCAGCACCGGCAGGGTGTCCGGATCGTCGATGGCGCCTTCACGCGGGGCGGGGCAGGCGCAGGCGCAGCCGGTGACGCTGGAGAGCTCCGCGGGGCTGCTGGCGGACACCGTGATCGCGTTAGCGGCCCTGGGCTTCCGCTGCGGCAGCGTCGAGCCTGCAGCCGCGCCAGCGCCAGTCAACGGCCAGCTGCCCGCAAGCTCCCCTACGTCCAGCTCTGCAGGGGGGCCTGCAGTCCAGGGTGGGAGCTCTGCTTCGGGAGTCAGCGCAGAGGTGCCTGCTTCACCGTCAGCACCAGCAGCAGCGCCGAGTGGGCTGTCATTGGAAGGCGGGCAGGCGCTGCTCGCGTCGTGCCGGTCGATGCTGAACCTGCTCGAGGCGCAACGCACGCTTTCGCCTGCTGCCCCTCTTGATCATCAGCAGCAGCAACAGGAGCAGCAGCAGCAGGAGCCGCTGCTTGGACAGGCAAGGATGGACGAGCTGCACTTGGCCATGGCTTCGATTCAGCAGCCTGTGGGCAGCGCTGGCAACATGGCGGACAGCTGGAGCGCAGGCGTCAGCAGCAGCAGCCTCTTGCTGGCGGGCGCGGCAGCTGCCAAGGCTGCAACACGGCTTCCGGCCAAGAGGCGCCCAGCCAAGGCCAGGAAGCAAAAAGACAGGCGCATGGTGTTCCGCACCAAACCGCTGGACAGGAAGGCTGCCAAGCGCAGCAAAGAGATTGACACGAGAGCCGCCCAGAAGCCAGCGGTGCAGCCTGGCACCGCAACACAGGTGAAACCAACCACAGCCGCTGTCTCGCAGGCAGCCACGGTGGCGTTGACCAAGCAGGCATCATCACCACCGCATGCCTCCGCCCGTGTGACGGTGACAGCTGCGGTGTTGCCAAGTGCTTCTAAAGAGCCCTCCGCACCTCGCACTACAGCAGTGAAAGCACAGCCTCAGGCTGCTCTGGCGCTGCAGGTCTAGCGTTAGTTTGTGCTGTGCTCCCCTTGGAGCTGGCACATGTCCGCCCAGATGGTTGTGCTTAGTGCAAGCGTGTTAAGCTGCAACCGGTTAGATTTCAGGGGTTTGGCTCTAGATGCCCTTGGTACTTGACTTTCACTGGGGACAACAATTAACCACCGACCAAGCTGACATGCATGCTGTGAGCAGGGCGGAACTTTCCGGATGGTCATTCCTGTACTTGCAGTCCTGTGCTGAACAGTTAACTCGCTATCTTTCATTATGTGTTAGACTGTATATGCAGGGATTCAAAGGAAAGAACGTGGTCACTTGTAACACTTGCCTCGCCTGCTTGGGGTGCCATCAATATGCACTCTGACTCCTGGTTGAGCAACAACGCCTATCCCCTTTCAATCATCGTCTTCAAGTGCACGCCTGTTCTAAGTCGCGAAGGAAGTGTTCAAGGGTTCCACTCACCCTTTCTATCTGTAGACCCTGCAAACCTGGTCTGAGGCATCGGCATCGGTTTGGTGCGATTTTCTATTCGACTTATGATACCGACACCCTTGCCCTTAAGTCGAGCCTGCTGCGTGATGCCTAGGAGTCCACTTATCTAATTCGGAGCAGCGGCGCAACAGGAAACAGGCACCCCCTTCAGGCACCAGCGCAGAACCCCTGACTGGGTGAAGCGAAATCGTTGTTCTTTCACGTTGGGCCCTCGATAAGCGTTCTGAGAAGCCGGTGTATGGGCTGTGTCGCACGCTGTTGTTCTTCCACTTAAACACTTGGTCTTGGCAGTCAAGTGGTCAGTGTGGTCATCTTGTGGGTTCATCAATTCCTGGCAGTGGAAGGAGCAGCAGCCAAGCAGCAGAACTCTGCAGGCCAGGATGCTGCAGGCAGCGGCGCTTCACTCTGCACCCTCACTCCACCACCATGTGGACTTCACGCCATGGTCCGCGTCGCACGGGGAGGTGCACGTGCAAGTGGAGCCTGTGCACATGCTAGCAGCTGCGTCTACACCTTTGCCAGTCAGTGCTGCTACACACGTGCGACAGCGTCTTCCCAGAGGCTACAGGCTTAGAAGGGCTCTGCAGTTTGCACTGAGTGCTCTCGGCCGCAGGAATGCAACACCCGGCCATCCTCACAATTGCGAGCATGATTGTGTGGTTGTTGCACCCACAGCCCCTCAAGCTGAGGTCACAATGGGCTCCAGGTACCAGTATCATGGCAGAGAGGCGCACTTTGGCCTGCAAAAGCTCGTGGCAGGCGACAGCTGCAGCACCAGCGTTGCAGGCGAACACGACAGCATGTCCAGCTGCGGCGTTTCACCCTCCAGCTCCTACGCTGTTTTCCCTAGGTTCGATGTGTCTGCTGCGTCTGCAGCAGCTCGACATGTGTGCCAGCCAGACGCGGAAGCAGTGCCTGAGGATGGCGAGCGCTTTTTGATGAACCCTCAGGACGCCTGGCGGCACGACAGCAGTCGCGCCAAGCAGAATGGCATATGCTCCACTGTTTCAGAAGAGGACGCGTTGCCTCAAAAGCAAAAAAACGGTGTTCTTTCAGGCTTGGCACGTCTGGTTCGACGAGTCACCCACCTGTGCAACAGCGTATTGAAGGCCACGCTGGCACGCATACAACCGCAGGTAGGTGGTGGCCAGTGAGGTGCTTTGTTGGCACTGCCATTATTATAATTGGCCACAGCACTGCCCTGGTAGCTTTTCACTGCCTGGTGAGCTCCTGGCGTCAGACCTGTCAGCGCCTCAACCACCACTGAGTACGCATAGACTTGCAGATGAGCAACAGCACATTTGCCTCCCCGTGCCCTGCTGGACTAAACTCACACCACAGGGCCCAGGTCATAACGACGGCAACGCACTGGAGCGGTCACTGAATATCATCACATGTGCGCCTTTCTTCATCACTGGGCGGCAAGTCTTGAGGTGGGTGTGACTGAAGTACTGGTGCGCTATGTGGAGTGCACCAAAGACAGTTGTATGCACGCGACCAGCAGTTATGGCACGTATGTGATTCACCAGCTGGTCTGGACCTGCTTGCATGCCTGGGGCCCGTGGCAAGTACACAACTTGTCCAAGTGCCCGTTGTGAGTTGCTGTTCGTGTTGCCATGCCGATGCGAGGGCACCTGCAGGCAGTCGGGCAGCCAGGGCCAGGTGTTCGGGTGCTGCCTGCTGCTGGTGGGCGCGGTGGCGGGCGTGTACCACTCCTGCTGGGGCCCCAGGGTCAAAGCGGTGGCGCGCAAGGTGCGCATCCTGATGCACACTGAACGTGGTTGACGTGGCACACCTGGCACACACTGCAATATTAGGGACAGCGGGTGAGGGGAGCATGCATGCCCCCTCAGCACGGTGCAAGTATGGTGGTGTCACATTGGGTTCATGACAGGACAAGTGCACACAAGGCGTGCTGGTGGGTGTGATGGCGATCACTGCGCTGGGCGGCAGGCCGATGGCAACTACTGGTCAAGCGTACAGCCGTACAGGGCCTGACGAAGGCCTTCGCAACAGGAATGACCACAACAAGCATGACTGCTTCAAGTTGTGCAACCGCTGGCCCTTGACGCTGCGGTGTGTGCTCGTTTTGCTGCTGCAAACCGCAGGCAGACTACTGGACGATTGCCATAGCCAGCTGCGCGTTGCGCACAGTGGTGATGCAGCCGCTTGCTGGCGCGGCGGCAGCGCCGCCACTGCACTCCGCGTTGCAACGTGCTGCGACGGCTGTGTCTCTGGCGTTGACTCCCTTCCTGCCGTCCAAAGTCTCCTCCGCTAACTTTGCTGCAGCAGAGGTGAGCGCTGCGTGGCGCTTTTGATGCATGAGGGCGATGACGGGGCCATATTGCAGGCTTATCACGGCTGCTGGCCCGCTTGTCGTGCGGTTCTGCCTGGCGAGCACGATCGCATGCACACACACCTGACCTTGCGACAAAGGAAACTGCCACCATGTGGGTGCGAAAAGTGCAAGCCAGCCGATATGTTCATGATCCGCTGATCACTGAATGCGTACTTTGTGTTGCCATCGCTTGTTGCAGGCGTGCTACGCGTCCCGCGTGGTGCGGGACCGCTCGCTGCTGGGCGCGTGGTGCGGCCACGTCGCGCTATCCAGCAGCGCCATGCTGTGCTTTGTGCTGGAGGACACGCCGCTGCTGGCGGGCGTGCCCGGCTCGCACGCGGCGTGGCACTGCCTCGGCGCCTGCGCGCTCGGCAGCACGCTGGGGCCGCTGCTGCCCACGGGCGCCGCCGGCCCGAACTCCTACACCTCACACACATGCGTGCAGGCGATGCTGGCGTGAGCAACCCGGCATACTAAGATGACGCCGCTAGGACAGGCACCAGCAAGGACGTCAGCCACAAACCTGATAAATGATTGACCAATGGCGCTGCTCTGCTCAGCGGTTGGTGTGCTGACCGTAGCGCCGTACTGCCTCAGCTTCCTTGAACTAGCGTTCGGACCGCACTGTGGCTCATCGGACATTTGGGCTTGCATGCAACTGCAAGCTCACACGCACTGCACTTTTTTCTGCAGAGAATTTGTCATAGCATCTACAGAGCAGTTTTGCCCAGTTTTGCTGTTTCGTCCTCATAGATTCATGCGGGAAAGCTTGCGAATAGGATGCGAAGCATGCCGCAAAGCACGCCTTGCCTTCGCACATGGGTACGCTGCCCTGCTTTGAGCTCTTTGATAAAGCCACAGCATAGCGGGCAGCCACCAACAAGAGCGTTTCTGGACTTGCTGCCCGTGTTACAGTGCTGAATGGGTACTGCATTGTGTCATTTCGGTGTTTGTGAGCACATAGCATCACATAACGATTCTGCAGGTGGGCGGTAAAACATGAAGCCGCTTGCACAGCCTGATTCATGGGCGCAGCTTCACCTTTGCCCAAGCCCCCACATCGTCGTCCACCGCGTTTCCATCGCGAAACATCCAAACCCTGCACTGAAATTGCACGCAGTGTACTGGTACCATGCCTGCACAGCAACTTGCCAAGCCTGCACATACGGCAGGTTATGGGACCGAGCGTTTGCCTACATCGGTAGGACTGCCTACATCACGTCCGTTTGCCTGCTGCGTAGACAACAGCGTCTGCACCGCGTTGAATGTGCCCAGGCGTGTGCTTGTACTGAAAGCTGTGCATATGCCACCCCTGCGCAGGCTTAAGAATAATCAAGTACAAATCAACATCAGCAGCTCTCATCTAGCAGCTGTCATTTTGTGAATGCCTTGATTGATTGCATTTTTAGAGTGATACTGCCATGCATGAATGCCATGCAGGCATAACGAATGCTACATAATGCACCTGAGCATGCATATGGTCCGTCCTGCGTGAGTCTATTACCACAGCTGTGCGCATGTGGTCGTGCTGCTGCTGACCGCTGCAGGTCTGCTTGCCCTGCTCTGTAACCTGGCAAGCTGGTTGTTGGGAGGAAAGGGGCCGTTGTGGATGTGCGTGACGGAACAGCTGTGGACGCTCGGGTGCCAGCCAGGTGGGCAAGCATGAGGTTTGAGGCCAGGGAGGGGCATGCGGGCAGTGATGCTGCACAGGTGCTGCGAATTTTCTTGGACACTGGATGTCTGCACGGCCATCATTACAGCAGCATCTCCAGGTGTCGTGAGACATCCTGAGGAGCATGGCACTGGTGCACACAAAATGCAGGGGCCATGGGGGTGTGCCCTGCAGGCGGACGCATCCGCGACGAAATGGTTTATCAAATGGGACCAACGCGTGATGGCAGGAGGGAGTGTTCGCACCAAATCCATTGATGCGGTGTTAGCAACATGCAGGGTTGCATGGATGAATGCAGATGCAGATTCGCATAATCCCATGAACTGGGACGAAACACCAATTACCAGTACAGCAAGGCATGAATCAAGTCTGCAAACAGTGTGTCAGCACAAAATGCTTTGTGGGTAAAAATGCTGTTACTAGCCACTGTATTGCAGCCTAATACCGTGTATGATTAAAAGAGAGCAGGAACAACTCATTGTGTATCGAAAAGGGAAAATCGGCGGTGGCAACCAGGGACCAGTACGCAAGGATGTGTCAGGAACGCGTGAGTCTGCCGGAGGTCATCGGCCCCGCGACCCACATCGAGTAAAATGCAAAGTGCAATACTGCAATACAGCAAAGTACTGTAATTCCTGAGTGGTTTACGGGATTGAGATCACACTAAGTACCCAAACCAGGGCCTGCTGCACAGGCATAGGAGGCAGCGGCGGCCACTGGGGCATTTTGACGCTAGGCGCCGGGTCGCATCACCATTTCATGTGCGAGTTCCAGGGTGGATGAACATGAGTGCGTATCCATATGCACATGCGCATTACACAAGTTTAGGGCAGCATTCTCAAACGCCGCGCTTGACCCAGCTGAACCCCCACCTCGTGTTCCAATGAATACACCAAAAGCGCGCGCATATCCCTTCCCCCCTCCCCCGCACACACCCCACACGCGCCCCTGAAGATGTAATGAAGCTTGACAGTGCAGGCCCATACGCAAGGCGGACACGTCTCACCAGGTCGCTCAAGGGCTCGCGCATGTATGCGGCCACAGGGCTGCGTCCACCCCGTAGCGGACTTCCGTGCACAACCGGACTGCACGCAAGCGCCACCTGCCCGGAGGTGGAAACGGCGAGGAGTTGCTGACATGGCGCTCAGGCGCTCGCGGATCAGATCATGGACGCCGTCCACGTCTCCTCGCCCTGGCTGCCACGAGCTGACGTGGCGACGAGGGCGCTCGCGGAGGGGCGCGGCGAGCTGGCGGGGCTGTGATTGCTGAGGCGTTTCTGGGAGACGTGGTCACTGAAGGACCCCCTCTTCGTGACAGCAGAGCTAGAGCCAGTGCGGGCTGTGATGCTGTTCGTCCTGCTCAGTAAGTTCCCACCACCAGGTGATGAAGCGCCACCAGCGATGGACGGCAGGCGAAGCCCATCCATGCCAGACAGGGATGACCTTTCGGGTCCCTCCGTCGAGATGTGCTTCAGTGACATTCCAGACAGAGTTGAGCTCTTTCCAAGCGCTGATGTTGGCACAAGGGCGGTAGCGCCTTGCCTGAAAGAAGTCGAGCGGCCCAGCGTTGTGCGCAGCGCCCCCATCAGCTTTGACGCGAAACCTCCGGATGCTGGAGGGCTTGCTGCAGTCTGTTCAGCATTCTCAACTGATGAGTCATCTTCGTTCTCGTTCAATGCGCTGCGTGGGAGAGTGGTGCTCTGTGCACTGCGCTCCAATGTGAGGCCATCAAGCTCAACAGCCTTGATTTCGATGCTGTTCCTTCCCCTGGTGAATGAAGCCCGTTTCTCCAGCCATGCGGCTTGTGAAGCCACTGCAAGTTGCTCACAGCTCGCCCTTCGCACCCTGGAACTGGGAGACTTTTTGAGGGGCGGTGGTGATGCCGGGCCAAGGGACTCCTGAAAGCTCCGGGACTGTGCCAACGCCTCTTCTAGTTCCTTGAGCACACGCTCGGATGAATCTACCTGTTCCCCGCAGGCCTGTATCATGCCTCGCGTGCTGAGTGCCATTGTGCGGGGACCGAAGGGCCTGCCGGGGGTTGATGTGTTCACAAATGAAATCAGCAACCTGCAAACGAGGTAAATTCCAGCGGGGCACTGCGTGCTAGTAAGCAAAAGTTATCCAATATGATCGCGTGTTGGTCTGTGCTACTGTACCAGCATCGTAGTCCTTCAGGAGGCTTTTGTCTGCCACCCAGGCTCCATGAAGGGCAGAAACACTTTTGGGCCGAGCCAACACTAAGCAGCAAAATCGCGGTCCTCACCGTTTCGTCTCAATACAAAGCTGGAAATAATGCATTGTTTTATAGCATTGGCATACACTATGTGCAGTCACATAGACAACAAAACAGTGTCACGCGCTTTCATGAGCACGTCACATTGACACCGCTTTGACAGCTTTGCTGCTGATGCACTTAAAGGCGACCTTACATCTTTGCCCGAGAAGCGTGACGATAGTGTACAATCAGCCTAGCCAATCTCAAATTCCTTCTGCATGGGTCCTTGCGCACTTGCATCATCTAGCACACTTGACGTCCCGACAAATCTTTCTTTGCTCAACAGTTGACCCTGTTGTAAGTATTGTCGCACCTGCCCGTGGACACCCACCTCCATCTGCTCAACAGGTGCTTTTCCAACACTGTCACAGCCTGTATGTGTCTGAAGGACTTTGACCAACAAATAACGAGGACGCCACCAAACAATAAGAACACTCAAGACCGCATACAACAATAAGAAAACTCAAGACCGCATAAGCATATTATATTTTGGTTGTCCCTGGTCCCGCTAACAGGTCACGGGTTTGACCGCAAGTCACCAGTCCCAACCCCTCCCCACTCTTACCCCTTCTTACGCTGCTGCAGGTTTGGCCCATGAGCGATGGATGCTCAGCTGTGCATTCAATCCACAGACACCAACTGAGTTCTGGACGATAAGCGCATGCAACGATAGTGCCGCCTGGCCTATCCTTACCCATCTACATACACCCCACAGGAATCCCACTGCCTGATCCCACGGGAACTTCTTTCTGACGCATTGACACTGCCTGTCTACAGCCATTAGCAGCCAGTTCTGCTTGCCGTACGCAACAATAGCACAGGGTATCCCCCCCCCTTCCGGAGGGACAAGCATGTTAGGGACGATGCCCATGCAGTGCACAATAAAGCAAGGGCCCGACCTCCAGCCTGATGGCCAGGGCTACGGACACGTGTGGGCTGTAGTGGCTGCATGGACACCTATGCTGGTATGCACAGCCGGGGATCTGAAACGGCGATGCACAAGGGTGCACGGGTGAGGCGTGTAAGGAGCCCCGTTGAAGGGCGCGGCGTCACCCAAGCTCGTCCGCTCACGAGGTGGTGGCCCGTAAGGTTCTCCACAGTGGCAAGCCAGTTGGGAGCAGCGCATCTCAAGTATATCAATTCTTCAACACACGCTATGGGGGAGCCTCGCTGTACAATGACTCACACCTCAGGGCAGCAATGCGGGGCTGGGACGCATGGAGCATGCCAGCGAGCACAGTGCATGCATGCGTGAGGGTATGGCGCACGCACAAGCACGCATGGGGTGGGAGGACCATGCATGGAGTACGCCTTGGAAAGGCTGCCATGTGAGGCAGACTGGTCTGCCTGACTATTATTAACAGGACATGCCAGAAAGCTAGCGCAGGGGTGTGCTCGGTGGACGCAAACACCCTGCTACAGAAGAGGATCCCTTACTGGGCAAATGCCTCAAACACTCCTTCCCGCAGCATCCGCATGGATGCTTGCTCAGTCAATGCAGCCAAGTGGGCCGTGCAGTAATGCGCAAGGCCAGTACGCTAACATTCCCGCACTTATCTACGCCCAGCAAGCGCTGTTTAATTGCAAGCGCATGACCAGGTCAGGTTGCGCATTTTGAAGGCCATGCGTGGCGGCGCTTAATCTGCAAGAGCATTTAGCAGCAGGAAGATGACCATCACGGAGCGAGGGCCATTGCTGCAAAGCCTGATGCTGGCAGTGCAAAGAGACTCAAACTCCAGCCATTCCTGGTCAAAAAGCTGTTTGAAAAGGCGATCGTGTACGAGATTGCTACATTGGGCTATAACTGGATACGGAGGCTCGCCGGTTGCGGGATATCGCCTGCTCTAACCCGCGCCCGGCAGCAGGTGCCGCTGGTGCCGCGGGCAGAGTGGGCAGCTGCCCAGCAGCTGCTGCTAGCAGGGACGCGTCGCAACTCTGGCTTAGGAAGGGTGGCAGCGTGCGGCTGATGCTAGCCTGACGCGCCAACACCTGCACACACACACATACACATACGTACACAGACCGTCGTTTGCTTGTAGCGGCCGCCAGATCAGCCCAGGCACCTCGACATAGAGTATCAGTAGACGTGTATGCACACTGCACGGCCCCATGGGAGCCTTCTTGACACACGCCCACACATGTGCAGTGTGTGGCCAAGCACCAGCCCATCAACCGCTCATACGCCACGTACACCCCCCGACAGCCAGCGTGCACATACAGTCAGGGTCTGGCCAACATCGATGTGCACAGGCTCTCCACAATCAACAGAGTTGACCAGGCGTTGCAAACAAAATGGACACAATGCAAACGCAGCATGCACAAGCAGCCAGGGGAAGCACCAAAGGTGACATTTGCATACAGCACCTCCCAAATTCGGCGCACATTGCGCATAAATGGTCAACTTATGCACGCATGGTCAAGCGAGTACCGCACTCCCATCCCGCTACGCCGTGATGATGCCCAATGGCATTTGCTTGAGAGTGCCCCACTTTACTCACCGCCGCAGCTGCGGGCGACGTAGGTGAGCAGCGGTCGCCTGTGAGGCTGACCCGCGCCCCCCCCTCGGCCCCAGCCGCCGCTGGCAACGGGGGGCTGCCGGGCGCGTTGTTGCCCGCAAACGACGACCGCCGCGACAGCGGCCTATGCCCTGGCCGCGGATCAGCCATAGCCGTTAAGGAGACGGACGCGGCAAACGCGGAAGGACACGCTGGCGGGTTGGCGCTCAGCACGCCGGCCCCGGCCCGGGCCGCCGGCCCGGGCGACATGGGCCGTGACATGCCCGCCGCGTAGCCCGCTGCCCGGGGGCTGACGCTGCAGGCGCTGCCTGATAGGATGGTGAGCCCGCCATCCCCGCCAAAGCCCGCACCCGTGACCGAGCTTCTCCTCCTGCTCACGTTGCTGGCATTGGCCGTGGCAGTTGGTGCACCGCCAGATGCCCCCCCTGGTCTCCCCTGGTCTCCCCCAGCTGCTGCTGCTACAGACGGGGATGCTGATGAGGACGGGGATACTCCAGGGAGGCCTGCCATGGCCGCGGCAAAGGGCGTGCCGCCAAGGTCCGACATGCGGCGGGTGCGCAGGGGCGTGCCGCTTGCAGTGCCGGGGCGCAAGGAGGGCGTGAAGGGGCGGGAGGACATGGGGGACTGCGCGCCTTGCGAGGGGGGGTGAGAGGGGGGGTGCGGGTGGAGGGCCACCTGCTGCTGGTGCTGTGAATTGGAGTGCATTGTGAAGCCGCTGCTGGCAGCACTCATTGAGTATGACGTGGCGGCGGCGGGCGGCAAGGGCCCGGCAGCTCCCGCAACAAGCATATCACACTCCATGGAGGCCCTGCAGGGTCACATGCAGCACATGGGTTAGGCGGGGGTCCAGGTGGGATACTTCATGCGTTGCACAGGGGCACTATGCAGTGCCTTGCTCTTGTCAGCATGCCACCTTTCCACTGTTTACACATGCAGTACATGTGTGTTAAGAGTTGTTTCCCATTGGGCCATGCAGTGAATGTGTGTACAAATATGCATGCACGCACATCAGAGCATGCCCCGTGTGCCTCACTATGCTAACACTGCCGTGCCAGGGCGGGCCAAGTACCGTCGTTGATGAATACCCAAGTTTGTGCAGGTGGGGGATGCGCCTGCCTTTGCCACGTGGCGCACATGCACGTGCGCTGAACATAAACTGCACATGCACTGACTCAGGAAGTGTGCAGAGCTTCCACGCTATGGTGTTCTGCTGGCACAGCGTGCATGTGCACGGAACCAGCAAACCCGCACTCGCAAGCATGACTGACCTGCGTGCTCGGGCAGAATTGCGAACCGGAGTAGGGCCGCGCAAAGGAGACACACTGCCGTTGAGCTGTGGTGGCATTCCAGCTTCACGGGAGCCAGCACGAGTTGGTGTGACTGCTCTGGGCGACACTCGCCCGTTTGATGCCAGCGCTTGAGACGAGGATGGGCCTTCCTTTGAACCCGCACGCGACGGGGGCCCTCCCATAAACGTGAACTCCTTTGCCTCGATTAAATGCTTCCCTTCCTGCGTTGGCCTTCGCACAGAGGCTGAAAGTCCACGAGAGCCAGGTCTTCGCACTGTGCACGCTGACTGAGGAGCGCAGTCGGCGTCCGGGGTCGTTACGCGCTGTGGCAGGACTAGGATGTTCTGTGTGCTTGAGAGGCAGCCTCCAGAGCTGATGCTTCCGCGGAGCATGTTTTTCTGAGCTGGTATCATCGTGGGAGTGGGGGGCTCAGGTTCATCGGCGGGCTGGGTTTCGTCGTCGTCATCGTGCACCTCAAGCTTTGCAAACAGAGCTCTAGACTCGCGTAACTGAGCTTCGAGCTGCGACAAAAGGTTTCCTGTGTTCTCCCAGGCGTCCCCAAGTTGTCCTTGGAGCTGGTTGGCTTGAAGGAGCACGACGGATGCGGCGCTCCTACCTGCAAAAAGGTGAGGTGAGGCCACATGAAGAATGGGTATGCTAGCACCAATGCAAGCCTGTCCAACTCTCCCGCCACAGTGACTTAGAGCGGGTCATATCCACGAGGAGCCACCAGGGTCCTTCACATTACAGCAGGTGTGCCAGGTGTTGGGCTCGTACACGCGCTGCCTGCCTTACCTTCAAACGCTGGTTGGGGTCCAAGTTTGGTGCTGCCCGAGCTGGATGAAGGCATGGCCTATCAACAGAAAATTACGGGTTGATTCGGTTGGTTGTGAAGGTCAGGCGCAGGGCGCTGGCTCTTCGCGGCACCGCAAAGCGAAGATGCTGGGAAGCTGGCACACGCGTAAAGCGAAGTGCTTAGAGGTTTGACATAAGCGATTGGTTGTTGTATTCACAGTAGTTTGTCGAAGTTGATTGCTAAAGGCTGTGACGGTTTGTGCTCTGCCTTTCACCGTCGGCGTTGGCAGGACCCAGCTAACCTAGCAGTACAGTAGTACTGCGTGCTGTGCGTGGCGTGGCACAGCGGGGCCGTGGCATCAGGCACGCGCACTGGTGGAACACACATGCATGGGCTGTGCAGAACATACAGAGTGGGGTTTGCTGTGCCTTGGGCTCTCGACATTCACTCATCCATTTGGCTGTGAGCCTGGAATCGACTCGTACCGCTCAATTTTCAAATTCTCCGTGGCGTTCACGGCTGTCGTGAATCAAACACTGCAGAAACACTGCATTACACTATTCAATTGCCAAGTTTTGTTATGGTTCAGCCATGTTAGCCACGCTGGACACCTTGCAACTGTTTGGCGAGAACACAAGCGCACGTCGGTCACACACGCGCACTGACAAAGAATTGGCCAACAGTAAATGACTCTCCCCAACCAGCCCTGACTCAAGCGCTAGTCACACACACCATGTACAACCGGCATATCGCTGACAAGCCTGTGAGGGGGCTGGCCGCTGGGGCTGGCGCGGCTGACCCTCAACATCCGCAATCATCCCAGCAGCCCAGCAAGCCCTTTGCGGCGTTCAAGACTGCCGCTGCCTACACATCGTTCTCTCAGGGCAGCTACACCAGTTCTCAGCCTGCTATGGCACTGCAGGCAGGGCAGCAGCTCAACTCTGTGGGCCTGGGGGCACCCTACCTCCCTCACCAGCGTTCAAACGGGCTGGCCACTGCATCCGCAGCCGTGCTCTCCCAAGCACAGCTGCGGGCCCCAAACAGGAGCATGGTGGAGCACCAGCCTTTAGTCCTGAAGCCCAACCCCTCGTTCCAAGCCAACCTCCAGCAGCAGCGACCCGCGTCGACGCCTGCTGCGGGCGCAGCACGCACAGCACACGTCGTCGCATTGCACCATCGCCAACAGTTCCATGCGTCACAGAGCCTTGGAGACGGCTTCTCCATGTCCCAGCAAAGCCAAGACAACTGGCGCCCTCCGTCTTCCCAGTCCCTCAAGTCCGCCAGGCCCAACACGACAGGAAGCGTGCAACACGGCTCACAGCTCGCCGCACGACAGCGCACAATGAACGTGATGGCAGGCGCGCTTTCCCAGGGCGCCTGGGGACACACTGCTGGAAGCCAGGCAGGTTCCCAGCAGCTTCCTGGCGCCCAGATAACCATGTCCCAGCAGCAACAGCAGCAGCAAGGACGTGGCTCCGTTGGTTCTGCTGTGGCTTTGGCCTCTGCTGCGCAGCGCAATATACCGTTTGGGGCAAGCGCTGGTGGTGGCAGCGGCGCCAGGCCAAACTCTGCCCCTGCAGGCCAGCAGCAGCAGAGACGCGGGCCCTTGCCGCTGCAGGCTTCCGGCGTGGCGCCGCACCAGCAGCCGCAGGCGCCACAGGCGCTCGGTACGATCAGCCACAGCCAGCAGCAGCAGCAGCAACTGCAACAGCAGCAGCGGCAGCTGGCTAGCAGGACTGTGCCTGCGCAGCAGACACATCTTGATCGCCCCAGCCTCACAAGCCAGGTGCGTAATCATCATCAGGAGCCACATAAGCCGTCTCCTGCCAAGCATCATGCGTGCATGACCCAGATCGCGCGTGATTGGTTGACCGAGTCTGCATTCGGTGGCCTCACAGGCCAACGGTGGAAGGGTTGCTGTGCCTGAGGGCCATTCGCAGCCTTGCTGCTGTGACTTTGCTGCCAGCCATGCAATGCTTGCCACCGTTCAAGCACATGTGAGCCTACATCAAACGTGCCATGACATCTGTGCAATGCTGACTCCCTGCTGCCGTGCTTACAATACAAAAATGATGATGCAGATGATGGCGGCCAGAGCGGTGACATCGTCCGCTGCTGCACAGCCCGCTGCGCACGTGCCACGGCCCCTCGCCCCCGCCCCCGCCCCAGCTGCCCAACACCCCACATCACAGGTCCCACTCCAGGCCCCTCCGCACCAGACCCACCTGGCGGCCACACAGGCTGCTGGTGCTACTCATGCTGGCAGCATTCCCGCTGCGGTCAACGATGCCTCTACTCGTGGTCATGCTGGGCCGGCACGCCCACCTCAAGCCTCTCAGCCAGTCGCAGCGTCAGGATACAGGCCTATGAACCTACTGGATTGCCTGTCGCCTAAGGACCGAGCTTTTCTGATGAGTCAGCCTGTCGGGGGCGCATTGCAGGCGTCGGTAAACATGACCTGGTCGCAGGAGGAGCAGCAGCAGCAGGAGCAGTGGTATCAAGTGAGAATTGCAGTAGGGGTGGGGTAGGACAGATTCGGCGGTTAGGCACGACCATGGCTGTGGGGGAGTGATTTGGGTCGCACTGACGCATGTGGGTTTTGGGTCCGTCAGTGCACCATTTGAGACCCAAATCATGCCAACCATGGCGCATTGCGATGTGGGTCAATGGGCAGACCCAGTTGGACAGCGATCCCAGCTGTGCTGACTGATGCTGCTAGCAACGGCAAACCGCTGGAAAACATCCCGCATGCATTGCATCGCTGTAAGCTTGTGTGCATCGTGTGTCAGCATTCCTTCTTCATGCGTTGCTCGTTCCTGTAGGTTGATTGTTGGTGGGTCTGGCACGTGCCCGTTCACACCCACCACTACTTCCAATGGAACGAAAAGAGATCTTGCATGCGTCTGAGTGTCTGACCACCAGGTGACTTCCCCTCTCCCACCCTCCCCCTGCCCTCTCTGGTGATTCCCCTCAGGCCGCCCAGTCAGAAGCCCACTTGGAGCAGGACAACGGCGCTGCGGGTGGCGGCGGCCGCTACGACGACGACGGTGTCAGTGAGGCCGGGCTGCAGCTGTCGCAGTACCGTACCGCAGTCCACCGCGGCAGCGTACCGCCATCAGGCAGCGTACCGCTCGCCTCGCAGGCAGCCGCCCACTACGACGACGCGTTTGACAGCACAGACTACCAAGCAACGCCTTACCCACTGCCAAGCGGCGCGCACAACACAGAAGCCACGGGCGTTGACACCCATGCGTCGCAGCAGCACGTGGGATCTGCCAGCGTCCCCAACACCAGCACCGGCACCGGGGATGCTGCCTGCGCTCCTGCTGCCGCACCGGCAGCAACAGCACAGCCGGTGGCGACCACCGTAGCTGCCTTGCAAGGCCGCACAGCGCAGGCGCCAGCGCAGCAGGCGCCAGCGCAGCAGGCGCCACCCGTGAGCAACGTCGGCGCGCATCGCGATTCAGCTGGCTGCGCTGCATCTGAGAACGCTGCTCGCAAGGCCAAGGCCCCATCACCTGTGCGTCATAATAACGCAGCCTCCGGCGGAGAACCCGCGACGGCGCTGGTTGGCGCAGCGCCCTCACACGCAGATCGCTCTGGTGCGGACCAGCGTAGCGCCCGGGCTGCCGGCGCCCCCTCTACGTCCCTTATCCCAAATAAAGAGGACGCAGGCGGTGCCTTCACAACCCATCAAGGCGTTGAGCTAGCTCATCCCATCGCCGGTGGCGGCCGCCAGGCCGATCCTCCCAACCGCAGAGCCGGCGCTAGCACTGATGGCGATGGTCGTGGGGGCAGGCCTGGCAGCGACGCGGTCACCCAGGCTGCTGAAGCTTCTGACGCTGGCGCCGTCGCCGTGGAGCTCCGCGTGCGTCTGGCGGCGTTGGAGGATGAGTGCCGGGCGCTGAGGGCGCAGTCGGCGCGTGCGCAGGAGGCGTGGGAGCACGAGGCCGTGCGGGTGGCTCAGCTCAATGCCACATGCAACCAGGTGGGGTCAGTAGGACTCAGGACACTCCGCGCGCATACGGTATGTAGGCAGGGCGACATACGGTATCGATTGCAGCTGTGGTGCTGTGCCGTCAAAGTATGTGCGATGCTTTCGTTTGGGTTCTGGAACACACGGGCCGCCTGCCAAGCTTGTTCCAGGAGCTGTGGATGGGGATTGCAGCTGTGAGTATACTGATGGATTCCCTCTCACCTGGTGTAAGCGAGAGCGTGCATCATCCTGCAGCATTTGTCCGCTGACGGTATCGATGTGTTGCCTGTGGGCTTGCGGCGCAGATGGCGGGCACCATGCAGGCTGTGTTTGGCATCATGAGCGACCTCAGGAGCGCCGCGGAGGTGCAGGGCCGCCAGCAGCAGCTACTGCTGCAGCATCACGCGCAGACGCAGCAGGCCATCATGGCGGCGCAAGCGTCCGTGGCCGCCAGCCAGCACACCGTGGCTGTGCGTGTGGTGATGGCGGAGAAAGAGGTCCAGGCAGACATGCTGGTGAGTCCACGGGGATCATGGTCAGTTGGTCACATTAAGATGGTTAAGAGCGTGGGTGGCTCGGCAAATAGCAGATGTGCCAGCACCCAGCACATTTTGGTTTTAGTCACGCCGGTGGCATGCACACACTGGCAATGTGCATCTTGCACTGATGGAAACAACGGTCACGGCCCGACGCAAAATTCTCTTCTCGATTCTGCCAGATGGCTGTGGAGTTGCAGGATGCGCTCACCCCCCTCAGACAGAAAAAATGTGTATTGCTGTTGGCATGCTTTTCTTGCAGTTGGATGGCAACGCTCAGCCTGCACGCGCATCTGGGGGCCCAGCGTACGCGCGCAACGGCGCGCATGATGGCGTGGGTGCTAACGTGGCCACAGGCAACACGCCAGAACCTAAAGGTGCGCAACCGCCTGCGACAAGCATCCATCAGGGTCTCTGCATTGAAGTGTGTTGATAATTTTGTAGCAGCTGCACGTGTTCGGCCATGCTGGGTGTTGGTGTGCAGCTGCTTTGATGGCTTGTGCATATGTGATCAGCGCGTACGGGGAGGGATGTGTGCGTAGGCCAACACAGCACGCACTGTTGTGGGCTGCAGTGCACCACCAATCCATGCAATATCAGTGGATGCCCGGTGCCGGTGCTGGTGCTGGTGCTGGTGCTGGTGGTGTGACACCATTCGTGACAGCTTGGGACCTCAGGCTTGCTGCTCCTGCTGCTCCCTGCGACCCTGACCTGCACCCGTGCAGCTCACTGTGTGTACAGTTTTATATGTACTGCGTGTACTGAAGACAAAGCTGAAGGGATTCCGGCGCGTCTTCTGCGCATGCACGTGTTGCTCACTGTCCTTGCATGCAGGCCGTCCCCGGCGCCGCTCAGTCACCACCACCTACACCAAACAGACCACGACGATCGTGCAACACGAAGAGGAGGAGCAGGGGGAGCAGCAGGGGGGGGCGGCAGGCGTGGGTGCAGGGGACTGCATGGGTAACGGCGGTGGGGGTGTGACCATTGAGGAGGTGGGGGATGAGGAGGAGGGGGGCGCAGGTGCAGCGGGTGTGATGGCTCCAGGGGGAGACAGGCTGCAGCCATACGGTCAGTGGCAGCCCACAGGCAATCATGCTGATGCGGTGGCGGCCCCAGCGTCAGGCGACAACGCGTTAGTGAGGGTCAACGCCCCGAAGCCTGCTGCACAGCACGGCCCTGGACTCCTGGGCCGGCTGCTCAGAGGGTCTGGTGGCTATGGGGCAACTTCCCCAACACAGCCGCTGCACGAGCGTGCCAATGGTGCCGTCCGCGGCGGCTGCGGGGGTGCTGCCACGCCGGCGGTGCAGGGCGGGCCAGATGGCGCCGGCAGCCCGCCAGAGTCTGCTGGTCGCAGCGGCAGCAGCGGCGGTGGCAGCGGCAGCGGGACGGCGCTCAAGCGGCGCCGGCGTGTGGAGGTGCATGTGGAGGAGATGCATGTGCATGAAGAGGTGGAGGAGGTGGAGGACGTTGCTTGGGTGAGGGTGGGAGAACGCTGTGTTCAATTGTTGCAGGAGTGTGTGAAATTGTTGCAGGAGTGTGCAAGTGCAATGTCAATTGTTCATTGACTGTGGCCCAGAAAACTAACCCGGAGCATAGATCTGTGGCTGCAACAATCTGACACGCGTGCACCGCACAACCATGTTCCAATGCGGTATATGTCCTTTGCACACTGGACCACATCGATACCACTTTCAGAGCAGGGCACGAGGAATTCAACACCATCACCTTCTGCCCTTTTGCCCTCTTCCGCTGTCCTCGATCGATTGCCTGTGTCGGCAGCAGGAGAACGGCATGCCACACGGCTTCGGCGCATCTCACAGCGGCCGCCAGCGCCAGCAGGGCGCACCGTACCACCATCACAACACCTACACCACCGCTCCGGGGCCAGATCACCTCCATCACAGTGGCAATGCGGTGGCCAGCAGCCCCTGCTCCGACCTCACACTGCCTCCTAGCCCGCTCGGCGTTGTCCCAGCCACGTGGAGGGCCGCACCATCAGCAGACGCACTGCAACCGCGTTCGGTAACGCACCCGCAGCCCCGCACACAGCCGGCCGCCGCGGTGATGGCAATGCCGGGCGCGGGGCAATTGGAAGCAGCACCGGGTGTGTCCAGGGCCTTGGCGCAGCGGGGCGTGCCATCTCGGCAGCCGCCTACGAGCGGCGGCAGGGCGCGTAGCCTGCCGCCTGCCCCTGCTGGCCGCGTGCTGCACACAGCAAGTGGAGGCGCGGACCACAACAACGCCGAGAAGCCAAGCGGAAGTGCTGCAGCTCAACAGGATGAAGGATTAAGGCCCAACAAGGCCAGCAAGCATGGGGCTCTCGCTGCCCCGGCGCACGATGTGCAGCAGCAGCAGCAGCAGCAGCAGCCGGCTCGCAAGCTGAGGTGCCTGCCTGGCTCAAGGCATGGTGCTACAGCAGCTGCTGCGGCAACATCCGCCAGTGCTGCAGCGCCTGATCCCACGCATTGTCAAGCGGACAGGCTGCGGGCGACGCCCACTGCCCCTGCTGCCCAGGCGCCTGCTGCCGCTGATGCAGCAGCGCCAGGGATGCCGGCGGCGGACAGGCGTGCACCAGGCTCACTGGCAGCTGCAGCCACAGCCGCTGGAAACGCCGACCCTCACGGCGCATCGGAGTGGATCACCCGCAGCGGCAGGCAAAGCCATGGGGGCAGCGGTGGCATGGTAGGCGGGACTCGTACCGCTGGCGGCCTTGGCGGCAACAAGCCGCCGCCGTCAAAGCCTGGCGATGCACCTCAACCTCTGGGTGCACCCGTCACGGCCTACGCAGATGACGGTGACACAACAGAGGACGGTTCTCAGCACGTGGCGCCGCCCTTCAGAGCTGCTGCTGGGGCCGCAGGCGCAATCGCTGGTGCTGCTCCCGCCGCTGCGGCGGCAGCACGGGGTCAAGCACAGGCGAGGCCTCAAGCAGCCACGACCGCCGCAAACCCCTTCACGCACGGCTCAACCAGAGGCGTCAGCGCTCCTCTTGCTGCTGCTGCACTCTCAAGCCATGCAGGGGGAGCGGAGAATGGGGATGACGGTGTAAGGGCACATCAGCAGGGCGGCCGTGGCCTGACCGCCCTCCTGGCAGCCGCCCGCAGCGCGCAGCGTGGCTCAGCACCTCCTGACCCTTCCGCAGCTGCACCCCCCAAGCCTGCCTCTGGCGTCAAGGCGTTCAGCCGTGGCGGCAGCCAGCGCACCTCTCCCGACCGCAGCGCTGGCGTATGTGCTGGCAGCGCTGGCGGCGGCAGGGCAACCAAAGTGACCGCCGCTGTCAGTTATGGAAAGGGCGGAGGGGACGTCCATGCCGGCCAGGCTGCGCCGCCTGCTGCAGCCCGCGGTCGCTCTCGCTCGCTGCCCAAGTTTGCACCCGCCGCGCCTGTTGCGGTGCCGCCCCCGCCCCCGCTGCCACCCGCGGCCGAGCCTGCGCCGCGGCGCATGACTGCGCGGCAGCGCAAGCTGGCTGAGTCTCAGGCTGCGGCAGGCGTTGCCATGCATGCCAGCGCGGGGCTTGAGGTCCAGGATTGGAACGTGGCTGGCGGCTCGCAGCTGCAGCCACTTGTGCGGGGTGCACATAAGGAGCGTGAGGAGCGTTTCATGGAAGCTGGCAACTGTGGCAGCGCCAGGGTGTCCGGTGGCAAGAGGAAGCGCGGTGGTGGCGCTGCTGGCGTCGAGACGTCTGGCAGGCAGCTGCAACGCGGCAGTGGCGGTGGCGTGCAGCAGCAGCAGCAGCAGGCATCCGGTTCACAGGCCTGGCTGGTGGCGGCTTCCCAGCAGCAGCACGCACAGGCGCAGGAAGCGGCTCCCTATGGACGAGCATTGCCGCCTGTGCGCGCCACGGTTCCGGGCGCGGCAGGCCGAGCCTCGGCCGCTCGCACCGCCGTAGCCAACAGCCACCAGCGCCCGCAGGCTCAGCCGCCGACACCGCCGCCGCCGCAGCAGCAGCAGGGCGTGGCTGTGGGGGCAGCCCAGGTGGCGAGCGCTGCAAACCAGTACATGTACGTTGACATGGACAGCGACAGTGACCACCAGCAGGCGCCCGCAGCTGTGGCAGACGTGGTTGCACGCTGCAGGGCGGCCCATGATGAGAGTGGGGAGGGGCAGGACGATGGCGGCGGCGAGGATGGCGGGGATGATGACGAGTGGGGTGACCTGGCGCAGTGCCTGGCAGCCGCCAAGAGCCGCTACCGCAACAAGCGCCAGCGCCGCCTCATGTCCATGCAGGGCTGACCACCCACTGCTCCTGAACACATGCTATAGCCTGCCTAACCAAGTGAATATTACAGACTGAGGGTATGGAATGATGGACATAGGTGGGGGATTGTGCCCCTCATTATGCACTATCAGTACCGGAACCACCATGTCGCAGCCATGGCTGCTGCAAGGTGCGTGATTGTAGTGCGATTGGGCCGCTAACGGGCATTCGGGCTGATGAAACGGGCAACCGATAATTTCGCGTTTGCGCAGCAAAATGAACGCGAACATGACTCCCTCATGCATACAGCACGGAGCGGCATTCTGACATGCGCGCGTGTGCGCTACGGGCGACGCAGGTGAAGCGCATGCAATGCGAGCGCATGCCGGGGGTGATGACCAGAGTCTGTCCAGCTAACACGCGTGCGTACCCTGTGTATGCCCAGGTGTGCAGAGATGTGGTGACGCCTGCATGCTTGCTCGCTCACTTGTGTGCGGTAGGAGGGGTTGGATGCGACATTCCTTTGCGTGCAGAGCCGTGTGACTAAGTGTGCGTGCGAAAGGTGGCATGGTGCGGGTGAGAGCCTCCTGCTGGAGCACACACGCGCATACAGCACATGTAGTGTGATGTGTAGGCGGGCAGACAAGCGTTCATGTGTATGCACATGCATTTGATGGAGATGTGAGGCAAACTGCCCCCTTCGGACAGCATCTCAACACCGCCTGTCAGCGTGTGCCCAAATCGTGAGCGGATGCGAGCGCACTGCCACACCTCAGAGACACGAGTGATGCTTAGCGTGTTTATGTGCCAGGGTGAGTGAGGCAGCGAGCGCTCATATCTTCATATTCCTCTTGACATGCTTTCTACGTTTGCCCAGTTACAGCCCACTCCCGTACAACTGTGTAAGCTGCACTCGAGGCAGGAGGCATTTTGTGATGTCAGCACATGTGCTTGCATGCGTGCGTCTCTGGGCGACACCTGTGGTGCCTGCCAGCCAGCGCAGCGTAGCGCCTGCACAAATGCAGAGCCACAGTGTTGATGCCGTACAGGCAGGTGGTGCCGCAATGTACAACATGCAACGCGATGCAAGCATGCGACAGTACTGTGCACAAGCTGCATACGTACGCTGTGCGTGCATGTGCGATTCATCGTTGTGAGGCGCACGTGGCACAGGTAGGTGAGGCGAGGCAAACTGCGGCATCAATCAGGGGGAGCGCAGGATGCAAAACTGACATGGCATTCGAGGAGTAATTGGTGGGCACAGCCGGTGTCAATGCTGAGGGCCACTACATTACATTTCACAATGGACTTACATAAGCCTGGTCTAACGTGCTGCAACTGCATACCCCCGAGGCCCCACCCACCCCACCCGCGCTCAGCCCAGTACAGTCTTGCATGGTTGCTATGTACATCAATGAACTGTATTATGCAACCCTGCACGATGCGGATACACCACACTAACCCCTTGTGGGCGTGCATTGCTGCTGGTGTTTGCGATGTGCTGCACTCAACTGCTTGTGGCAATGCATGATGCTTATGCTGATGTACTGCGGCCCTCTTGCACACCATTTGCGTAGCTTGGCGACCCCCTTCTGCTTGCCTGGTCCCCATCTGGGGGGAGCATGGGCCGTGTGGCCAACACGCTCCTGATGTAACATAACATAACATAACAGTCTTGCAAGGTCATTTCTCTCTCGGGCGGAGTACCGGTATGGTGTGAACACTACCGTACCGTTTTGGACCAGCAGTACTGTATCAGCGTCATTGTTTTGATCATGTAGCACCTCCTTTGGCAAGTCCAACGGCAACGCTGAGCCGCGAGCTGCGGAGCAGCGCCACGCAACTGCCATGGCGGACGGTGAGAGCGCAGGCGTGCAGAGTGCAGGGTGCTGCTGGCGTCAAATGACACCCAAGGAAGCTGGACTGGCCAATATGGATGAATTGGTGCCCGTGCCTTTGCAGATAACGCTTCGCAGGGCGACCTTTTGGTGCTCCTGCTGGACGTGGCAGCGCTGCAAGGGGATCTCATCGCGCAGGTCTGGCAAGCTCTCTGCTGGCACTTGTCCGTTTGAAAGCATAAGCGTGTGCTGGTGTAAGCTGACATCCTTTCCTGGTGTATGCACAGGTGCTTGCGTTTGTAAATGCGCACGCCATGTTCAACAAACAGAACCAGCTCGCTGTGTACGCCGTTCAGCCGGATTCCAGGTCAGTGTGGGGCTGCAGTTTTGTTTCTGGTACATCACCATACGGGTTCATTAGGCGGGAGCAGCCACAACCCAATCCTTGCTGAGGCAAACCGTCATGCGTGGTTGCAGCCATCTGGTGTACTTGAGCCTAGGCGAGGATGCCAGTGCGACAGCGTCACAGTCCACAGTCTCCGTCTTTCCTGCCACAGCCCTGCACGAAAATCTCAACAAGCTGGCGCGCCTACCCCCCTCCAAGCCAGGTATGCATACATGCTGGGATGATGGGCCGTACGCGTCGCTGCGGAAACCCTCACGCCGCGCACGCACGCGAGGGGAAAGAACACGTTTGGCCGAGGCACTAGACATGCCACTGCAAGCAAGCCCACGCATGCACGATGCACAGCGCCCGCCAGACTGACAAACAAACGATGCATCCCTGCAACGTCGCACCAGCAGCGTCCATTGCCGGGTCTCCCGCAAGCATGATGCACCCACAATAACTGCAAGTCAGCTCGTCACACGGGCGTACACGCGAGTCAACGCCTCTGATCACCCCCACGCCCCCTCCCTGTTGTGTACTATTGCCTGTGTGCGTCAGCAGGCGCCGCTGCCCAGGGCGCCGCGCTATCAGGCGCTCTCTCCCGCGCGCTGTGCCTCACGCACCGCCTCTCCCGCAACACCTCCCGCCTCAGAGCGCGCAGCAAGGCTCGCATCCTCTGCCTCATGGCCTCACCCGACGTCCCCATGCAGTACATCCCCGTCATGAATGCCATCTTTTCCGCGCAGCGGGCGGACACGGTGATCGACGCCGTGATGCTGCCGCCCCTGGACTCGACCTACCTCCAGCAAGCGACCCACATCACCGGTGGGCTCTATTTCAAGATCCCGGATCCCTCTGCACTCCTGCAGTGCTTGCTGAACTACATGCTGTGCGACACGGCCACGAGGTCCCTACTGGAGGTGTCGCAAGCGCTGGGCGTCGATTTCCGCGCGTCGTGCTTCTGCCACAAGAACACAATAGACATTGGCTACGTGTGCTCAGTGTGCCTGTCCATCTTCTGCCGGCCCACGCGCGTGTGCTCCACATGCTCAACGCATTTCGGGCAGCTGAAAACGGCGGGAGGCCACACGCAGCGTATCCCGGGGGCAATCCCTGCGCTGGCGGTGCCGGCAGCAGCGGCCGCAGGAGGGGGAGGGGCGGCAGCCCCAGGCGCCGCTGCTGCTGCGGCTGCAACGGCCGTGGCGCATTGAGAGCATGACGTGCTGCGTTACGTATGTGGCACGCATCGCGCCCCCCCTGCCTGGAGCACATGCCCCAGGCGCGTGAGATTGTTGAGATCTCAGCATCCCCGTTGACTTCAGCCTGGCATACCCGCAAGCCTTGCTTGCACTGCCCTCAGCATAGGGTGCAACCAGAGACACATAAGGACTGAACAGACTGCAAATGCTGAGTTGCCAGGCCCGGGTGCAGGTTGTTGGTCCACTGCAGGGCTTGACTGCTCAACGCGCTGCACTTATAGCGCTGCTCTGCTCCTGCCGTACATGTAACCACGCGTAACTGCTTTCCCAAGACGAAAGCACATGTGAGCATCCATGCTGTTTAACCTTAGTTTTTGCGTTCATCCCGCTGAACACGTGTTGCCGCATCCGGCACGCATGCCGCAAACCGTCAATTGTTGTGGCACAGCTTGCTGGTGTCAAGGCACACACCTTGTTTGGTAATCGCTGTGACCTGCCATAGTAGGTGTGGTTGCATTCACGCCCAGTTTGTGCGATGCACACATCAGTCCACAGCGGGTCGACTGCTAAGTCCGCATGTGCCTGCTGCCAGCAGGCGTACCGCACTTCCATTGCCGAGCGGCCGAGCGGCCAGCATTGACGCAGAGTGGCCCTTTGACCAAGACTTCTGGCATGAAGATGTTGCTCATAAGGAAACCATAGCTTACTACTATGTCTGCACTGGTCTTGCAGCGTGCGCTTGCACGGTCCCGCGTTGCGTGCGTGCGTGCCATGGTGGGTTTCCCTGCGGTTGAACCTGCTGCTGCCAACACATGACTATCGTCACTGCACACGTACTATTTCATCGTTCCAGCTCCTCGCCAGGGTGGGACTGCGCAAGAGCATCGGGCCCCGCTTTGGCTGAAGCGGCGCACCTGGGTACCGTGTGCACTGAAGCTATCATGTCCACACAGCTGAGCCATAAGCCACGAATTCCTGCTGGTTTTGACACACAACGCAGGCCACCCAGTCAGCCCCGCCTCCTAAGCACACGCTGCTCGAGTACAAATACGTGCCAGACATTTTGGAAAAGCGTGGACCTTTCCGCGCAGCGCACATCGAAGGAGCAAAGAAGGCGGTGAGTACTCACAGTCCGCAAACCTTTCAAGCCTTTCAGGCACCCCTTTGCATCTTGGAAACGGCTGGACTCTGTCCATCAAGCAAACGGAGAGGCGAGATCAGGCAGCCAAGCTGAACCGCGCGTGTTGGTGTTCTTTACGCACAAGCTGAGCTCGTGCGCGGTGACAACGTCTGTGCAGGCTGATGCCGGCAAGATGCTGATGGCTGGAGCTTTCGGAGAGGGGACGCCGGAGGGAGCCCTTTTCATTTGGCAGAACGCGACGCGACAGGTGCGCCACTGCGCCCGCCACACGCCCGTCCGCGCCGCAGCGTGTCGGCCACAGCAGCACACCATAGCCACCACTGGCACCAGCTGCCTCGGTGCATGCATGCATTCCTGCAACCTCTGTTCATGGAGCATGGAGGGATGTGGTAATGGGCAAGCGTGCTGCAGCTTGTTGCATGTTGAGCGCTCGGTGCGCTCCCCGCATACAGTGCACCAATTGGGAGGGTACTCCCTGGGCACAATGCAGCGTATGGCATACAGTCAGTGAGGCACAGGACCCTAAGGCGTACAGCCGTGCATGCACACCAGGTACACACTGACATGCCAGGCTACATTGCACCCATGCCGTTGCACCAGCGCATGCACAGTCAATCATTCGATCCATAAGCCGATGATGCGCGCCTGCACGACCAACATGCTCGCTGCACACCCACATAGGCATGGATCAGTGTGCATGCATCGCCCAGTCCCAGCTTTAACACAACGTGTCCCAATCATGCATGCTGCTCCCTCCTACCCCATGGCTTGGTCGTCTTCCGAGCAGCACCAACCTCGATCAGTCACCGCCAATGCATACAGGGTGAGCCCCTGGCTACACCTCCTATAAACAATCTTCTGGGTTGCTGCTGGTGGGTGCTGCTCGCAGGAGATTGAGGAGTTTGTGAAGGCGGACCCCTACGTCATCAATGGCCTGGTGCCGTCATGGTGAGCATGGCAGGCGGGCGATGCAAGCGTTCTCCGGCTGCATCTCCTCACGTACACACACACACCTGCACCCAGTCACGTCGCCATCACCAGGTGCAGTTTCTATCCGCATACGCATACGCATTGTCACTGCATGGCCCCACGGAAAGCACACCGCATAGCCCCACTGGAACCAAGTAACTCTACACACCTGCATGTCGCAATCCACATGGCCCTTCTGGCGAGTGTCGCGCCGGGCAGCCAACGCACATGTTGGCACCACGAGCATGCGGCTTGTGAAGCGCATAACAGGTACGCATGCACGGGAGTGTGGGCAGAAGGCGAGATGATGCAGGCGGTTGCCCTGTGCAGCATGTGGCACAGCGCTGCTGGCCAGTGGCGAGCGACATGTGCGAGTGCGCTCATCCCCACTGATGGCCAGCAGACTCTAGCCACGTGCCATTGTTGGCAGACAGTGTGCACGAGGCAGCCATGCTCATACAAGCATCTGATCATGCACACCACCTGGCCTTCCCTGTACGCTCAATCGCTGATGCGTGGTCACGCCTGTGGCTACTGGCCCGGTTCAGTGCTGCTCAGCATACACACTACCCCACGAATGTGCTCTGGCATGGCAGCTGCGAACGCCGAGTTGTGTTTGCTGTGTTGTCATGCTCGCAGGTCCATCAAGCCATACATGGTGGTGGTGCCCTCGTCTTGAAGTTAAGGCTTACACAAGAAGGCGACGGCGGGTGCATGTGCGGCCTGACGCAGGACCGCCTGCGGGCCAGGGGCCACCTCCTCAGCATGCACCATAATGCATGAAAGCAGTCCACAACCTGTGCAAGCACAGCGAGGGGCTCATCATGGTGCAGTCGCGCATGCCAGAATGCAGGATCATGGATGGTGAACAGTGGATGGTTACAGTGCGGTAAAGCTGCAGGATTCGCTGTTGTAAGGCTGGATGTTGCTGCTGCTGGCCGTGAATGCCTTGCACCTTTTGATATCGTTCCCCCTGAGCAATAGGGGCAACATGCAGGTGTTATGCGTGATCCTGCGGTCCCTGCTGTGGTCAAGTACTTACTGCGGAGCGGTGTGCTGATGCCCAGCAGAACCGAGCTGCAACACACAATATGCCTTTTCGTGTGGCTCAACCTGCTCCGCACGCATTGCGAACTGTCGCAGAGGTGGTGCAAACTGTACGGCTTGTTGGGAGGGTGAGCTGTCACACCATAACCGCAACCGGCCAGCCTCAGGACCGTGCACGTTGTGAGCGTTGCGCCTGCGCGCAAACACGCAGGGCACGTTGCTGCACTGCACGCTGTGCTGCACCTCACCAGCGAAAGGCATATGTTCAGCGCAGGCATGTTTTGAACTGACATGGTGAGATGCGCGGTACGACGGTTCTGTTCCAAAGCACGCCGCGGTGCGCTGCATGTTCATTTCATAGGGGGCGGTTTGCCCTCGCCTCACGGCCGCGCGGCACTCATGCATTGTGCTGGTCGATCCTAAGCACCGTGTGGGGGTCGCTTGGAACTGAGAGGTCTTGCATGTGACCGCGGTTTTAACGTTACACACGCATGCTGTGCACCACACTAGCGCGTGCGCGAGCCCCCCGCACCTCATGGTGTAAGCGGCAAACATTGGTGAGCGCGATCGCCAGTAGCGCACTGTTCGTTGCAGCACAAGTCAGGTGGAATACAAGGTGCACGATGCAGGATGACATATATGGATAACTGGAGCTGGCCCCCCAGAAACGGGGGGTGCTCCAGCCTTTGGGGCCTAGCCTGTTTATTGGAAGCATGCGTGCATCGTTCAACGCAGGGTCAATGCGCAGCATGTAAAATGCCAACGCCACAAACTGAGTGCCGTAACAGCGCACCGTTACCACGAGAAGGCACCGGAAATGGAAAAGCAGTACCGCCAGGCATGAAATGAAGACACCACGGCTTATTGACCTCTGCGAGTGAGGTGCCACAAAGCATGCGCTCAGCCAAATGGCAGCACGTACGGGTGGAAAACTGTGCCATCCGTCCGAGCAGGAAGACCTGCTACGCCAAACTGCAAGGCCGTGTATATGGAGTTAATTGTTCTCGTGGGGCCATGCAGTGTGCTGCCCGTGGGCGTGTGCAGTACAAGCGGTGCTGTGCTCGGGGTGAAGCGAGTCAAACGTCTAACGCATGCCATGAATGCGAGGCAGTAGTACCATAGGCGGCGTAGCAAGTCCGCAGCCAGCATACGAGCGGCTGCCATGTACTAACAAATCTCAAAACGCACATGCATGTGTGTGCACACTTTGATGCGCATGCGTGTATTAACAAGCCTGGGCGCGCGGTGCATAAGTTGCTACCAAGTTTGTACAGTTGCGAGCATTTCCGGTGCGTTCAGGTGCATGCGGCATCAATGGACAGCAGATTGTCGTGCCGCAGATTGGACCATGCATGCTGACACGGACGCTTGCGTCACACGGCTCAAAACCAAGAAATGTGTAAAGCTCTAAGCGCAAACCATGTCAGTTCAGCTCGATCCGCACTCATTGTGTTGATTTATTCCATTGTACATCGTTGCTTTCGCGGTAAGGTTGCTTACCGCCCAAACGAAGCATGCGACTGCAGCAAACCTTTGCTGCAACATGTCTGTGCATATAACGTAGCTACATAAGGACATGGGGCAGGCTTGCACTATGTCCTTTGGGCCTCGCGCTTCGAGTAGATAAGACATGCAGCCTGATAGTATCCAATACATGCTTTCAGGTATTGGGTACAACATTGTGCGAAATTCAGCTGGTGGGTTGGCGGTATTGCCACCTCCGCGTTCTTATTCCACGGCATCGTGCAGGCACAGGGTGTGGGTGCATCACTGCATGGCTATTTGCCCTGCAGGAGCGCCCCCCTCCGCCCCGCTGCCGCTGTTAAACCACCTGGCCTGGCTGAGGCATGGCAAACCCACTGCAATCACATGCCCCTAAACGGCCAGATGACGTAGGGCCGTCGCTGCAGGGGAAGCGGCGCGGTGACACGTGGCAGTGCGGCGCACCACTGCCACGGACGTGCGGCTGTGTGGCGGGACGCGGACTGGCGGGTAGCAGCGCCGCCGGAGAGCAGGCACGGCACCGGCGGGCAACGCCGCGCAGCGGCGGGGCCGCATGGCAGACGAGGCAGAGCTCGAGCCGCTGGCTGCGGCGCCACCCGAATCGCTGCCCGACGTGTTGCCCTCCAACCTGTGGTCAACCCACTCTGACGGCCCCTCCCCATCGTCGTCCTCATCGGATGAGACAGCCTGCAAACAGGCCCAGCGCAAAACCATGTTAACAACTCAGAGGCAGTACGGCGTTGCAACACAACAACCCGAGATCCCACGCACAGGATGGTTTCGCTCGTCACGCGGCATAGCTGCAGGCTTGAGCCACAAGCCATTAGTGCAGTGGGGTTGCTTGAACCCTGTATGTATGCTTGCCGTTTGAGCGTTACAGCAGGAACTGTGTACCACATACTCGGTAGCCTTAGCTCAGGCACCCGCCACATACAGGTCCTGTAGTACCACTCACCCACTTCGGCGGAGAATCGGCATCCATCAAATAGTACTGTCCGTCGTTCTGCACCTGGTCCCAGAAGCATATAACCGTCTCCCCATCAGCCCCACAGAGATAAGCATGGCGCTGGCATGCGTACCACCGTTCAAAAGTCTCTTGACCCGTGAACACCAGTGGTCTGTTCACACCGTCGCAGTCCACGTGGATGCGTTTGACTGCAAAGGCAACGCATGGCAGCACGCTCAAATCAGCTCCAGTCCGCAGCAAGCTGGTGAGTTGGTGATGAACATGTCAACCTTGGAACAAGGTGGGGGGACAGTGGCGGGCATCCCCTGCTGGTGTACTGACTCTACGTGTGCGGACCTGTGCCTTTTGCTGCCGGATTGCATGCTGTCGTCGGACTGCACGCTGTCGCATTGCATGCTGCCGGATTGCATGCTGTCAGATGTAAGATGGGAAGGTGGCAATACGAGTGCTGACACTGCACGCTGTCGTCGGATTGCATGCAGCTGATGGCGTGCTGTCAGGACGGCGTTTGAGCGTGTTATTGGAGGTGTTGGACATCATTGAGGTGCTCAGTGAAGCCTTATGGCTTGCGTGTTATGGGCGTGGCTGTGGCTGTTTCGCTGTGTCATCATCGAGGCGCTGCTGTGTCAATGCGCCAGCTCGCTGCCTGCTGCGAGCTGCGAGCAGCGAGCGCCCTGTTTGCAAGCCTCTAGTGCCAGGGTTTGGTGTCTTTGTCTTATGCCTTTGCTGTTTCGCACTCCCAGCACTGTATATGCGTCCCACCCTCTCGTTGCCTCTGGCAACGCGCATGTTTGCCGTCACGACCAACACGCCTACACACCTGCATTGCATGCGCCTGCAGTTCTTGCACCTGCAAGCACATACACGAGGAGAGGGCACTTAGCGATCCTGGAAGTAATAAGCACACAGGTTGGGCGGTGCGACGTCCCAGGTGGCTTAGCGAGGTTCCAGCCTTGCGGCCAGTCACGGCCAACCCCTCAGGTAATCCAACACTCCTGTGCTTATCCACAACAGAGTGCTGTGAACTGTCACAATACTGCCACCCGTCTTACCTGCTTTTACTGCTCTGATGCGCCTGAGCCAATCCAACCGGTTCAGGTCGTCTGTCATTTTCCAGACAACCTCCGCTTCCGCGTCGGAACACTCATACACTGTCACCAGCAGATCCACGTCATCATCAAGGCACTGCTGCTCAGCTACCCCCACAAGCCAACTCGCTAGACGCTCTTTGGGTGACGCTGTATTGGCGAATACGTTGCCCATCGTTGCGTCTGTGCTAGGTCAGCAGGCTCTTTCGGGGGGCTGCCTGGTGGGCAGGAACGCAGGAGGCGTACACGGACAAACCAGAGGCGAGAAAGACAAAGGGGCAAGCAGGAACGGGCCTAGGAGCGCCCCTAAATTGAAGGCATGCACCTGGGCACATGCTCCACCATGAGATGCACGGGCCCCGCACTGTGGACCAGGCACCACCACTGGCACGGATAGCCGACTGCATCTTGATTGCATGGCATGTTCAGGCGAACCGTTAGGCGACGCTGTAGGCGATGCTTGGCACAGAACATGGGGAGGGGGAGCAAACAGCGAGAACATGGTTGGTCACAACAGTCAGCATTGGACTGCGGACGACAAACTATGTGGGTGAAGACGACTCAGTTGATCCCGTGTGACAGGTGCTATGCTCGTGCGTGTGCGAGTTGGGAGGATGTTGGCGGGGCCAATCAAGCAGAGAGCGAGCGCTGAGAGGCCACGCGCGCGGGTCGAAACCATGGCCATGGCTGCACGGGTGCGAAACCAGGACTCGACCTGGGGGCTCCACAGTGCAGTGGGCAGGAGACGAATGATGTGTTTGTTTTGCTGTTAGGCACTTTGACAAGGCTTTTGCTTTTAGGGCAGGAGGGGTCCCCCGGGCCCTTATGACATCAGCAGGTCGCCCGAGGTTTACGCGGGTGCCCAAGAGGGGGCAAGCAGAAAGAACACACAGGGCAGGCCCAGAACTTGTTTTGCGTATCAGCAAACTTGAAGGCAGGAACCACGCCCAGGTTGGTGGTGATCCCAAGAAGTACGGGTGCGTCCTGGCACGATGGCCAGACATGGCGCTCCAGGTTTTCGCGACCGGGAGGGGCCAAGCAGCGAGAGAGCACGGGTCCGCTCCAGAGCCTGTTTTGCATATCAAGAAACTCTAAGGCAGCAACAACAGCCAGGTTGGTGGCGATCCCAGGAAGCACGGGCGCGTCCTAACGCAATGACCACAGGTCAGTGCACTGCGTGCGGAGCGCCTCCCGCAAGCAGCAGAAGCTTACGGTAGCAATACCAGGACGGTTCAAGCTGGCCTTGTCTGCCAGGCTCCCGGCAATTGCGAGCTGCCCAAGAGGGCTCTCAGCTGGGGCACAAAGCACTTAGCCGTTTGGCCGTGGCGGGCGGGGTCGCGCTGGCTGTTTCGCGGGACGAGCAGAATTTGCCCGGAATTGGGGTCCGCATTTCTGCGCGTTGGCGCGGTCAAACGAAGCGCCGAAGCGCGGCCTCGGCGCATCAGGCTGTCGACTACGCTACCCGGGCGAAGCGGCACGGCGAGCGCGCTCAGGGGCGACCATGGGAGCGAGAATTTGCAAGGGCTCCAGGGAGGTCCCTCAGACACTCTGTACGACACTCTGTACGACACTCTGTACGACACTATGTACACGACCACTCGGGGCGACCGGGACGCGCCCACCCTGGCGTTGAGGTCGCGAATCAGGGAAGGAATGGCTAACCAGTTCTGCTCTGTCAGGTGTGTGGTGTTCCTCGCCAGCAAGCGGGCATGCTGGCGCTGAGAGGCAGCAACCCAGCCATGAGGTGAAGCGCGCTGCGCGTGGTGCGGGGCGTCAGCACCGCCCTCAGGGTCCTCCCAACCATTGCTGTCGCCCAACATGGCAACCACGCACGGCGCGCGGTCGGACAGTCGCTATGTGGAATAAACAGCAGCACGACTATCCCTGCTTCGATACAACGGTGGCACAACCTGCCGCGGCACGCAGCCTTTGAACGCTAGGCGCATAGGCCCTCGAGGCAATTCCGATTCTCGATTGGGCCCACCACTTGCCCAAAAAGCAACCACGATTTTCGATAGCTCACACTCCACCCAAAAAGGAGTGCATCGATGCTCTGCTAAGCGTCTTAACCAGGCTAGACGGCCACGCTCCTAGGTGACCAACACGCTGACATGGCACCAAACAGAAAGGGCACCAGCGTGACAGCGAAGCTACGAGGCTCTCGGAGGCTCTGACGAAAGGGTCGAGCATGCTGAAGGTCGGCAGCGGCACACTGATGTATGGGGCGAGACCCACCAACTGAAATCGATGAGTTTCCATCCAATGGAGCACGAGGGGGTGGCAAGCCAGGTGGGAGGGGGGGGGAGCAATGGTACTGCGGATTAAGAACGACGGCGAGGAGGCGGGTAAGGGGGCAGGGGTGGTGGGCAGTGACAAGAAACTTGCTGCTTGTGAAGGGCGCTGTGTGTCACTGTGGTTGTGTTGTGTGCCTCCCACAACATCGTCATGCGTAACCTGTCGTGGTGCAGAGCCGTGTGCATATGCCTGAGCAGCTGTGGTGGTACGTGTGGTACATCCGCTGCGACCATTTGACACTTGCAGCCTGGTACTTTATTGCATGTGAGTACGTGGTGCATGTGCATTGTGCATGTTGCGCATGTGTGTCAGAAAGAGGTTCCCGTGAGGCCCTGCAGTGTGATGCCTGTGGGGCCGTGCAGCGTGCGTGCTGCATGTGTGTTCTTATGTGCAGCTTGTGCAGCAAGCAATCTGTTGCTGGCGGTAGCCATAAGTCATCACCAAATCCACCACTGATGCATGCAAGGTGCCGATGCAATAACGCAGGAGGTGCGCTCACAGGCGTGCCGCGTGCGTAACTGCTGGTATCTTCGTCAGGTGAGGATGGCCGGCAGGCACGCAGCCTGCTGCTCCGCCGCAGCTCAGTCCTGCGCGTGAACACGCACGGGGCTGTGCTGTAAGCGGCCTGGCCTAATTCAACAGGGTAGATGGCACTGAACGGCTGTGTTTCACCACCCAGAGCAAGCAGTGTGTGCACATAGACATATATACGTGGCTGAAGTGCTGTGCTGACTGCACTGAGTGTACTAGCTGGGAACTGGTGCTCCATCAACTTCAGGATGCCAAACACGCACATTGGGCGCTGTTCCATGCTGGAGGTAGCGTAACCGGATGGCACTTGCCTCTTGTGCAAAGCACGAACTTGGCTGAAACACTCGTGCTTACAAAGCATTTCACCCCAAAGCAAGCATGCACACACTCCCCGACATCGTCATCATGCTGTGCGGGATTCAGCATTCGCTGGGGAGCGTGTGCATGCGTATCAAGGAGGCAGCGCAAAATGTCATGCGCCGCCTGGGGCCAATGACTGGAACCCTACCAAAGCGATGGCGCATTAAGCACACACCGCGCAGGCATACACGCGCCTGTGGGTGGTGTACGCCGCAGGGTAAGCGGGCACACTGCGCTTGGCCTGGGCATGAGTATCTACGCATACGCGCATCGTCCGACAGCCAACAACGTATGTCGTTGTTGTTGCGCCCCAAAAGTGCGCTTTTGAAGTTGAGCCCGTGCTGTGACGGGAGTAATGGGACACAGGCTATGCATGCAACACAAAGAGGTCCGAATTGTGGTCCTAGACTGTCGAACACAACACGTCGTCCAGATTGTCAAACATTATGCCATAACGGTTGACAACCAACACAACGCGTTGTGTTTGGCAATTGACACGACGCGTCACCCCACTCATGCGGTGGCACAGCCTGTCAGAGGATATTGTCAGGCAACAGGTGGTCTCCGGTGATCTCCGGTGGAGACCGTCATATGCAGCGGGCATGAAGCAGAGGAGGTGCGGCGGCAAGTAGTGAAGTGCCGCATGCACCGCAGGAGGTTGAGGCTGCGCCAGTTGATTCATCACGGCATGTTGGTGGGCGTTGCCAGCCCAGCGTTGCAGCCAGTTGCAGACATACACCATGTGCTGCTGCCCGTACGACCCTGGAGTGGCCGAATGGCCAAAACATTGACACGAAAATCACGAAAACACTGTCACAGGAAGCTCAGATGTGCAGCATTTGGCACAGCTGCATGTGTCTGGTCCAGGACGGTACACGGGCGCAGTACACGGGCGCATGACAGCGCGGGGGACACGCACGCCATTCTCTGCCAGGCCGCTCAGCTCACTCACACGCTTGTAGTGACGATAAATGACTCGTTTCAAACGGATTTGCGTAGAGTGTAGCGTTTATGGCTGGGGCGCGTATATCCGGGGGGGGGGG
>BDDA01000061.1:163651-230223 GCA_001662385.1 Chlamydomonas asymmetrica
TGTTGCCGCAGGACGGTCCGGGCCGCAGCTGCTGACAGAGGGGCTGCTGCTGATTGGGGGGCGCAACAGAGAGGTCAGCAAGCAGGGAGGCATGAGGGGAGACTAGGGAACAATCAAACAGGAGGGCGGGGCAATGGATCAAAGCCAGAATCAATCGGATTTGAAGCATTGATCGGAATTGGATAGGGATTGATCAATTATAGGAGGCACCCATGAAAATCGTGACGATGAATATATTCCTGACGTCACGTTCGCTGCACTCAGGGCGGCCTGGAAGCGAAATGCACGCAAGAATAATAGCCTTAAAGTCGGCAGGGAGGCAGCGTACACAGGCAGGCAGGGAAGGCAGCGTACACAGGCAGGTCGATGTTGGCGACGGGCCCTGAACAGGATGTTTTCTCTGGGCGGGCGGAGGCACCATCAGAGCATGGCACACGTGCTCCGGTTGTGTCCATATCAGTCAGTGGCCATGCCTACGTTCAAATCTTATTTGCTGCATGACCCGACCCAGGCCTGTTCGCTACACCGCTCACCGTTCTGCTCGCTCAATAGTCAAGATCACGCTGAAGAGCTGGGCTGGCACGCTCAACAGTCCTGTGGGCTTATCAGCGTCATTGGCCCTTGTCCACTGGTGGAGGCTCCGGAACCGCCCAGGTGGCCTGATCTGCCAGCCTAGTGACCGCACAAACAGGCGCTGGTAGCCGCCTGGCAGCGCACCTAAGCGTCGACAAGCATGGCGGCAATGAAGGCATCCAGCCGGGGGTCGTCGGCCTTCACACCCGCCGCCTGCACATAGCACTGTGCGCTGTACTCCCCCGTACTCAAAGCAGCACCGCGCGTAGCCTGCTCGCCCGCTGCCGCCCCGCCAGGCATGTCGGTCTCCAGGGACGCCGCCGGGTCAACAGGCACGCGCACACCACGAAGCGCGGCCTTGCCAGCATCCTCCTCTCCATCACAGCGCTTCCGCTTTGCACCCCTGCGATCGGCAGGGGTACAAAGCGCAGGCACTATGGAGAGGCAGAGCCTGCCGAGGCCGCCGGCCGCAATACTGCATGCTGCGCCTGCAGCCGCGCCGACAGCGCCGCTGGGCGTTTTTGCACTGGCGAGGCTTGGGGCGGCTGAAGGTCGGCTGCGGGACGACAAGGACGGCACGTTGAGGACGGCGTACATGTGCGCGTCTCGCCCAAGGCCTCCCTGCAGCAGCGGCTGGCGGTAGGCGGGCTGCACGCCTGAGGTCCAGCACGCCTCGCCTGTGCCACCAGCTGCCGCCTTGGCACTGCTGCCGGCGGGTGCGTTGCTGCCAGCCGGGCATGCCTGCGCCACGCGGGATGCAGGTGCGGCCGGCGCAGCCTGTGTCGCAGGTGCAGCACTGCGCGCTGCAGGTGCGGGCGCACCCCTAGCGGCCAGCGGCACGCCGCGGTCGGGTGCGGCGCCAAGCGTCGCGCGTGGGGCGGGCACCGCCGCCACCGCCGGTCGCCTTGCGTCGTGCGCTGTGCTACGGCCGCTGGGCGCTGCGTGGGCGTCATCGCCGTCCTTCTCCTCCTCCTCCGCCTCCTCCTCATCTTCACCCGCAAACAGGCCGGCAGTGACGGCGTCCCAAGCTGACGACGCACCGCGTGTGCGCTTAGCACGAGCCCCTGCCACATGGCTCCGCGCTGCCCGGCTGCCCTGCGTAACCTCCATGGTTGCGCGCGTCTTGGCGGTGGCGCTAGTGGGTGCGGGCGAGGGGTATGCGGGGGGACCGGCGGCACGCTCGTTCACGGCTGCGCGGGACCCAGCGGACGCATCAGTGGGCGCGCCAGCAGCAGCAGCAGCAGGCGTCGCCACAGCTGCAGGCGCAGGCGTGGGGCCGGGTGCAGTTGCAGGAGCCATGGAGGACGTCGCGGGGGCCTGCGGTACAAATTCAGATCCGGGGGGGTCCCCGATGTACCCCACATAGCGAGGCACAGGGGTCCACATGCCGTGGTGCCAGCACCACCACATGTCGTACACGACGACGCGTCCAGTGTAGGGGCAGGGGGGCGCGTACAAAGCGCCGCCATAGCGGTACGGCGAGGCCGAGTCCTGGGGGCCGCCGGGGCCGCCGTTGCTGCTGGGGCCGCCGTTGCTGCCCTGCCTGCCGGCGCTCTGGCTGCCCTGCGCTGCTGCCTGGCCGCCCTGCATGCCGTGGCCGTGTGGCTGATGCATGCCCTGCATGCCCTGCGCTGCTGCCTGGCCGTCCTGCGTGCCGTGGCCGTATTGCTGACGCGTGCCATGATGCGGGCTGCTGGACCTGCCAGGAAGCTGGGCTTGCGGCTGCGCCTGGCGGTGGTTCGCGTTCTGTGCCTGGCGATGGCGCACATCCTCCGCCGGTGCTGGTGCTGCGCCGCTGCGTGGGATAAGGGGCTGCGGCTGCTTGGGGTTGGCCCTCAGCTGCTGCTGCTGCTCCTGCCCCCGCTGCTGCTGCTGCCGCTGCTGCTGGGTGAGCATGGCGGTGGTGGCGTTGGAGGAGCCAGTCGCCCGCTGGTGCTGGGCCCTCGCAGCGTCACGAGGTTGGGAGGCGGCACGCGGCATGGCAGGGGTGGTGGCTGGTGGTACAGGCGCTGAGCCGGCCTGTCCAGAAGGGGACGCGCGTGTCTGGCTGAACGCAATGGAGGTCTGCGCAGCGGCATCACGGTCAAGGTGCGGCTGGGGCACCAGCGGCTGTGCCGCGACGTCGAAGCTTTCGTCAGTCTCACCGATTGCCTCCTCGCTGTCGGAGCTCTCAGTGCTGTCGGAGCTGTCGCCGCTGCCGTCCTCCTCCTCAGACTCCTCGCCGCTGCTGACGCATTCCTCGTCCTCGTCCTTGAGAGCACGCAGGAGGCGGCGCTGCTCTGCCGCCACGTCCTTGGCCGTGGGCTTGCGCTTTGCGATGCCGTTGAGGAAGCGCAGGTGGCAGTAGTAGGCTGCCAGCGCCCAACTCTCCTTCTGTTGTTGCACCTTGTTGCGCTGGACACGGACCCTGTTTGCGATTTCTGTGACACAAACGCCAGCAGGTGTCAGCCGCATGCCATCAGGAAAGTCGCCTGGCGCTCTGCGCTTGAAGCCCCGCGGCAGAGGGGGCAGGCCGACCTGCTCATCGCTCTTCTCCCACTTCTCCAGGTCTTCGCTGCTGGAGGGTGTCGCACCGACCATACCCTCGCCCGCAGGGGTTGTGTCCGAGCTGGAGCAGGGTGCACAGGTCCCTGCCTGCGCTCCGTCACTGCTGAGGGCGGTGGTGCGTTGACGCACACCGGAAGATGCAGAAGACTCGCTGACACACTTGAGTGTCTTGCGCGGCCGCTCTGCAGCACTGTCGCACTTGCTTGTTGGCGGTAGTGTTGAAGGGCGCCGCCGGGCAGCGCTGCGCATGGATACACTGCTGGCGGCCTTCGTGGCCTTCAGAATTCAGCAAGGGAACACAGAAACAGCTTAGTAAAAAGCGATGAAACAAAGCAGTCGTTCTGGACCGGAGTCCCAACAGGTAACAATGAAGTCAAGATGCCTGGTCGGCACTACCAACGTAGGAGAAGGTTGCAAGAGCACACTCACTAGCGTTGATATTATATGCATTAGCCTGCTCGACACACCTGCCTTCACTCACTACGGCAAATTTCCCAGCGCACAAGCAAAACGGTTGAGCCACGCGATCTTGCAATTCTCACCTGGTTGCAGAACCTTGGCACTGCAAAAACTTGGTCTGTGCGATCGATGCTGGATTCCCATAAACGGTCTTGAGCCACGATGGCGAGGTCCTTGAAGGGGACGTGCTTGGGCATTTTGTTTGTCGGGTGATTGTTGACGGGCGTTGTGGATTGGGTTGTCGGGCTGGGCGGCTGGAGAGGGGCCAGTTTCACATTCATAGTACACACCAGGAACAGCAGAGTTGGTTATACAGCAGAGTGGTGCGTTGCCTTGCGTGGTGTGCGTTGGCAACTCGGCCGAGTTTCGTGAAATACCACAAAAAGGACTAAAGAAACCAGACACTGTGAGCGCACGCCTAGGTCACCAGCGCGATTATCATTTGTGAGAAAACAAGCGTGACAGGTCGTATGTTCAGTTGTTCACCCATAAACCCGGCACCAACCAGTAGGCCCAACGCAATATTGCTGCACCGTCCTGAACTGCACCTAACCGTCTTGGACTGCACAGCCCAAAGCAAAGACTCACTGTGGAAAGCGTGGAGTGAGGGCCCTGGTCAGAGACGGCAGGCGTTCCACACGTCGCGCCCTACCAGCAACGTTCCACGGCAAAGAGCAAGCAAGCACTTAGCCAAGGCCAGCGTTTCAGGCAAGGCCTCACCTCAAAAATGACGACGAACAGTAGCAGACAAAGCAACTAGCGCCTGGCAGAGGCTGCAGTCTCTAGGTGACGAAAGGCACACGAAACCCTCAAGACACAAAAGAAACAGTGGGGGAAATCACCTGCTGAGGCGTGCTAGCCGCCGGCAATATGTGTTCGCATCAAAGCACGTCGCCGCAACGTCGTCAGCAAAGTCTGGCCTGCGCGGCTGCGGGGACACACGAGGTCGCCAGTGTTTTGGTGCCCTTGTGGATGAGGATGGTTTAGTCTGCTTGAGTGTAGGCAGGAGTCGGGTATGTCAGGACCGCACAATACCGGGCTGCGTGGGTATGTAGGGTATGTGCAGGGCTCGGGCTCGGTGTCAACCTGAAATGGTAAAAAAATGACCTCTCAAGCCCTGAGTTATTGGACGAGCAAATCCAGGGTGGGCTGCTCACTCGTGCTCTCCATTTTTTAACCTGCTTTAATTCACCTCCAATCACTTATGGCCAGTTGCATTTGGACAGCATGCACGTAAACGGCTAGTGGCGCTGGCGCAGGAGCCGGGCTGGCCGGTGCTGGCAGTGTCTCAAAGTGCACCTGCCAGCCAAGCTCCCTTTTGTATCCGTACGTGCTGAAGGTGGGGTTTGGACAAGGGCCTACCCATAATGTCAGCGCAAGCCTCACGCGCAAACTTCCGTGTTCCTCTCACGTTTTCTTCACAACCCACACATGTGTGTACCTTCACTTAACAGGTATACGATGGAGTGAGCAAGCTTGAGTCCACTATTGCAGTCTTAGGGCACTGCCTGTGGTTCGACTAGCGTGCTACTGGCGTGCTGCGGCCAAAACTTCAGGTCCTGTCATGAGAAAGACAGAGTGCTGTCGGCACGCTCGCCCTTTGCACATTACGTGTTTCACTGCACAACACGTGTTATTATTCACATAGAGGTGACTGTTGATGTACAAACCCAGCAAGCCCTGAGGTGAGCACGCAAGCTTGCCTCGCGGGAGTCGCCCCGTCAAAAACGCATAAATGCCAAACTATTGTGCTGAAGCGCCTACTTTGTGACGTGCTGAACGGTGTGAAGGAGTGTAGAAATGGACAGGTGGGATTGGGTTAAATGTACAGAGCGCATCTGGCACGCACGCCGAAGGTCCACGCCATACATCAACTGATGAAGAGTGAAGAACTGTTCGGCGTATGCAGACAAGATTTGACGTGGCCACCTAGGAGGCCTCTCAGCACAGTTGCCTGCAAGCTGGCTTGCGTCACTACGAAACTCGTGCCTGGGAGTGTGCAGCAGAGGTGTGCGGCGGCACCTGTGTGGCTCCGCCAAAAGCATCACCTGGTGTGGAGTCAAACAAGCTTGGGTGTACCTGGGCTTAAGCAGCCAGGTGCTCAGGCAACGAGCGCCACTTCTAAACTGGTGAGATGTGACTATTACGAACAGGGGCGGGAACCGCAAGGCCGCTGTACAGATGCTCCTGCCAGCACCTGCGCTCCTTGCTCCACCCACACGCCCTTGCGCTTGGCTCTACCTGAGATGGTGAATCCTCCACATGCATGCTGATATGTGGCTGTGGCTCTGGGTGCATGCCCGCTCAGGCATTGCTATCGCATGGTGTACAGCAGGCTCTGGGGCACTGCGACATGCCGACATCACTGGTGGCATTGGAAAGGTGGCAAGCTTGCAAAGCTAACACCAGAGGAACGCGTTGTGCACCCGTGCAATGCACTGCGCATTTCGACATCACTGGCATCCACTGCCTCCATCACCTCTGGCGATTCGCAGCGATCAGCCAAGCGCTGGAGTCCCTTGGTGCAGTCAGGCAAGCATTTGCATGGCAGCGCGTAGCCGCATACCTTGCAGTGCGGATGCTGGCTGGTGTAAGGTTGTTGCCCTGCATCCTGCACCCCTGTGCCTTGATGCGCCATGTTCCAGTACTCTGACAGTCTGGTGGTGCAGCTGGTGGTGGTGCTGCTGCCAAGGCGCAGAGCTGTAGCCCAGGCGACCGTAAGACTCGCTGTGCGCCTATGCATGAGCATTCACGCACACCTCCACCCAAACCCCAGCTGCGCGGATCACAGTGTGAGACGCATGACGCGAATAAACCAGTAGGGGGCTGCGGAATAAGCACTCAGTTACAAGACGAGCTCCAGAAGTTCTCATGAGCTATATCGCTCATGCATGCGCGATGAATGCCATGGGGAGGCTTATGCAGGGTTATGGTTGGGCCACAGCAATAGGCCAACAGCAGCAGCCTGGAGATCGACTCCTGTGATCATACGGGATGCGATTGCAACGCAACACCCTTCCAAGCGGGCTGGTTATGTGATTGACGCGCCCGCGTTGTTTCAGCGGCGGCATAGCAATCGGCAGTGATAAGGCGTCAACGAGCAACGGGAGCAACTGGAATTGGAGCAACTTGGAATAAGAGCAACTTGGGTAGGGACAACTGGGAGACATAGGCTCCCTCAATCGTGCTCATAGGCATGCGCGCCCTTGCAAACCAGGTTGCAAACCAGGGCAAAGGGCTGCGTGGGTAAATGACACTTGGGCATGGCATTCCGGATTGGGCGGTAACGGAAGGGTCACGGGAGGTCGTTCAACGGTCAAAAGGTCAGCACGCTGCAACAGCAGGGTACGATGCAGACAAAAAGCCAGCATGCTGACAGCGATCAGCGCTCTCAGGCACACCGTTGAAGGTGGGTGACATGCAGCGTCAACGTTGTCCAAGTCGGCGGGGTAAGGACAGGGTGCGTTCTGCCGCACACGGATCGTCAGAGGTAAGCATTGGTTCAAGGCGCCGATCCATTTCCAGGGCGATTCCATCACAGGAAGAAGCGAGATGAATGCCTATAGCCCCTTGCGTCAAGAAGCCTTAAATCAGGCTCCATGTACGGTGGGGATATGTGTCGTGGCTCGAGACGGGTCGAGTGCAAGCGTATTGCTCGTGCATGAAAACAAAACAGCGCAAGCGGAGCCTGCTAGTAGGAAATGCCATCACGTAAGTGTTGGGTTCACAGTTTGTTTCCACGGTGGGTGTGCACTCCGACGCTGTACGACCATGCTGACAGCAGCCTGCTGACAGCAGACACGCCCGATCGTCAACGCGGCACCTGGTCGAAAATGCAGTGGGAAAAGGAGCGCTAAACGGAGCCAAAATAGAAAGCGCGAGAGAGAAAGGTGCAGGCAAAGGAGAGGGACAAGAGGCAACAACAAAGCGGGCGGGGAGGGGGAGCAGGGCATCATCGCGGGAGAGAGAGAGCGGGAGAAGGGGCATCAGTGGAGCAGGAACCCAGGCAGCAGACGAGTGTGGGAGAGGGTTTGACATGCCAGCAGCGAGGGTGAAGGCCTGAACATGGGCATGGAGGAAGCATCTTGCATGCAGGGTATACGTGACGCCTGCCAATGCTCAGCTAGCTCAGCAGCAGGGGGGGTAGTACGCGGCAGCAGCAGGCGCGCCATGCGGGGCGTACGCTGCGGCCGGGACGCCGTACTGCGGAGCGTACTGCGCTGCGTAGCGCTGGCGCAGCACCATGCCGGGGTAATATGGGTAGAAGCAAGCGCGGCGAGGCCCTGTGTATGCGCTGGTCACCTCCTCCTCCTCCTCCTCCTCCTCAGCATCGTACCTCATATCCTGCGGTGCGGCCTCCTCCGCTTGCATCGCATCGTCCCCCTGCGGAGCCTGCTGCTGGCCTGCGTAGGCGCCTGAACCCGCACCAGCAGCTGCAGCTGCATACACCTCATCGTACGAAGCTGGCGCCCAGCCCTGCTGCGCAGGGTCGTGCTGCGTGGCCGGCCACGCTGCAGCGGCGGGATAGGGATAAGCACGCCGCCATGTGCCTGCCGGATAACAGTACGCCTGAGGGTAGGCTTGGGGGCCATAAGGGTAAGCGTAGGCGGCTTGTGTTGGTGGGTGCATGGCAGCATGGGCGCCTGGGTATGCAGGGTGGAAGGCGGGATGGTGGGCTGGGGGGACATGGGGGTCGTTCATCATATCGCCATCCGCCTGCTGCTGCACACCCGGAGGTGCTGGCTCGCTGTGCTGCTGCTGTTGTGAGTAGTATGAGGGTGCCACGGCCTGCTGTGGGTAAGGGTAAGGGTACCGGGACCGCGGCACACCAGGCCATGCCTGATGGCATCCATATTCTGGCCCTTGCTGTGGTGAGGCGTCAGAAGAAGGTGTAGGGACATTTGCCGAGCTGCTGGCAGCAGCAGCAGCTGGTGCAGCTGTGGCAGCATCGGCTGCTGCTGGCACTGGTGCATCTGTTGCCGCCTGGTGCTGAGCGAACCCCAACTGGAACAGCCGCTGCGGCTGTGGCAGCGCGTCGTGGTGGGCTGCCGGCGCGGCAGGCTGGGAAGGGCCAGCGGACGAGGTCCCAGCGTTGTCGTGGGACATACCATCCTCATCAACCCGGGCGGCTCTCTCACCAGCAGTGAGGGCGGCACAGTGCAGCGCAGCGTTGGCACATTGGATCCCGTCCAGCCGCACTCGGTCGTTACTTCCCGGCAGCCTGCAACGCCAACGGCAAAGGAAAGGGCAAGGAAAGGCTTTGAGGTGAGTCCCGGAACAGGTGATACAGACACAAAGGGTGAGAGTGGCTGCTGTGCGGTTCAAGCGCTGCGTCGGCAGGCCGCGCTGCCCACCATGCGGCCCGCGGTCGAGCGTAGGGACACAAGGTCTGCATGCTCAGGAGAGGACAGGTGCCGCAAAAACTACCATACCTGCACATAAAGGTCATGTCGATACGTTCAAGGTCCACTCCGAAGGCCTCCGCCACCCTTTGCTTGAAGTCCCGCACGCCTTCTTCGCCGGGCTTCAGAACAGGCACCCGGATAATCTTGCCGTTAAATGTGACGCAAATAACTGGAGGCACCTTGGCTGCAGAAAAGCCCAGTCCACTGCGCCAGTCAGGAAGCTCTTGAAAGCAGAACCTGTTCAATGTGAGATATTCATACAGCAAGCATGAGACAGTTATTACATCCGCATTGGTGTGCACGCCGACGAAAAAGCATCGAGAGGCGGGCTGAAGGTTTGCCCTGACAGGTTTGACCTGACAACTTCTCAGCAACCGAAGGTTGTGTAAATGCTGATGTGGTTTGCTATTACCCGGCCGTGCGTTTCTAGGCAAGCATGTCGGCGGCAACACTTCTCGCTGGAGGTCTGCAGCCGCTGGCCCGCCAGTACTAAGCAGCCTGAAGTGCGAACAAGCTTCTCAAGCTGGCATAATGCTGTCAAAGGAACAGTGATCGTTGCTGCTTGAGTGGCTTGAGTCCTGCCACCCAGGAGCCAGATGCACACTGATGTTTGATGGGTGTCCGCACTATGTGGCATGCACCCTCCGCCAAAACCAAGGCGAACGGAGGGCATATACTATCGCATGCGCCCAACTCGGCGACACGGCATATATGCATCAGACTGAGTCGCAGAGTAGGTGTTCTTCGAGGCGCTCTGTTATCCCACTAACGCCGATTCAAAAACTTGCAGCTACGTTGCTGAGCCAGGTTGCACATTGAGGCAGCGGCAGGCGTGCCTACGCCGCCAACCACGTCCTAATCGACGCGCCATATTGATCAGTATACATGTGTCTGGTATATCGCGCCTGTGAAGTCGTTTTGTGCATCGCGGTGAAGGTGGGTGATGCACCCAGCAAGCACCCTCACCTGCACTGACGCTCTTCTTCCCGACCCGCCTGCTGCAGCTGCCATCGGCTCAAGCACCGTATATGTACGCGCCACGGACAGGCGCAAACCTGTTGCCGGAGGCGGTATTTGGCGAAAGCAGTTAAGTGTGGGAACGGCAGGTTAACAACACAGTGAGTTGACAAAATAACAACGAGTCTGTCTATAGCGGTACAGGAGTCCTGGACGGCTGTTCAACAGTGCTTCTAGCTCGTGGATACCTGCTGCAGGCCGTCACCGCCTTCCAAGCATATGTAGCACTCCGCCATTGGCGACTGGGGGCAGCTGTACAGAGTGCTTGCAAAGGCCTGGTTTGTATACGCACACGTTGGTCGACTGTGATTCACAGCGTCGGAATTGGTGTAGCTTAGGTATGACAGCGGGTCTTTGTGTGTTTGTTTCCCTGTGTGGTCACTGATTATAACGGTGCGACTGTTTGTATGCTTTCATCCGAAACGGTGAATTGAAAACACCCGCCAAAAGAGCGGTTGCTGGTTAGCGCTTGCATGGTTAGCTGAGCGCTTACACACCATCGTCTGGAACTCCCAGTCTACCAACAACATGCTTCTTGGAAAGGAGAGCAAGGTTCTGGACTACAAAGATGTAGTGAGTTAGCGGGTGTTGGGTTGCTGCCGTCGCTTTGTACCCGCCCGGGTTGGTGTGACCAGGCTGCCAGCAGCTTACTGGCCACGCTGTGTAAGCCACGCATGTGCGTTGTTGGGCACAACTTTTGCTGTGCAGCTGCTACGGGCCGGGGACGTGGAGTTGCTACGAGGCCCGAGCTGGTACAATGATCAGTAAGGTTGCTTAGTTCTGAGCTTCTGATAGGCCTTTCACAAACACATCGCCCGGCTATGCTTTGCACACTGTATCGTCTGCCACACTGTGCTCAAAGACGTACGACACGGCTGCACCCCGACTGTGGTTGTAGGGTGATTGCGTTTGCGTTTGCGTACAATCAGCACGAGCGCTATGCAGGCCTTCCCGTGCTCCTCATTGAGCCTTCAGTGGCTTTCCTTTTGCTACAATCAGGTCAGTGCCTTGCTGTTGGGCGGCATATCGTTTGCCCCATCGGTGTTTGGGTGCATGCAACCGACTCTGAACTTTGAAGTGCGGTCATTGCCATGCCCTCTGCTTCTACGCTATGTGCAGACGCAGCTTTTGCAGAGGTCCTCCTTGACGGTCTTCAGGTAACATTCACCAACAGAATTTGAGAAAGTGTTGCCGCAAGAGTGCTCTCTGCGCAGCGTCCTCTGCGCAGGCTAGGTGACGTGGCGCACGCTCTTCTTTGACAGGCACACACCAAGAGACTTATAATTTTCCCGATCAACGACAACCCTGATGTGGAGCACGCCGGCGGAGGTTCACACTGGTGCGTTTGGTGTTTGCAGCGGTTTCGCTTGTTTCACTCAAGGTGCTGTGTCACTTTCCAATAATGCCTACAACAACTGCTCTGTGCGTTCTGCAACGTGTGTTTCAGGAGTTTGCTGGTGTACAGTGCACCGCTGTATGCTTTTTATTACTTGGACTCAGCTGGAACGCTTAATCTCTCCGTGGCAAAGTCACTGGCAAAACGTTTGGGACCTGTGTTTAGCAGTCAGCGACAGCCCAGTCAGCCCAGCCAGCTGCCTGAGTTCTGTGTTGTGGACGTGCCTTGCCAGCGGAACGGCTACGACTGCGGCGCTTACGTGTGCGCACTTGCCGAGGCTTGGTGCCGCTGGCTGCGAGACGAACAGGACCCGCATACGCAGCTTGCGAAGCTGCATGAGTGGCTTACACCAGAACACATCAGAACCTACCGCGCTACTATGCTGCGCGTTGTGCTGGACAAGATCGATGCACAGCACGCCACGCTGTCCGAGCCCAGCACCGGGCCCCCTCCCAGTGACCATTATTGAACGTATGAACGATTTGGCCCTGCTGCTGCTGCTGCTGTTTCGTACACGCTATGTTGTGCTGTGATTGTGCTGTAACAATGTCAATCGACAACTGTGGGAGCATTGTCATGCAACCTTTAACGTGAGTCGCACGATTTGTGAATGTGCAACTGGGACGCTGCAATCGCATGCATCATGCATTCGCCAGAGAAGCTGTCCTTATCAGGGAGATCATGCAAGTTGGTTGTTGCATCAATGGTCGTGCGGTGGCCATTTGACTGGCTATCAGTTGCATCTGTGCACCGCTGACATCCTGCTGGCTGCAACCACTCAGCATCGCACCAACGCGCAGGGCGGCGTTGCTTGAAGAACAGGGCGGGCGAAGCTGCCCTTGTTCATTTGAGGCCATCGACCACGGTCCTGTACATGCAGCCCTGCTTCACGCAACAACATGTGTGCGTGGGGTGGTGCTCGATGCGCTTAGCTGCACCTTATCCTCACCGTAAACGCGCAGACGAGCAAAGGCATAGTTTACAACTGTTTATGAGTTTGGGCATGGAGCAGCCAGCCTCCACAAAGGGTAAAGTGCTGGCTGGTTGACTCTTGAAATTTCACCAGCATTCACGTATGGAACTGCTGCATTCCCATGCGACGGTAATAACTGTCATGCACTGTCATGCGGGGCCTGGACCGAGCCGCGGTGCCAACAGACTGCCTTGCGTTGCTCACTGCATTCCCCATTCCCCGCGCGGAGCCTGCTGCACGTGCTGCTGGTCTGCGTAGGCGTCAGCGCCTGGACCCGCACCCGCACCAGCAGCTGCATACACCTCATCGTACGAAGCTGGCGCCCAGCCCTGCTGCACAGGCATTGGTTGCATGGCCGGCCACGGGGCAGCGGCGGGATAGGGAGAGCGATAGAAAAGAGGGAGGCCGAGAGCAAGGCGCCGCCGCATAAGCAAGGCTGGCAGGTAGTAGTACATCTGGGGGTAGGCTTGAGGTTCATCACGGTAAGCGTAGGTGGCTTGCGCTGGTGGGTACATGGCAGCGTGGGCGCCTGGGTATGCGGGGTGGAAGGCGGGATGGTGGGCTGGGGGGACATGGCAGTCGTACATCACACCGCCATCCGCCTCCACACCTGGAGGTGCTGGCTCATAATGCTGCTGTTGTGGGTAGTATGAGGGTGCCACGGTCTGCTGCGGATAAGGGTAAGGGAAAGAGTAGCGGGGCTGCGGCACACCGGGCCATGATCCATATTCTGGCCCTTGATGAGGCATGGCGCCGGGAGGAGATGTAGGGACATTTGCGGAGCCACTGGCAGCATTGGCTGCTGCTGGTACCAGTGCGCCTGTTTCCGCCTGGTGCTGAGCGAGCCCCAACTGGAACAGCTGCTGCTGCTGCGGCGGCGGCTGTGGCAGAGCGTCATGGTGGGCTGCATGCGCGGCAGGCTGGGAAGGGCCAGCGGACGAGGTCCCAGCGATGCTGTGGAACACCTCTTCCTCATCAACTCGGGCGGCTTGCTCTCCAGCACTGAGGGCGGCACAGTGCAGCGCAGCGTTGGCACATTGGATCCCATCCAGCCGCACTCGGTCGTTACTTCCCGGCAGCCTGCGGCACCAACGACAAGGGAAAGAAAAAGGGCATGCAGGTAAATGCTGATGCACGACTGCTGATACAAGTGGAAGGAGTGCTGGAAGTCACTGCCATACATAATATGTAAACTTGGTGCATGGCGTCGGCCGACCACGATGCCCACCATGCCGCCAGAAGTGGTCAAGCAAAGGCAGTCAGGTAGAGGTTCTATAAATTTCAGGTGGTGCGAGTAAAGACTGCCATACCTGCACATAAAGGTCATGTCAATATGCTCAAGGTCCACTCCGAAGGCCTCCGCCACCCGTTGCTTAAAGTCCTGCACGCCTTCTTCGCCGGGCTTCAGAACAGGCACCCGCATTACCTTGTCTTTAAATTTGACGCAAATGACTGGAGGCACGTGCCTGGCTGCAGAGAAGCCCAGTCCACTGCGCCAGTCAGGAAGCTCTTGAAAGCAAAACCTGCTCAAAGCGAACACCGCCACGGCAACGAAAAGTCAAATACAGCGAAGGTTACTACACAGTTAGTTTGATCTTGATATGATCTTCTGCCACACTCCTTGTGCTTATAGGCAGGCAGGTCTTCTGGCCAGGTCTGCAATCGCTGGCCTGCCAATGCTAAGCAGCCAGTACTGGTGCAAGCTAGGTATCAAAGCTGGTATAGCCCTGTTGAAAAATGATGGGCAGTGCTGTATATGTATAGCTGGCTCTGCCGCTCAAGACCAAGTTGTTGTTTGATGCGTGTCACATTATGCACTGACCTTCACCTGCGCCAACGTTAAGGCGGATGGGGATGTAAGTAAACGCACAGCCGGGCGGTTCGGTGGCATATCATATGTAAGCCAGGAAGGGTTGCCACGAGTATTTGTTCAGAGCGCTATGTCGCCACCAACATGACACGCAACATCCATGCCACGCAACATCGACAGAGGCAAACGTGCTCGCAACCCACACCCAGCTGCCTGGCGCATCATATATGTTAGCACGCAGCTGTCTGGTACCTCTGCCTGTTATATATGCTATATGTTATGTGTGCATCGCGGTGAAGTTGGGTGATGCACCCAGCAAGCACCCTCACCTGCACTGACGCTCTTCTTGCCGACCCGCCTGCTGCAGCTGCCATCGGCTCAAACAACGTATATGCACGCGCCACGAGCATGCGCAAACCTGTTGCCGGGCACGGTAAGTGGCGAAAACAGTTAAGTGTGGGGACGGCAGGTTAACAACACTGTGAGTTGACAAAAACAACGGCCGGCCCATAGCGGTATAGACGGTCTGGACGGATCTTCAGCACTGATTTAGGAGCGTGGGTACCTGTTGTAGACCTTCACCGCCTTCCAAGCATATGTAACACTCCGCCATCAGTCTGAATGCAGAGAGTGCCTCGTTTGCATACGCGCACGTTTGCGCTGGCGACTAGTGCGGCATAGTGATTGTATATCCAATCAATGATACGGGTCTCCTTTTGTGTGGCGTTTCAACGTGGTTCCTGTAACGGCCCTGCTCCTGAATCGGCCTGAAGATTGAAAACCCCGCCAAAATGGGATGTGGTTGCTGGTGCATCGTTCGTCTGGCGCTTACATACCATCTTCTGAACACAATCGCCAAATATGTTGCTTGGCTATAAGGGAGCAAGGTCCATATAAGGGAGCAAGGTCCTCAACTACCGTGTCACTACCGTGTGTTAGCGCCACTGTTGCTTTGCGTGGCCTTGGCGCCCGGGTTGAGGTATCCAGGCACTGGCAAACTTAGTTTACTGTATGAAACATCCCTAGTATTGGCTAGAGCTGGCACTGTGCTGCTGCGGCTGGCCCGCGATGTGAAGTTGCTACGAGGCCCAAGCTGGTACAACGATCGGTGTGTTGCCTTGTTATCGCTGTCTGACAGGCCTTTTGTGTACACATCGCACTGCCACCCTCTTCTCACAAGCTGTATGACACGGCTTCAGGGTGATTGTGTTCGGGTTCGCATGCAGCCAGCCCGAACGCTATGTTTATGTAGGCCTTCCAGTGTCCCTTCTTGAGCGCTCTGGGGCCTTTCATGGTGACAGTAGGGTATATGCCCACGAAAGTCGTTGTCGGCTGTCATGTTTTTGTTCTACCCAAGGTGTTGGGTGCATGCAACCGCAAGTGTTTGCGGTTCTAAAGCGCAGTCGGTGCACGCGCGCTCTTCACACGCTACTTTCAGATGCAGGCTTTGCAGAGGAATAAGTCAACGGTCTTCTTCAGCAGACAGAGGTTACATATCTGGTTCTAGCTGGAAATGTTGCCGTAAAAACGCACCCTGCGAAGCGTCTCAAAGTGACATGGCGCACCTTGTTCTTTGACAGGCATGCAAGTCACTGGCGAAGCAATTCGCACCTATGCTTAGCAGTCAGCGCCAGCCCAGCCAGGCCAGCCAGCTGCCTGAGTTCCGTGTTGTGGACGTGCCCCGCCAGCGGAACGGCTACGACTGCGGCGCTTACGTGTGCGCACTTGCCGAGGCTTGGTGCCGCTGGCTGCGAGACGAACAGGACCCGCTTACCCAGCTTGGGACAGTGCACAGATGGCTCGCACCCGAATGCATCAGAATGTACCGCACTGCTGTGCTCCATGCTGTGCTGGACAAGGGTTGACGCACAACGCGCTGCCCCTTCTGGGCCCAGCATTGCCCACCTCCCAACGGACATGCATAACATACTAACGGTTTGGCCCTACCGCAGCCGCTTCCACCTCTTCTCTTTCTTCTTAAGCGAATGGAGGAGTGTGCTGCACCAATGTCAGTACAGTGCTTCCGTTGTACCGTTGGGCACAACCAGGTACATCAGACCAGATTGGACGATGCATTTGCATGCACTTACCTGCCCGTGCTGTAGAGAAAGCAAGTTGGTTTGGTTCATTGATTGTGGTGTGTAAAAACTTGACCAACCAACCGGCAGTTGCAATTGTGCAGCCACCTTCTGGCTGCAAGTGCTAAACAGCCCACCATAGCGGCGTTGCTTCACAACCAGGTGCCCCAGGTCCCTCCAGCCTCTGTGCCTGCTGTGCAGTTAGGATCTGATCATCCTGCATGCGGCATGCATGTGCTGCACGATCGGGTGGTGGATCTGCCTTCTCTGAGCATGCACCGCACCATCCGCAGCACCATCCGAGGAGACGCATGGTTTGCTGGCCACCACAGCATGGGATGTATCAAGCGCCACTGTCACACTGTGCTCGATGGTGGTGTCTGAGTTTGTTGTCTTGAGGAAATCAATCAACCTGAGCATACCCTTGAACAACATGCGAAGTCGGGGTGTCACGGTGCTACGAAACCCTGTAGCTGCTATGCTCCGCCACACCCATGCAGCAAAGTAGCGTGGTTCCAATCAAGTCGCAGTTTCAGACCTTGTGCCTTCCGTGAACCCCAGCAGGCCTTACCACCTTGCCTACAGCCAACATGTCGCAGGCAGTCGCAAAGGCAATCTGCGCGGGCCGCGCGTCTGGTTCTATAAACCTGTCGAACAAAGGCTTAGACCACGTCCCAAGCGCCGTGTATAACTTGGATGAGGAGCTGCCAGGAGCCTCAGCACCAGCCAACTGGTGGGAGGTGCGCACATGGTGCTTGCAGGCAGGCGTGCTTCGCCTGTGGGCAATTGGGACACGTGAGAGTTGCCCTCATAAGTGCAGTTTGTGCTGGTCTTCAGGTTGCGGAGGTGCAAAAGCTGGACCTGTCGCACAACCAGTTGAAAGTTCTCCCCCCTGAGATTGCCTTGGCCAGCACGCTGCAAGTGCTCGATGTCAGGTGAGTTTTTGAGCAGGCGCTGTACAAGACAGCTGTACAGGAGCGTGTTGAACTGCTGGCATCTGTTGCTTGTTGAGTATAATGACTATCACTTTTCTGTGCGGACTGGGGTGTTTTCAGCCATAACCAGCTTGTGAACGTACCCGAGGCGCTGGGAGCGCTGACGGCGCTACGCTCAGTGGACATGTCACACAACCGCCTGCTGGACTGCCCACAGAGGTGCGCTTGTGGCTTCTGTTCACAGCAGGCGACTGAACATTTGCTGACGCATAGGGCTGAGGCAAGCTGAACAGGGCCCCACGCCACAACCCCGCGCTGGTGGCTGCGCTTGATGTGGCGTATTGAGGAGTCACGTCCGTTATAGCCTTGGGCACAAGCTGCAGCAGCGCTGCAGGTGCCACCTTGCCAAGCTCATATGGCTGTTGTGTGTAGCGCATATGCCCTGGGCTTGTGGCTGCTCTCAGGCCGTAGCGTGCTCCCCCTGGGCTACATACAAAGCGATGAATCCTTGCGTTGAGCACACACGCCCCCGAGCCACCCAGGTCACCGCACCTGCTGTGTCACGTGCACCACGCTCTTCACAAGCAAGCATGCTTGCGTGTGACTGCGCATGCGCCCACGCCCTCTTGCGCTGCCAGCAGCGCCATGACACGCGCTTGTGCCCGCAACACAGGCCCAGCTGTGGCGTGGGTCGAAAGCGTGTGCCGGAAAGAGCACCCATGGGGCTATGCCGTGTGATTCACGTGGGACCGTGCAGTGTGCATATGCCGATATGCATATGAAAGTGTGCGAGCGTTTCACCCGCCTGCCTCGCCCTGTCATTTCCGTGCACAGCCTGGCCGCGCTGCCCAGCCTGGCATCCTTCAGTGCGGCCGCCAACCAGCTCACCGCGCTGCCGGAGGGCCTGGGGGCACGCCAGCCGGCGCTGGCGGTGGTGTCGGCGCCCGACAACCGCATCCGCGCGCTGCCGCCCGGCCTCAGCGGCGCCCACGCGCTGGTACGGCTGGAGCTTGCCGGCAACGCCATCACGTCCCTCCCTGGATTCATCACGCTGGGCCTCAAGTGAGCGGTACACGCGTACTGCAGCATCGCGTCACTGGCAGGCTCAAGTGCTCGAGTGCATCTCCGCCGCATCACGTGAACGCCTCTGTCAGCAGTTCATCACACCGCTGCACGGTGCAGCGGGTCACCGAGCAGGCCGCTGCGCTTCATGCCATGCAGCTCGTACTTTTTGGGCCACACACCGGTACCCGTATCATGGCCAACGAAGTACCACACCATATGCACCTCAATATGCGCTGTATGGAGTGACAGTGAAGAGTAAACAGTCTGGCAGCAGCGTGGTATGTCACCGCGTGGTGGTGGTTGCGGGTTGCGTGTCTTGCGGCCCTGTAGGAACCTGACGGAGCTGGACCTCAGCCGCAACGCGCTCAGCGGCGTGCTGGGCGGGGAGGTGGGGCTGCTGGGCCGCCTGCGCGTGCTGCGGCTGCGCCAGAACCGGATCAGCGGGCTGCCGCGCACCATCGCCGGCTGCTCCTCCCTCGTAGAGCTCTACCTGGGTGAGTACTCAGCAGCCCTACCCCGCGGCCTGCAAGCCTGCAGGCCTCCGTGCCTTACAGGCCAGGCCGTTTTATGTCCGTGCTTATTTATAGCCTAGCAGAGCACCGACGTACGGTGCACAGGGCAGGCTGCACGCCGCACTGCGAGCTTGTGCAGCGGTGGTGCTGTGGCCTTGCTTTGATACTCACCCTGCACCGAGCCAGACATAAAACTGCTGCAGTCGCGGACGGTTCGTTTGCGTGTGTGAGGGAAATGGGGTGGAGTGGTATCAAAAAGGGCGTACTGCAACTTTCCAGTGTCACACGCACGCATTTGCCCCCCTGATGCCGTGCGCACCGTCATAACAATGCCCTGAAGAAAGCCCCATCCACGCCAACACACCCCATCATTACCCTTGTTCAACAGGCGCCAACTGCCTGTCCTCCCTGCCTCCCGAGCTGGGCCTGGTGGCCTCGTTGCGCACGCTGGAGCTGAGGGACAACCAGCTAACGGTGCTGCCAGATGAGGTGCGACACGCCTCAAACGCCGCCTGTTAAGCGTGATGCCGCCGCGTGTCATGCCTGATGCCCAGTCACACACACGCGCGCGCACCAGCATCCTTCCCATGCACTTGTTCTCCTTGCAGCTTTGGCCTGTGATGCCTGCGATGCTGTGTGCGTCAAGAGGGTGGCTCGCGTGGGGCCATGCAGTGTGATTCCCGTGGTGTGACTCCCACCGTGCGTCTCTGGGTGTGTCTGTGTGTTGAAGTAAGTAATTTACTTCGCGTTGGGCCATGCAGTATGCTTTCCGTGGGACCATGCAGTGTGTTTATGTTATGCGTGATGATGGGAACTGCACCTGAGGGTAGCGAGGTGTCTGGGCTGAGCTGGCGGCTGCCGCGAAGAGAACAGCGGTGCACGCTCTGAACTGCAGATCGCAGACCTGCGCTTGGGGCTACTGGATCTGGCCAACAACGATCTGCGGGCGCTGCCCCCCGCATTGGGCTGCATGACCACCCTGCGATCGCTACCCCTGGAGGGGAACCCCCTTAAGAGCATGCGCAGGGAGCTGCTGGGCGGTGAGTCGCGCAGTCCCACGGTACAGCAGCGCCCCGGCCAGCGGCGTGCAATGCACCTGGTTCACGTTACATCCGTTGATGCATGCATGGTGCTACCCTGCAGCGTGTGTGATGCACATATAGCTGTGCCACACCAAAACCGACTAAGTTTTAAACTTTTAGCCTGACTGTGCCTGGCCTCCTATGCATTGCATTCGCACAAGGTTAGCATTCCAACTTTCTGCCATCGAGAATCTGTCACCACCCGTAGTGGGCTCTGCTGTGCTGGTACGAATTGTGCCTTGCTGGGTTGGCCTAGGCGCCTGCTGGTGTCTCATCTGCCCTGGGCTATCTAGGGTTTTAGCGTTTAGGGCAGGCGAGACACCAGCAGGCGTCTAGGCCAACCCAGTAAGGCACAACACACCAGTGCCAACACCAGGGAAGGGTAGGTAGCTACTGCTGCATCGCGCAAGTGAACCCTTGTCTGTGTGCCTGCCTGCATCCGTGCCACCCCACCCACAGGGCCCATCTCCAGCCTGCTCAAGCACCTGGAGTCTAAGATACCGGATCCTGAAGGCGCAACGCCATCCCACCTTGCGGGCCAGGCCGCCAGATCAGGCAACGTGTTTGGCGTCAATGAGGTATGTACGGGGCAGTGCCCCTCGCCTGTGATGCACCACACCGACATGCACTGAAGGACACCGAACCACTCTTTTGACTTCGGTGATTGAAACGAGGGCACCTTCTCGTTGTGACTGCATGCACGGTGTGCAATGGGCGTGCATCAGGTGGGCTTTGAGGCGCGAAGTTGCCAAAACAAAACCCCTTAGCAAGGTACAATGCTTCTGTACTGCCAAGCACTGGAATGGGGCCAGGAAAATCAGCTGTGGTGTCAAGTGTCAACAACATACTCCTTGCATGCATGCCGCATCGATCCATGTGCATGCAGGCCTCCTTAGCAGCCGACATGGCCAAGAAGGTCGCCCTGTCCTCAGCAGCAGCAGCTGCAACAGCCGCAGCCAACAGCACCAACGGGGCCAGCAGCAGCGGGAGAGGCGGCACTGGCGGTGGCGGCGGCTCCGCGGGCGCTTCCGCTGCTGGCGGTGGAGGCGGCGGTGGCGGTCATGCGCTGCTGCTGGCCGGCAGGGGCTTACGCGAGGTGCCCCCGGAGGTGTGGAACGCAGGGCTCGGCCTGGCCAAGCTTGACCTCAGCAACAATCCCGTGAGTGCAAGCGGTGGTGATTGGCGTGAAGGACGATCAGTGACCGCTCTCCTCCCAACGTACCTTGCTATCCTGATGCTGCGCCCTGGCCCACTCCTGTGTGTCAATACCGTATGCCATAAATCCACCATGCATGCACATGCCACAGCACTGCCATCCTCTCAATCTTGTTGCTCAGCTCGGCTTTCAACCTGCATCAAGTCTCCACATAACAGCATCACAATCGTGGCAAACCGCAGAGTCTGTGCGTGTGCGTGTGCGTGCCCCGCTGCAGCTCACGCACATCGACCCCGACCTCTTGGCACGCCTGGCGGGCCTCACCTGCCTCAGCCTCAACACGCTGCAGGGCCTGAGGGCCTGGCCGTTGCCGGGGCCGCCCTGGCAGGCGCCATGCGCGCTGCGGTCGCTGCGGGAGCTTCACCTGAGGCAGGCCACGGGAATCAGGGAGTTGCCGCAGGCCGCGTTTGCGTGCTGCCCGGGGCTGGTGCGGCTGGAGCTTGCGGGTGAGCAGGGAGTACTGTTAGTACGTACTGCAGGACATACAGTGCATGCAGTACGTGCAGTACATGGCTGCCAGCCATGTGATTTGAGGTGTGGACACATGCCGTGGTGTGAACTTCCTCTTCGGGCACTGATGTTGATGTGGGGGACTGGGCGGTGGTGCGGGCAGCATGCAACTATGCAAGCGATGGATTTATTGTCGTCGACAGATCTGGATGCGTGCGGGGGGGAACGTCGTGCCGTCGCAGGCACCCTCCGGGTTGATGACAACGAACGCATGATGCCATGAGCACCGCCGCCTGCCCTTGCCCTTTCTGCGGGGCTGCGTGACTGCATGCACAATGTTGACAGCATGCAGTAACACCATGGAATTCACCCAATGCTGTGTTTGGACTTTGGACGGCTGAGCCGCCCGCAGGCACGTCTGCGTGTGGCCAGCTGGCGCCTGGTGTGCTGGCGAGCTTGGCGACCTCGTTGGAGGTGCTGGACATGTCACAAACGGGCTGCACCACCATGCCATACGATGTACTGAGCCTCACGCGGCTGCGCCTGCTGAACCTGTCGAACAACCGCATCACTGCGCTGCCAGAAGCCGTCACCACCCTCACCAGGCAAGCGTTTACAACAAGCAATGGTGTTATCGCCGCTGCCTTGCTTACTGGTAGCTGTTGCCATGAAACATGCATGCATGCCTGGCCCCCAAATTGCAATTCCCCGTGCGTTGCGGCGCGGGCGCTGATGAATCGCACCAGGCTGCGGGGAATCCCTTGCAGCCATCCCACGGTGATCACCGCTCACCAGCGGTCAGCGCTTTCGCAGGCAGACCTGTGCGGTCGAACCTGCCTAACATGGCTCCTGCCCAGCCCCGCATCTGCCGTGGTCGATGCACAGGCGCGTGGTGTACCACCGCGTCATGCAAAACGCGCGGCCTGCCGACGAACGCATCCTGCCCCTGTCACCTCCCTGACCGTGCTTGTCTACTGCTGCCGCGACCGATACTGCGCCACATGCTGCGACTGATGCAGCATATGATGATGCTGATGATGCTGATGCCAATCAAAGTGAATGCTTCAAAATGAATGTTTCAAAATGAATGCTTCAAAATGAATGCTTCGTGGCTTGTTTGCGCATCAGGCTTGAGGAGCTCAACATGTCCAACAACGACCTGGCATCGCTGCCGCCCGTGCTGGGCCTCATGGCGCCCACGCTACGCTCGCTAGGCCTGGAGGGCAACCCGCTCAGGACAATACGCAGGCCGGTATTGGAGCGCGGTACGCCTGCGGTACTGCAGTACCTCAAGGACCGGCTCCCGGCGTGAGGGCTCGAGACCGACGGTGGCAGTTGGACACGCGCGTGATTGCGTTCCGTCCCAACTTGCAACTGAAGGCACCCTGCATGGCACCCTGGATTGCCACCGCTTGCCAACAGGATGCATCCAGGGGATGCTGGCAGCATCCGGCTGGGCGGCTGCATTCTTCATGTGGCTGTGCTGGCGTGTTCCGGACGGACGCCAACAACAGTCATCAAGCGTGCGCATAATCGCATGTCGTCATGCGCTTGGCTCGTTGACCTGAACATAAGCAATCTCAGCGGCTGTAGTACGTCGCGCAGCCTAAATTTCATGTGCGGGCATCAATTGATTATTCAAGCTATTGCGTTGATTGTGTTTGCCATGATTGCCCATCGGCATCGGCAAGAAGCGCGCGTGTCCCTTTCCATTGGCACATGGCCCCTCTGTTATGCTGATGCATGTGACCCTGACCACGTTTTGAGTCACTCGCACTGATGCTTACCTGGCCAGTGGCCATCATAGTGCTACTCATCTGTCAGCGTCCACAGCGTGCTTGTCTCCTAGACCAAGCAGGCAGCGCACCTCAAGTTATGTCGCATGCTGCATGTGCTGCAGCTTGTGCAGTAGCGCGGGGGTTGTGTGCGATTGCTCAATGAACGAGTCCAGGGGGCAAACCCGGACGAGCGAAGGCGACTTGGGCGCATGCCTGCCTGCAATGAAGTGATGCGGGGGTGTGATTGGTCCTGCAGATTGTAGGCCTGCCCCACCAACAGTGCAAGCAGACAGGTTTGGGAACAATTGTGACACGTCATCCAAGCCTGCTGATAGGCATGTTCTGCAATGTGGCCTTCATAACGTGGATAGGTGGCGCTGCCGACGATAGGCAAGAACAGCCTGCAGGTTCACGCAGCTGCCATCCTCGGTGTTCTTCCTTCTGCTCTGGCGCTCCGGGGGTGCTCCAGGGAGCAGCCCTTGAGTACAGCTTACATCTAGCATCTAGCTAGCATCTAGCTAGCCTGGGCTGACTACATATCGGGATGTGTTATTACAGTTGTGAGCGCGTTCGGCGTAGCGGTGGCAGCCGATGACTCAAAACTGCACCGGTTGGCCACCCACACGCATCGCCCCGTCTGCCCAAAACGCGAGAGCAACGCAGGCGGAGTTCGAGTTCCATGTTCCAAAACTCGCGTGTGAAAGAAAACGATGGCAGAAACGGTCGGCCCTGGTTACGAGCCGCGCAGGGGGCCTACGCCTCCCGCGCCGCAGCGTTGGTTCAGTAAACCGTCACATCGCACGGGCAGAACAATCTCAGGTGGAAGTGCTGCGGGTCAACGCGGCACAGGTTATAACAGTGCATGTGCGTGCAGGTGGGGAGGTGTGTGTGGCAGACACGCGCGGGGCGCTTTAGGGGTGCGTGTGGGAGTGTGGTGGGGAGGGGATCAACGGTTGCACGGTTGCGGGCATTGCTCACCGCCAAACGCCACGTGGCGGCCGTGCAGCAGCGGGGAACCCCTGCAGACCCCTTTTGGCACCCGCCTTCTTTATTGAGAGGCAATGTATATATTGTAACACAAAAAGCAGAAAACGTGCTTTGGCAGCCCCGTGGCTGGCACATAGCGTGGACACAGTGCAACACAAGCTGTGCGTGGAAGAAGGCAGTGAGCCATCAAACACAACGCCGGCACCGCAGCGAACATGCCGAGCGTGCCAATGAGCAACAGTGTGGTAGGTCGGTGTACGCAAGGCCACCAGGCACATGGCAAGAGCAGAGGCGCCTGAAGGCAGCACCTTGAAGCTTGATGGGAAAAGCGCATGGGGGAGAGCCTGGCAATTTGAACAGTCCAGTGTTCGCTTGGTTTGGTGCTGGCAAAATCAAATAATGAATTCGGGAAGCGGAGATATCCCAGGTCTGGTGGGTGGGCGAAGTATGCCCACACCAACCAGGCGGCATGAACCATTGGCGGGGAGGCGATCAACGGCGTTGGCAGGCCGCAGGAGAAGCGAGTGCCTAGGAGGCTGCTTGGGCCGTTTATGAGGGTGTGCACTTAGGCCATGGCCAATGGCTGCCGCATGCACGTATGGAGCACAAACGCAAGCGGCCACCCACGCCATGCACCAGCATCAGCATCGGACGCTGGCGCTTTAGGGCGCTTAGGGGATCAGCTAATACTGAAGCGTAGCAACACCAACAGGGGATGTACCAGGCAACACGCAGCGGGGGGAGGCGTCTCAGGACAGGGGAGACCCAAGCGGACCCCGACGCTTGCACGCACAACGGGTGAAAGCAGCAGCAACACAACAGGCGATACAGCAAAAATTAGTAAGTCTGTGTTGGAATGCCGTAATTATGACCTGAGTCGCCACAAACCAAGCCCTCGCCTCATGATAAACAAGGCCTGGCGCCTGCAAACACACACCGATCAGCGGCGCGTTGGACAACTCGGGCCGCTCGTGAGCGCACAAGCCACAGAGTGCGCCGTGCTTGCTCAGGAAGTCCTTAGCCGCCACTGCAGGAATGCAGGTATGCCAACAATCAGTGCTCCTTCAGCACTGGCACGCCCCAATGCCAGCATACATGTACCTGTGGGGATCTCGCAACCCGCACCATATGAGTCAGTGTTGCACATCAATAGTAGCATAGCATTACGCTCGGAAGCACTCTCGCATCTTCGCTCTCTGACGCTCTCGCTCTCGCTCTCTCCCTCTTGCTCTCGCACAAGCCTGCACTGGGCCATGCACCAGCCGGAACGTCATGGTTCACGCCGTTCAGCGCCGCACACCCGTCATCGCCCTCAAAAGCCTCGTTTCCTCGCACACACTCACTACAGGCGTGAACCAAATCCTCAATCTCAAAATCACCGACCAACGTGTTGCTCTCTACTGGAATGCACCAGGGCGCGCACCCTCAAAAAGTGCACCGGAACTGAATGTAAGCAGGGGTGCGTGACATGATGCGATGGAAAATCCAACCATGGCACTCACGGCCGCACACGCGAAACACACGCACAAACACGGACGCCACAAAAGGGGCATACACATGACAGACAGGTCCTAGAGGTGTAGGGGCATCAGAAGCAACATGCCATCATATCATATCAATTAGCTTGATCTCATGACCGCCAGCGCCGCACACTACAGCACAGCGGCAGCTGAATGAGTTCGCGAGGGGTTTGCTTGTCAGTGCTGAACAAATACAAGCCGCGTGTCAAGCGATGAACAGACATGAAGAGACACGCACAAATGCACACACACACACCACAAACACTAACAAAGGTACAGGTCAGCAGCTGTGGATTTTAGCGATGATGCGAACGTGCATGCAATGCACAAACACGACTGGGCGCTGCAGGACTTGCACGGCCCTGCTGGCGCCCTCCGTCACAATGAGCTATAGCTGAGGGCGCAAATGCCAGTGCAGTTAGCCAAGCACGGCTGGCGCTGGTGGCTTCACCAGCCGCAGCAGGTGCACGGCGCCGCCCGACGTCGCCGCCGCAAGCAGCGGCGGCAGGAACAGCGCCCGCGCCGCGGTGGCAGGCTGCCAGCACACCGCGCTGACAAATAGCCCGCTGCCGCCGCCGCTCGCGCTGACCCGCTGACCGCAGGCGGAGCCCGAGACACGTGGGCAGGTGCTGCTCCGAGCACCGCCCGCAATGCTTGCCGGTCCCGCACCACCCAGTGTGGACGGTGACGGCCCGGTGTCACATCCGTAGCTGCCCACCCCGTCCATGCACCCGACCGATCGGCGGTCCCCACGCGTTGCTGATCCGCACGAGCTTTCCAGCTCCGCGCACGCCAGCGGGTCGCTCCAGGAGGTGTGGTAGGCGAAGACCTGGCTGGTTTCGGAGCCGCACGCCAGCAGCCCATCGTCTGCGCGCACCGCCAGGCCCACAAAGTTCTTTTCGTTGCGGTGCCCCTGGAAGAGCTTCCGAGGGTGGATGCCGAAGCTGCTGGCAGCGCTGGCGGGACAGCCGTACTGCGAATCCCACGTGGACAGGCCCAGCGTGGCAGCTGCTGAACTCGAGGTAGACCCTGCCCAGGGGGCGCCATACGATCCGCTGCCGGCGACCGCGGAATCGCTGCAGTAGCCCGACGTGCGGCTCCCCAGCAGCGGGCCTGGCAGGCCGCTGCCGGTGAGGCCATCGGCGTCGGCAACGGGGGACTCCACACGGGAGGCTGCCACGTCGCCCGGCAGGCAATCATATGAGGCCGAGGAGGGCATCCCGCGCCCTGGCTCGCCGTCGAACGACGACAGCAGGCTGCCGCTGTCACTGCCGTTGATGCTCCAGAGGGCCAGCTTAGCGTCCGTGCTCGCGGACACGAGCTTGTCTGCTCCGAGGAACTTGACGTACGAGACGGGGCGCTGGTGGTGGCTGAGCGTGAGCAGCGGTTGCGAGGTGCGGCGGAGGTCGTAGAGGTATACGCAGTGGTCCGAGCTGGCTAGCGCTAGCAGGTGCTCGACGCTGGGGCTGAAGTCTACGCCGCACGCGCTGGCACGCGGGTTGGGGCACATCACCGCGACCTGCTGCAGCAACGCGCGCCCACCCCACAGCCGCACGGTGCGGTCGTCCGAGGCGGACGCACAGAGGTTGGGAAGGAGCAGCGAGTGGGCCACGCTCCACACGCGCCGCCCCTCGTGCGCTTCCGCTTCTGCGAAGATGTGGCCGCTACAAAGGTCGACTTGCGTCAGCACGCCGTCGTAGTCGCCGGCTGTCACCACGCCTTCCAGGCCCGGCACCCACGCGAGGGAGCTGAGCTTGGAGGGCATGCGGTGAACCGCTGCCAGGCACGCACTGGCGCATGTGCTGGGTTTGGGGCTGCTGGGTTTGCTGATGCTGTGGCTGGTGCTGCCGCAGCTGCTGCGGCTGATGCCACCGACTCGCGGGGCCGCGTTCTGCCCCGGGTCACAGTCGCCCGCCTCAAACAAGGAGGACAAGCTATACAGAAATATCTGCAGTAACAAGCAGGAATGTGGCATTGTTAGCAGTTTAAAGCCTTCTGCTGTTTTGTTTTCCCCAGGCCCTGCCCTAAGCTGTATGTTTGCACATGTCCGGGAGTCTGTGCAGGAAGCACCGCCATCCACACGTATAGCAGGGCGGTTGACAGCAAGTGGTCAGTTTCAACGCACCTGCTTGGCGACGCCAGCAGACGCAAGCAACAGGCCGTCATGTGAAAAGTCGAGTGCGCACACAATGTCTGCCCCGCCCTGGCTTGATGCCGAGGCACCAGTCAGGCTGGCATAGTGCTGGAACGCGGCTGGTGCGGGGGTGGAACGGCCCATAAAGCCAGGCTCGAAGTGCCAACCTGCCTGCCGTCTTGTCGGCGCTGACGTCAACACGGCACTGGCAGAGCGGGTGAAGAGTGTGCTGCCACTAACATCGTCGCCGGTGCCCACACTATCAGTGCCAGTAGAGGTGGGACGATGCGCTTCAGCAGTGGGTTCCTCTTCACTGCTGTCCTGAGCACCTTCTGCTCCTGAACACAATGCTTGCGCCATGTGTGTCCCGGATACTGAAGCTGCGGGGACACATTCGTTCAGCCTCGTGCGCTTTGCTGTCAGCTGCTGCAGCACGGTATCGTTGTGTGCTGTAGGGGCACAGCAGCCTGTGGACGAGGCTGGGCTTGCTGTGTAGTCCCCTGCAAGCTGAACGTCACTGGCGTGCACTGCCTCTGGTGGCCACCCAGTGCTTTCTGATGCTCGCTTCCTCAGCAAGGACGACAGTCGCGAGGTGCAGGTCGACAAGCCATTGCCTTTATATTGGCAGAACAAGCAGTCGCTGCTGTCACAGCCTGGTCCCCGAACTGGGGCAGCGTCGTCATTGTTGCACAGACCCTGTGGTTTTGCAGGCAATCGGTATGCACAAAGGTCGCTCGAACCGCACAATGCCGCAGTGCTCCCGACACAGCAGCACGCGCACTCAAGTGTTCGGCGCAGTGCTCAATCCTGCTCGGGTGCTTCGCTTGCAGGGTGAGGGGCGTGCATGTCAGCTTTTAAGGTGGTGTCGTGGCAAGGCAGGAGTACCTTGAGCCAGTGGGGCGCAGGGGCCGCATGGTGCTGCTCCATCGTTACAGCGGCCTCCAGAGCCACCACAAGCTCCAACAGACACGAACCAAAGGCTTTGCTCAGCCATGCACAAGCATCTTTTGACAGCAGTGGGTTTCGTGGTGTGGTGCGCGCTGAAGGAAAGATGCGTCAACACCAACGGTAACAACAGCAACAGCTATACGGCTTTTCTATTCAGTCAGTGAAATATAGAAGGCTAGGGTGGTGCAGAAGCAACAGCCAGCGGGGAGAAGCAACAAGCCTCTTGCCCTCCAGAATCGGATTTCGCAATCGGGAGCGCCACATCTGGTGGTAGGAGGGAGTCGGGTCATTGGGAGGACCTCAAAGCAACAATACTCAGGTTAGGAGACACAGCAGTCGTCCTACACGAGGGACAGCATGTTCCGGTGTGGCTCCTGCACCTGACTCTGGCTATAACCGCGTTCGTCACAGAAGTGTCTTGTTCACAAAGTTAGCAAACTTTGAAGTTTGGGAGTACGAAAAGCTCACACCCTGGGCAGTAAGGAAGGCCTCCAGCTTTGCCTTCAGCACTTCGGGTTGGTCCTGCAGTCACACACGCACAGCATGTTGATGAGTTGTGGTCAGTGCAAGGGTTGAAAACAACCACCACAATCACCGCCAACTACACCACTGGCCTCCTCCTACCACACGAGCTTCTTTGGCACCCCTGCTGCATACAACACGCCAGAAACACCTGCCAGGTATGGCTTGTGAGACCGAATATGCCCATTGACTTTCGGCGACAGCTAAGTTCCTAATGCCAGGGCATCAAGCACTAGTGAACGCCAGGCACAGCGCAGTACAGGCCCTCACCGACTCGCACTCCACTTCGTAGACAGTCCCGTGCTCAAACTTTGTCTCGTCCAGCTCTATCGTGTGGTCCTCCCAATCAAACTCAGTCCGCACGTTGTGAAACCCACCCAGGCACACCAACGACGACACCCCAAACTTACTGCATGCAAACCAGCACAAACATGCAAAGGCATTCGTTCAACAAGCATACATGCTTATGTAGGGTGTTCAGGGTGCTCACTGCACCATAACGCCGTTGTCGGTTAATGTTCGCATAATGTTCGCACGCAAACGACCGATGGCCACTTGGATGCTTGTTCGCTGTCAACACGGGCACAGATACAGTTGTGCCTACGCATGTCGAGTTCCTGCAACCATGAAAGGCTGCATGGAAGGGCGATGCTTTCTTTTACCTCCCTCCATGCACCAAGTAACCAGCGCTGCTGAAACCGCTCGTACCATGCAGCAAACGTACAGTGCCATATAAACACTGAAATCGACCGCTCCCAAGCGGGGGTGGCTACCAGCAGGTGCAGTTGTCTGACAGCTCAGACCAGTCATTCATGCTGCATGGTGTGCATCCACTACCAGCGGGAGTGCCCCGCCAGCCAGCGGCACTGAACTCGCCTGAGCACCTTGCCCATCCGACTTACTCTGCTGTCTTCTTCACCAGAGGCGAATGCTTCAGCAGCAAGTCCGGTTCGGTCAGCGTCATCAGCGCAACTTGGGGGTCCAAGTCCTCCTCCACCTCGCTTGCCCGCCCTATACCGTTCTCCAGGATTTGCTTGCCCTGTCCAAGCAACAGCCAGGTTCAGGCATACCTTGGCAATACATGTACATTGGTCGTGTTTGGGGCAGTGTGCTCACCAAGTGCAGGCCCAACTCAATTGCCAGTGCATGGAACACAGTGCGTGTCCTGACACACACCTTCAGCGTTATGGTTGCCTTCTTGTCCTTGTCATACAAGCGCACACGCAACACCACGCGCTGTGAGTTAAGCTCCCTGTTGGGCCCATCAAAAAAGTTGTTGTCCTGTTCGAAGGTGCTCCGACGCCCTGCTGCCATGGCCGCTGCGACAGCCTCGTATGCAGCTCGGTTGGGGAGACGGATTTTCACTTCGACCTGGGAAACACGGAGAGTATCAAGCAGCGGTCAGGTTGAGCTACAAGGACAAGGCAACCAGCCATAGCTGCGCGTCCAAGACCAGTGTGCATGCAGGGTCGTACCTCCATCGCTGTTACTTGCGTAGTCCTATCCGCGCTGCTGTGGATCTTTTGTCGGCCTGTACAAGCATTGCACACATAGTTGGTCTGTTGTTGCAAAATGCTGTTGCATGTACAGGCGCTTTCAGGTTCCAGGGCCATGTGCACTCACCTGTAACGGATCGGGCAGGTACTCTGCCTGCGAAGTCTTTTGTTGCTGCTGCTGCTGCAAGCGCTTCAGTTGCTCGTACTGTGTTCACACACAGTAAGAACACAGTTGGTCACGTTGCAGTGCTGACAAGGAGCCGAGCCGCTGATGCCTAGGGAGGTCCAACTCACCTCTTCCTTGTCCTGAGGCTTGAGCTCTATACGCGTAGGCTGCCTGGGAAGCATAAGCGAACAAATGACGCAGGGGCTTCTGTGTTACCAGGTGGTCGAGTGAGAGCGCCAACATAGAACACTGAACCTCGACGCCTGGCGGTAAGCTGTCTGTGGGAGGCCAGCAGCTGTTGGAAGCAAAGCACTTGTAACTTGGTCATCACCTTTATACATGTGGAACGCCTTGCATGATCAGCAGGATGCTGGATTGCTACTATGGACGCGGGACGCTAAGTAGCTAAGGGCCCAACGCCATGAACATGAGCATCGAGACCGGCGCACCGCACACGATAGCACGCCACTATGGCGCATGATGAATGCACTACTCCGCCCTCTGGTACAACCATTCATCCTGAAATGGCTCGTTAGGTAACACCAGTTTGTGCACAAGCCAGGGACGTGAACCAAGATGGACCCAGACGAAGTGCTCGCACGCCAGCTGCAGGTGTGGTGGTGCAGCAAGCTGAAGAATTAAAGCAGTAACTACCAGATATGCACGTAGCTTACGTGGTGGTGGTTGCTGGCACCCACGATAGAAACGTTCTATAATTTCCCCAAACCCACATGCAGGCCGCAGAGATTGCAGCCGCTAGGAGTGCAGGGGCAACATCGTCAAACCAAGAGGCGCAGTTCAGCAACCGACTCAACAGTGCCTTGGACACCGTTAGACAGGTGAACGACAGAAACGCAGATATGCATAACGCAATCGACCGTTGCACACTTGCACACTATGTTGCTGTTGAATAAAACGTTTAACTGGCACCTGTGAACTTTTTGTTTACTCAAGTGGAGAGCATCAACTCACGCTTGCTCAAAGCAACTGCCTGCGGGACCCCTCGTGCGCCCAGAGTGCGCACACTGCTTGCTTACAGCACAACAGCACAAGCACACCCTCTCTCTGCTCTCGCATACGGTCTTCTCACTCATCATCGCGTGCTCTCAACCAAGCGCCTCGCAGGCAGAGAACGCAGGCCTGCAGGCGCGCGCCCGCGCGCTGATGCCGCTCGCGGAGTGGCAGCGCGAGGCTGCCGCGGAGCTGGAGTTCTTGAAGGACGTGCACGGCGCTGACGGTGGCGCAGAGGCGCTGCCAGACGCGCAGGAGCTGCTGGCCAAGCGCCTGCTGCAGTGGTTCAAGCGCAGCTTCTTCAAGTGGGTGAGTACTTGGCAGGAATTGACTCGGTGGGTAACGCGCAGTCACTGACCAAGTGGGTGAGTACCGTAATGCGCAGGCTATAACAGGTGCGCTGGGGTGGGGGTGCAAGGGTTGATGTCGCTGGTGAGTGCACAAGCCTTCGCTTCACACACCGCTTGCTGCGAGTAGTACCCAAGTAAAGTAAAGTAAAGTGGGTACACCAGGCGCACGGCGCACACTGCGTAAACATGCCGAGAACTGGTAGGCTGTTGTATGTTGTGTGCCACGATGCCGCCCTGTGCTGTGAATGCACCTGGGATGCGTGGAACCCTCCGCATGCGTACCTTGGTACCGCCACAGGCCCGGCCGGGCTGAAGGCACCTGGCTTGCATGCTGCATGTGTGCATATGCATGGAAGCATTCAGATAGTACCATTCAGCATAGGTCATGCTGCACCCTGTAATGCAATGTGTAAGTGCGTGGTGCTTATTCTGGCCTGCTGACTTTGCACCATGTTTGTTGCGGCCGAAGATACCGAGCACGCAGTACCTACTGTCACATCACACCGACGGTAACAGCGGCCACTGCCACCCTGAGCATCTAGCACCAAGTTCCAAACCTGAACACGATTGCAGCCCTGGTAGCTGACGCATGAAGACTTTATGGTGCTGGACAATGCCAGCCCGTTGCTCACGTCCACATCACACTGCACAGTACAGGTATTCGGTATGCTCGATCTCTGCCGCTTTCATTCGCGCTCACATTCACCTCCCTGCGCGCGTGCTGCTCGCCGAGCAGGTGGATCCTGTGCAGTGCGAAGTGTGCGGCAGCACCGCCACGCAGCCGGGCGGGCCAGGCCAGCCCAGCCCCGAGGACCTCCGCCACGGCGCCAGCCGCGTGGAGCTGCACCGCTGCACCGTCTGCATGGCCACCACCCGCTTCCCTAGGTACGACCAGTCGACCAGCAGGCCCTAACTCTTACTAAGTTACTGCGCTCGCTGCGCCCTGTATATGTCGTCACGCTTGTCAGGGAAGCAAGCTTTTCCTTGTGAATGCAGGGGCGGTGTTAAGCATTGAACCTGTGTTATGCAGCGAACCTGCGTCGGTCATGCCCAGGAAAGTGTGTGGGGGGGGTTGCGGGTACTATCGACGATGGCATGCGCTAATGACGGAGTTAGACTTGTTCCATGGGGCAGATGAATAGATGATGTACTTCATATTGTACTGCTGGTGTGTACGGTACCGGTGTGCCCTGCTGTGCAGGTACAACGATGCGGGGAAGCTGCTGGAGCCTGGCTGCCGCAAAGGGTACGCATCATGTGGCCTGGTGGGGTTATAGCGCGCTGGTTGGCAGGGAGCAGAGGGTGGGGCGTACTGGGCTGAACATGCACGGTCGACATCGCAGGATCATGCTGGTGCTGGCTGCTGGGAGTGGGAGTGGGAGTGTCTTGCCAGCGTTAGCGGCATGCTGAAGCTACTGCCGCCATCTGGCTGGCAATGCGTGAGCTGGGCTCATACGAGCATGTGGGCTGGCTGGGGTGTGAACCTCGCTGCTTGAGCTGGGGATGCTGCCAGGCAGGCCAACACATTGTGTTTGGCGGCCCGATTCTTCCGATGCTCCGCATCCTCCTGTCAGTGTTTGTGATTTCACCTTAGGGTGATTGTGTCAACGTGTCAATGTGCGTGTCAGGAAGTGGTTCCCATGGGGCTATGCAGTGCGGTGAGCGTGAGGCTGTGCAGTGTGCATATGCATGTGTTGCTTGATCCCGGGGGGCTATGCAGTGTGACTCCCATGTGTATGCGTGCACGCGTGCACTGTTTGGACCGTTTGCCTGCTGCTGTCGTTGCGCCGCAGGCGCTGTGGCGAGTGGGCCAACGCGTTCCTGCTGTTCTGCCGTGCCGCGGGCCTCACCGCCCGCTACGTGGCCGACTGGACCGACCACGTGTGGACGGAGGTGTGGTCGTCGCGCCACAGCAGGCGAGTGCGGACAGCACCAGGCAGCAGCCCCTGGAGCCTTCCATCGGTTTCAATTGCCAACCTTGATTCTGGTCATGTGCTGCAGCGTTGCATGCAGCATGGCAGCGGTGGGTGCACCCAGCCCTGCATTCCCACAGCCATTCCATGCGGTGTGCAGACCACCAGGGGATGCATGGAATGGCTGAGCCAGTGAACCGTACTGCTGGGATGACTACTGCAGTTGCCATGGCAGTTCGAAGCGCCCTGAAGCACAAATACAAGGCAGCGTGCACCCTTAACAACTCAACGACCGCGGTCGGAAAGCCGGAAACCACCGTGCGTTTTTGCTGCAGGTGGATCCACATGGACAGCTGTGAGGAGAGCTATGACCAGCCGCTGCTGTATGAGGGGGGCTGGGGCAAGGCGCTGACCTACGTGGTGGCGGTGGGCAAGTGGGGCGCGGCGGACGTGACCCAGCGCTACACCCGCAAGTGGCAGGAGGTGGGTTGGAGTTATTTGCTTCCCGCCGGGCCATGCAGCGTGCTTCCCGTGGGGCCGTGCAGTGTGTATGCGTGTGCGGATAGGAACTGCACCTGACGATGGCGAGGTGACTGGGCTGATCTGGATGCTGCCGCAAAACGAATAGCGGTCTGGAGGTGGGTGGGCGCAACGCCATGTTCAGGATACCGCAACTGGGATTCATGTGAACTCTTCACCGCACGTCCAACTCAAATAGTCTCGGCTGGGTCATGCTGCTGATCTGATAATGGTGGGGAGGAAATGTGTCTGCAGTTTGCCAGGGATTAGGATGCTGGCGTGAAGCGATTAGGCTCTGGGGTTTTCCTCACCCGCGCACGTCTGGCACACACCTCTTAAGTTGCCGTACAGCGTACACCAGCAGGGTACACCAGTATCACTTGACGTGCATACGTGGGGCAGGTGCATTGCCCCCCGTCCTGCCTGGTGTTTGGTTGTCAAGCGTGCAATGGTCATGGCTCAGGTACACACGCAGACCCCTGGCAGACCTCGCCCGCTGGCTGTTGTTGGCACGCGCATGCATGCATGCAGGTCTTGGCGCGGCGCACACTGGTGCCGGAGGCGTTTGTGAGCCGCCAGGTGTCCGCCATGACGGCGGCGCTGCGCGATGGCTGGCCCCAGCCCAAGCTGCTTGTGTGGGTAGGCCGCGACCTCAAGGAGCGCACGGTGAGGCATATCTGCCTACCTGCCTGTACGCAAGGCTGATCTGGGACCGCACTTTCCTGCTTTGTCATTCGATGTGTTGCGTTTGATTGGCAGTCCTGGATTATCTCATCGCCTGACCGCTGGGCTCATCTGTCCACATTCCGATGCCCCGGTGCACTCATTGCATAGCACTGGTATCTGTATCGGTTCATCTATGAGTATGCATTTCTCATTTCATATGGGACGGGGGGTAGGGTACTGGCTGCGTACCGAATGCACAAGGCTGGATGCAGGTGTGAATGTGTAATGTTTTCCTGATGTAGCATAAGTGCATAACGTATCAATGTATCATGAATATATGATGCAGCGTGGGCGTGTGGCTGTGTAGGGCAGTGCTGAGGGCCGGTGCTGTTCACCTGTCGTGCATTCATGCATGTCTTGGAATGCTTGGCTTGCTGCATCGTTCTCACGACTTGGCACCTTCCACCTAAGCATGTCGGTGACTGCATGCATTGCAAGTTGTGACATACATGGCCGTTAACTTGATAGTATACGGTACGTACACCGGAACGTAATTCCAACGGATGCTTGCAGGCACTACGTGAGGGTCATTGGCGTCTTGGTATGTCATTATGTGCGCGTGTGAAATGCCAACAGGAGCTCCTTGCGTGCGCGCACGACACCGCCACAAACCCCACTGCGCTCGCACTGCCAGCGCGCCAGACCGGCACCGCCGAGTGGCGCAGCGCACGGGGCGAGGACGGCGCAGCGCCCGCCTCAGCGGCGCCGGCACCCTCGTCATCATCCGCCCAGTCGCAGCCGCAACAGCAGAAGCCGAGCATGCCGTTGAGGGCGGCGCCTGACGCGGCCCTGCCGCCGCTGTTTGCCGCATGCGGGCGTGTGGTGGGCGGCGCGTGCTGCGCTTCGGGCCACAACACGCCCTCCGAGGATGCCCTGATGGCGTTTGACGGTGAGCAGTGGGAACCAGCGACTGGTTAGAAACCCGCCTTAGCGCTTTGTATGTCGTTCACGTCAGGGTTTGCAGGATCAGTGCACGGTAAGCGCTATGCACATCAAGTCTGCCATGCAGTCCAGCCAATGTGGCGTTTGGTGAAGTGGCATTGGCGAGGCTGGCAGCCAGGCATAAGTGCATAACATGCATGCTTGCGGTGCTGGTATGCACCCCTGAACCCATTGATACATGCCACGACCACCTGCATGCTGCACGTGTTGCTGCGTTCTATCACGTCCCCAATCTCAGAGTTGCCAAGCACCGCTGCAATCGTGCAGGCCGCCTTTCGACCAAGTGGCTCGACTTTGGCGGCGGAGGGCCCACCGGCCAGGCGTGGCTCCTGTATCGCCTACCGCTCAGCCGCCAGCCTGTTGTACTGCTGCAGTACGACCTGTGCAGCGCAAACGACTCCCCGGAGCGCGACCCACATCACTGGGTGGTGGAGGGCGTAACCGAGTCAGACTTTGCTGCGGGCCGGCGTGATGCGTGGACGCTCCTGGACGAGCGGAAGGGGCAGCACTTCCCCTTCCGCCTGCAGGTGCGGTCCTTCACAGTGCAGAAGCAGAGGACAGTCAGCGCAGGGAAAGCCACCGTACCGCCGTGTCGTGTTTTCCGACTGCGCGTCCTGCGGACCGCAGACCCCACTACGGCCAACTCGGTTCAGCTAGCCTGCTGGAACCTGTACTCGTCGCCACCCTCAGCTACAACAGCCCCAGCAGGCCCTGGGGCTGCAGCGCCAACAGCGCTGTCGACCGCCGCACGAGGCCTATTGGTGCGGATACTTGGCAACATCGTGGCACATCCTGTCGAGCCAAAGTACCTGCGGCTGCGTGCCAGCAAGGCGCCTGGCCTCACTGGAGATCCTGCGGGGCTTGCGGTGCTGTGGCACCTGGGCTTTCGGCCCCTTTTTGCGCCAGTGCAAGAGGCCGGTGGCACCGCTGGTGACGCGGGGTCAGAGGATGTGTACCTTATTGCAGATGGTGGTGCAGATGGCTTTGAGGCTAATGTCAGGACACAGCTTGAGCTTTTGTCTGGTGCTCCCTGAGCAGTGGTCGTTGATGCAAGCCCGGGAAGCTGGAGTGCACCGGCTGTGCTTTGAGTGGCGAGTTGTGAGCCACTAGGAGCCAGTGAGAAGCTTTTGGTGGATTGGTGAGCTGTGAAATCGGATTTCACCAAGATTTCAGTTTTTGCCCTGATTTCAGTTTTTTGCCCAGATTTTTTCAATGTCCTGCTCCGGAACCGCCCGCGAAGACTACCACGAAAACTACAACGCGCAAATGAAGACACGCGCAGGCCCAGATCTGTAACTAGTCTGCCAGTCCTAGCAATAGAGTAGCTTTGGTGAACTTTTGTGAATATTGTTGAAATATGCAAAGCCTCACAAAGTCTCAAGGCAGATTGAGTGGCCGAGAGGGCCAGAGGGAGCCACCTCAGTGGGCGTCCAGGCGGAGGGCTGCGGGCACGTCTTCATCCACTGTTCGCACGTACTCACCAGCGAGCAGCAGCTTCGTGTGCCGTTCTGCCGCCCCCGACGTAGCAGCAGCAGTGGCTAGCAGCACATCGAAGCCTGGCCCAGTTGGGAACACTCAAGTTCGCCAGCCTGAGGACCTCAGCATCGAGACCGTCGATGTTGCCATCTTAGGAGGCGACCTGGCGTCACTGGTGCTGGCCTATGCCGTCACACGCGCACAACCTGACGCCAAAGTGAAGGTGGGGAAGCACTGCAAGTGGTCATAGGGGAGGCAACACGCACCAACCGGTTCGAACTTTGCACAACCCTAAGCAAAGTTTGGAGGGAGACGCCTCGAGTTACATCGCCCGTGACTCTTGATGCATAACCGACACACCTGTGGGTGGCCTTCGACGTTTGGCAGAGCATCCTTGCAAGCCTGCACAACTTCTGATGAGTCGGTGGTAGGTCGACATCCACGCACAAGCCAACGAAGAGCCACGTAAACGAAATTGTGCTGTGGAAGGACAGGACAGTGCACCAAAGCTTTCTTCACATACAAGTCCTGTCCTCCACACTGCTGAGGGTAACATACGAGTGACAACTGCTGCAACTTCCTTATGGTCTCCTCCAGGTATACTCTCGTGAGTCCTTCTACTTGCCTACCGGAGGAGGAGCGCTCCTGCATAAGAACGGGCTTGCAGCTATGAAGGCCATCGACCCCGAGCTGTACCACGAGTAGGTCCATAAAGTTCGGGGCGGAGGCGTTTGCGGTGCTGTGGATGTCAGGGGCTCCCTGCCGTCGCCAGCGCAGGACCAAACTTTTCAGCTGCTCACAAGTTCTTATGCACAGAGAGGCCTGAATCCACTAGAGAGTGTGCAGCTGGCACGCATGGTGCCTGTGTTTGGCCTGCATACAGCAGCGGCGAGCAGCTCCGACCCTGACTGGTGACCGCCGCTGGACAACTGGTGGCGGCAACGCGCAGCGACGGACAGCCACAGAACCAGGCCTTGTCCTGGCCTTCCCTGTAGAGCACCAGAGCACATATAACGGAGAACATATTACGGAGAAAGCCAGCGCAAAAGCAAGGCCTGACGTTCACGTGCTGGCCCGCTGGTTCATCACTTCGACAGGGTGAGGAACTTCTACAGCTCTTCTGTAAAGGATGCCTTCATGTACGACCAGACTGGGGAGCTGCTCAAGCAGTCCTCTTTGGGAAGCAAGTCGCGGCGGATGCGCCGCAAGGTGCAGGCGCCTCAGGAGGACACCACCTCGCCGCGTATGGTCAACCTGGAGGACGTGCGCAGGCTGATGCTGGCGTCCGTGCCGCCGGGTGAGCACCGCGTCGGCCCCCCGCAACCGGACTCCTTTCATGGTGTTTGGACGGCATGCTCTGGCCAGGCCCGCTGTGAACAGTTGTGGTTAAGTTGCTCGCTTGCAAGTACCTGAAACGTGCCTTGTCTACGGTGGACCAGCTGCACCTCAGCCTTGGACCGCTTCCTGACATGCATGCATGTTCCAAGTTTGCAAGCTGGTTGCTTGTGCGTGTGCGCAGGCACCGTGTGCTATTCGCATGAGATTAAGAGCTTCACGCCGCCATCACGCGTGGGCCCCAGCCTCATCAAATTCGAGGCGGCTGCGCCGCCACCGGGCGCGCCGGTGGGGCTCAAGGCAGCCATCGCTGCGGAGGGCCCGCAGCAGCCCGTGTTTGTGAAGGCCAAGCTCGTGATCGGCGCGGATGCGTTTATGTCGGCGCCGCTCAAAGCAGCTAAGGTGCGTGCGTGCAATGTGATTCCACAGGAGCTTGTGCTGGATCCAGCCCTGACCCGACGCTGTCCTCGTGCGAGAGCGTGCGTTACAACTCAGTTTGCGAGGCTTGCCCACTCTGCCACACACGCACACCCTGACGCGCGCAACATGCGCATGTGCATTACTTGCTGGCCCCAGTGGAATTCTCAACACACAATACAGGCGTCAAGCGCACACAGTGCATTGCATCAGGACTTGGATCACGCTGTTTGCATTCGCAGTTCGCTTCGTCCGTGCCGCACCTGGTGCTGGGCCGCCTGCTCTGGCGCGGCCGCATCAGCCTGCGCCGCAACGGCGAGGACCCTGCAAAGTTCCGCAAGTTCATGACGGCCATCCGCACCTACATGGACCTCTCCTCTCTACCAGGCCAGGAGCGCATCGCCACCATCGCGCCAGCGGGGCCTGACACGTTCGTGTGGTCCGCGTCCTGCCCCATGGCGCTGCTGCCTGGCCGCGGCCTGACGCCGGCCAACGTGGCGGGCGTGGGGGCGCGCATGAACTCTGCGGCGGTGTGCGATACAGCGCGTGCGGAGGGCGCGTCTACTCCTTACTCACGCGTGCAGGCGCTGTTTGAGGACTTCCCGCAAGACTTCTTTGTGGCCATGAAGGTGCGTGCACGATTGTGTGCATGTGCTTTCAGGTTCCTAGTTCTTGCAGGAAATACTTTCCTGATCGTGCTAGCCTCAGGAAGAGGGGGTGAGATGCAGGGCATCAAAGGGGGACCTGGCAGATGGGCCGGGCACTTGGGGATGAGACGATGAGTATTGTTGCGAATTGTTCAGCTTTGGCTGCGGGGCAGTGGGCTGCACAGGCCTATCTAAACCTAGGGATGTGCTGGCTGTGCACGGCGTCCGACCCTTGCCTGCCCCCATTGTCTTTGCCTGTCCCAGCCTTCCGCGCGTATTGCGCAAGCACATCACATGGCGAGTCTCATGCGATGTACTGTATGTATGTGTGTGGTCCTTGTTGCGTGCAGCTGACGCGGGAGGGCGATGTCGTGGAGGAGCAGTGCCTCCGCGCACCCCTGGCCGACATGGATGAGGTGGGTCCTGTAGCATAGTACAGCAGTGCTGCTGTATGGTGTATGGCGGTTTCTGGCTAGGCCGTATTTGCCATCAGGTTTAGTAGCTCGGGTCTAGTAGCTCAGGTCTAGTAGCTCGCGGCCACAGCTGCCCTCGGGGCGCCATATCCTTACATCCTTGAACCTGTTACGCTCGCTGGTTGCTCTGAAGATTGGTGCATGTGTCAGACAATGAGCATCGTTGTGCATTATTGCGCATGCGGCGTGTGGCACATGATTGTGTGTACTGCACTGTACTGTGATGTTCGTCCGCAGGCGAGCTGGTCCAGCTCCTCCACCGCCCTCGCCGCCAGCGCCGCGCACATGCTGCCGCCGGACGACCCCACCGCGCTCTCACTGGCCATGGAGGACGCCGCGGTCCTGGCCTGGCACCTGGAGCAGCAGGGCATCAACCACAAGGCGCTCGCGGAATACGCCAAGGCGCGTGCGCCGCGCGTCCGCTCGCTGCTGACCATGGCACCTGGCTCACCCGAGCGCCAGCGCATGATCGACGAGGCCGCGTTTGACGCCGTGGCGGTCAACCCGCCGGCGGCGCTGCCGGAGGCTGCTGCCACCGCCAGCACGTCCTCCATGGACGAGGTCCTGCTGGCACAGCTGTCAGCGAGTGACGTGGAGGGAGCGGTGACGATCGTGCCGGGCAAGGCGGTTTTGGAGGCGCCGTCGGCGGTGGTCGCGGCTCTGGAAGCAACGGAGGAGGTTACCAGCAGCACACCTGCTCTGTCAGCGGCAGCTGCGGTCGTGCTGCCAGCGGTGGTGCCCACTGAGGCGCAGCAGGTGCAGCAGGAGGAGGCACCCGCCAGCCGGCCTTCCGGCGCTGCACGCAACGCGCCGAGTGTTATGCCGCAGGCGTCAAGCTTGTTCGCTGCGGTCCCAGTCGGCCGTCCGTCTCGCGCGAGCAGGGACATGCTGCTGTCCGCCTCGTCGCCATCGTCTGCGCCGGCACCCCTGCAGGTGGCGCGTCCCTCCGGCGGCGCTGCCAGGGACGGCGGCCTGTTGGCAGCGGCAGCAGCAGCAGCTGCTGCCGTCATCTCAGCGTCCTCCCCTGCAGCTGCTGCTGCCCTGTCTATCCCACAGCTGTGGGGCGCCCTGCTGGCCAGCCCTGCAGCAGCTGCTGTGCCCGAGCTGGTGCAGCCCCTGGTGGCGCCGCTGCCGGCCGTAAGCGCTGCGAGCGGCACTGTCAGCCGTACACAACGCACTGCTGCCACCGCAACATTCTCTACAGGCGCTGGCAGGACCGGTGCCTTCGCCATTCGGTCCATTAGCCAGCCACGGACGTCGTCAGTGGCAGCAGACACTGTGGCTAGTGCCAGCAGCAGCACCGCCAGCAGCAGCAGCAAGGCACCTGCGAGCAGCGGCAGCAGCAAGCGGCAGAAGGTGAACACGCTGTGGCGGACGTTGCTTGTCAAGGAGGCTGCCGCAGCAGCGGCGGCCACCCAGCCACTCCACGTGCTCAAGCCGATGCGGTCGACGCCCTCAAGCCACTCCAGCGGCGGGTTTGTGTCCAAGGTGGCTGCCACCGCAGGCGCCGCTTCCTCCGGGCCCCAGGCGTTCCAGGACGACGAGCAGCAGCAGGGCAAGCGCAAGCAGGTGGTGGCGGGCGCTGCGGCCGCGCGCGGGGCGAAGCGATCTGGCAAGAAGGGCGGCCAGCACCGCAAGACGCCTGCTTCTGTGGCGTCGACCACGGCGGCGGTCGTGGCGAGCGCGGCTGTGTGCCACATTAACTCAGTGCAGGCCTTCTGGGAGGAATTGGGCCTCAGCAACTGCTGATTTTATGTTATGTTACATGGGGAGCGCGTTTGCCGAGCGGCCCATGCTCCCCCCCGATAGGGACCAGGCGCAGAAGATGAGGGGAGCAATTGCTGATCACTGGTATACGCTGCATCTGTGGCGTTGATGGAATGCGGGTACATTCCTCCTGTCTGCACTGCAGGGATGCTCTTGTTCCTCTTGTGTTGGTGGTATACGTTTAGATGCTTCGGTCTCCTTGTCCTTGCACTGCTGCCCTGACCAACGCTCAGGCTGCATGCTTGCTCGACTGCTATGTTGCCAACACATCGGTCGACAGTTTTAACGCTGGGGTCATCGGCTGTGCCTCGTACATGCCACCTGTTGGATTGGCACCGTTGTGTGGGAGTAAACGGTGCTTTGTGACTGCTTTGTGTCCAGAGAGCATTGACAGCACTGCATTTTGTTGCTAGCCCGCTACATAACTGAATGGTCCGGTGTTTCGCTGCTTCGAAGAATGGGAGTAATGGCAGTTGCTGAACTGTTGCCACACAACACACTGCATTGGAGATCTGCATGGGACAGGATTGTTATTGCTGCCCAGGGGCAGGGGCCCAAGCATTACGGCTGCTTTGATGCTCCGGCTGCATGATCCTCGCATACTGCCACGATAAACTTGTGTACATTATAACTACCGTACCTGTACCATACACCATCGTGATCATTCGACCCGGTTTTGTTTCATCCTGCCTTTGATTTGATTTCACAACTGGGTGTGAATCGGCGCCCAGGCTAATAGCACGCCTCATTTTGTGTGTTGGATCTTTTTATCCTTTCGTTGAAATATGCTGCCATGCTGCATGCACACTGCCGCCAGCAGTGCGCGTGCCATTTCGTCAGTGTGGACCCATTAGTGGTCACACACACGCATATACAAACCAAACTTGTTGCGGGATGCACCGCACGTGCTCCCGTGATTGCAGCCACGATGGTAAGCGATGAACTTATCATCCACATAACTGCCAAATGCGTGCTCTGCTAGACAGTACCCAACGTAGCTTGACATTGCCCCCCCCCCCCCATCATGCTACCCAGGTTGCCATTGGATGGCTGGTGTTGCATGCACCACCCGCGCACACCATCGCTGCCCTCTCCGCAAAACACTCGATTGCACTGGAGGTGCAGGATATTCAAGCTAGTCGTGCAAGGAGTGCCTCGCTGCCACAGGCAGGGACGATCACCCCATCCTAATTGTGCGAGTGTAAAGCCTGCACGCCCATTGTGATGAAAGCAGATGTCTGACCCATCCACTCTCACAACACAAGCCTCCACGAACTTGATGGATCGTGATGATGGGTATAGGCTCAGGATCAGGGCAGACATCACCACAGGCTCACAGGCCCGCATCTCACAACGACACACTCGCAAGTTGGGTGCGTACGCATGGCTCAATATCCATGTTGGCCCAGCCTGAATGTTGCAGCTCAATTGCCTGAATGCGGATTATGCAAATGGTGACGTCTTTGCCAATCACACAGCAATGCTTGAAAGCACAGTCAGCTTGCGCTACAGCATTCCACCCATGCTAATGCACCACAACAGCGCAGTGCTTATCCAAACAGGGCCCTGTGACAAAAGCAGGCATGTGGCAAAAGATGGAAGCCTGCAGTTTTACAGTATCGCGCTATCACAGCACATCCGTTCAACAAGTACCATGCGGCCAAGCTGTTCCACCACACTGACAGTCCACGAATTCGCTCAGGAGCGGACGCAAAGTGGCACAGAGGGCGCATGAGCACACTCAAGATGGCGTCCCAGGATGAACACATCGCGCCCACAGAGTCACAGACTAGCATCCAACGGCTGTACGCTGACTGTACGAGCCCTCCCCCACTCCCCTAACCAAGCGCCCCGCATGCAGTGGTCGGTTGACATGCCCATAGCCCGCCACACATGAAAATGGCGTGGGGGGCCAGAAAGACGGGCCAAAGCGAGCACAAGTGTCGAGCGGTGAACGTTCCATTCACGGAGCCGGCAGTGCCCAAGCACATGGGAGCACGGCACAGCCATTGACAAGCACAAGCATGTCGCCAGGTAGGACAGAGGAGGATGTCACACGCCGTTCCAGTCATATACACCCAAGTAAATCGATCACACGGCTGCAGGGAGGGCCATCTTGTTGCCGTTGACCACAAGCTTGCCGGTCTTGGCCGCCTGCTCACAGGCACACAAACGAACAAACACATCCGTGCTATCGCATTGCTTGCACCTCTGAGTTAGGGCTTGAGGTGTGGCTGTGTACTGCAGACATACGAGTGCACCGCTACGCATCAACCCACACATTGTGGGCCGTGGAGTGACCGTGGAAGGGCTGCACACGTAATTGCTGTTGTTGTTGTCGAGTGGCCGAGCAGGTTTACTGCAGGCACTGGCGTGTGTACATGGGTTTATGCAGGTTTAGCAGGTATGCAGGACTGGCAGTCGGCGTTTCGGTCGACCACCACGCCCCATCGCACTGTCTCTTGCCCACGCACAAATGCACGCATGAGACCCAGCAAGTGGTAAACCAGACAGCCAGCTTGCATCGCTGGTCACGTCCACGTGACTGCGTGACCAGGCCGTGTTCGGTTGCCTTGCCTGTGCTACTTTCAGACCAGACAGCAACGAAGCAGGCACCCCATTGATGACTTGCGCCTCTACCGCATTCAGACAGACAGCAACGAAGCAGGCACCCTGTGTTGCGGTGCTCACCTTGGCCAGCAGAGCCTCCCGGACGCCCTCCTGGCTGTACTGCGAGGCAGTGTCAGGCGCTGTGGCCTGCACCTGCGCCACCAGCTGCGCCACCAGCGCCTTCACCTTGAGCTGCTGCCCAGGCGCCTGCAGCACGACAGCGCCCGGCCGGCCAGCAGCACAACCCCATCGCACGGGCGGAGTGAGTCAGACACGCCGCCGAGGGCAAGTGGAAGCAATGGAGGCAATGATGAGTTTGCGCGCAGTGCGTGATGTATTGGCATGGCGAGAGTGGTGGTGCTGCCTTCTGGGAGTCCGGCACAGCTGGCGGTCCTGACACTGGCAGCGTCCCCATACCACAGCCCCCGGACATGCATGCATGCATGCATGTGGGGCCCGCATCACTGGTGTGTATGTGAGCCTACATGCACTCGGAGGGCACACAAGGGCAACCATGTTGATGCTACAAGATGCTACAACCTTCAGCCCTGAGATGCCAACAAGTGGCCCGGGAGGGGCAGCGGCAAGCCAGCACGCTGGCAGCACATCGCAGCAGGCAGGCGAATATACGCGTGCACCTGTGAGCGATCACCATATGGGACCATGCCTCACCTTTTTCAAAATGCCCTTTGCCAGCTTGATCCAGTTGGGCTTGTCAGCAGCGCCGGGCGCGCCGTTTGCTGGCGCGTCCTCGGACGCATGCGCACCCTCCTTGGCGCTGCGTTTCCCATCTACGGCCTTGTCCTGCTTCCGACCATTGACTGCATCCGCATCGTTGCCTCTCCCAGGTTTGCTCTTCTTGTCCTTCTTCTTCTTAAGGCTTACTGCCTCCTGCTGCTGCTGCTGCTGCTGCTGCTGCTGCTGCTGGCATATCTTGGCCTCGGTCGCCGCTACGTCGCTGTCAATGTCGCTGTTGATTTCACCTGCCGGACGGGCAAACAGGTTCATGCAAGGAGCAAGGTCCGGCGATGAGAGTGGCGGCAGAAAGAATCTGCCCGCGCCGCATGTGCATCACGCATAGGCATTGCTGCTGCCAAGCTTGGATTGGAGGCTGCGTTTGCCAACACGGCGCGGTAGCATGTACAAATGTGTGGGTGGAAACCCTCAACACCAGTGGGTGAGACATATGGATGGGCCAATGCACGACGGTCCCCACGGCCACTGCAGCAATGCACAGGTATGCTCGCCAGCAGCACTCGGGCCGCATGCCGCCAGAACGCGCTGCACTCCATGTGGTGGACCCACCCCGACATGGGGGTGCATGGGGCTGCATGATGAGTTGTGCATGACTCACTATGCAAGTTGGCAACCTCAGAGTCCTCGTCGCTGCTCCGCACTAGCCGCTTGACGTCCGTGACAACGACCGCTTCCTCCTGCTTCTTCTTCTTCTTCTTCCCAGGCTCCTCCTCCGCCGCCCCCTTGGCCTTGCGCTTTCCTGACCCGGCTTGCGCAGCAGCGGCCTCTGCAGGCGCTGTTGTCTCTGCATCACCATCCTCCGCTGCTGCGCTCAGCTTCTTAGCTTTCTTCTGCTTGTCCTTCTTGGTGCCAGTGGCAGCAGCGGCAGCGGCGGCAGCGCTGGTGCTCGCGCCGCCTGCTGTGTGGCCGCTGCTGCGCTGCCGCCGCTCCTCATCTGCCCCATCCTCATCAGGCTGGGCAGCTTCCGCGTCCTCAGACTGCTGCTCATGGCTGTCCTTTGCTGTGCTTTTGCTCTTGTCCTTGCCCTTGCCTTTGCTTTTGCTGCGCTTGGCGTCCTTTGCCTCACCAGCCTCAGCGTCGTCGTCAGACTCTGCGAACGTCTTCTTGCTGCCCGCCCACTCCTGCCCCTCGATCTTGACCTTCTCGCTCTTGCCCAGCCCGCGCTTGCCCACACGTTTGTGATCGTGCGTCTGTGCAGGTGAGAGGGGGGCAGCAGAGTATACACACGGTCAGTTCAGTGACGACGAGATCGCTGCCGCTTGTGCTGTGACCTGCATTGTGGTTATGGTGTGCTTAATCATCGCCTATCCACAGCTTGCTTGATGCATCACAAGCTTCGGTACTGCATGGCCTGCAAAGCCATCGGACGTAAAGTCAACTGGCAATCACAATAGCGGTAAGCTGCAATACCCGTAGAAGTTATCGAATGTAGGGGCTGCCCGCCTGCCCCCCTGAAGGCCTACCCAGTCCATGCGTGAACGGGGCACTAGCACAGCATAGCATGCCTCAATCGAGAACCCTCAACTCTATGCAGAAAGGAAGCGTGGATGAGCGCATGCATCAGTACGTTCTCGCAACATTTGCAACACAAAGCGACGTTGCAGCAGGCGCGATCCCCACCGCGCTGTCGGCGTACAGTACAGTACATACGGCGCCGTCGGCGTACAGTACAGTACATACAATGCAGCACAGTGCAGTACGGTACACTACAGGGTTACCCCCCCCTGCACCTTCTCCTCACCTTCATGTACAGCGCCTCCTGGTCGTCCTCGTTGAAGGTCTGGCGCTTGGCGGCCTCAGGGTCACGCGAGTCCTCAATGCTCTCCAGCAGGCCTGTGGTTGGCAGGCAGGCAGGCGATTGTCATCACGGCACACATCAGCATGCACGTTCTGGTGTGAGAAACATACCACCCTTCGCCACTTGTGTGTTGTATCACCCTCCACTCTCACAGGATCAAGCCGCACATTCACCTCACATGCAGCCGTGTTTACCTCAGCACACAAACGTAGCCATAGGGGGCCCGGGCAGCGTTGCTGCCTGCAAGGCATGGTGCCTTCGCTAGGGTGCTTGGCCGAAACGCCGCGGATCCGTGAGCTTTCACACGCATCATGACAGTGCATGTGCTCAAGTCAGTCATGCACAGTGTGCCTTACATTGTACGCTCATCATGACTCCGTGGCCTCACTAACCACGAGCTCCCCGAATGCACGCGCGCGTGTACCACAGCCGAACAGGCACGCATGCTGTGTTGCCCGGCTGATGGCTTGCACCTCCCCACAGAGGAACACCCACCTGCGGACTTGAACATCTTGGCGCCCCACCAGCCGGTCAGCGGGGTTGGCTTGAAGGCGTCAAACTGCATGCGGCAGTACGAAAGGCATGAGCGCACCACACAGTCCATTGCCTCAGACCACACGCTGGGGCAAGAGCTCCAAGAGGGCCGCATGCAGTGGAATGGGTGGACCCAGGATGTAGCTGGGTCAATACATCACCTTGCCAACCATCCGCTGACGCCCTGCAAGGCCACAATGTGTATGTGTACAGCCAATCCATTGATCAACTGAAATTCCAAACATTGTGTGCTAATGCTGACATCTGCAGCCATCGCCGTGTATGTTGTGTGCTGGGTCACGCCTACAGCTCAACGCACTGACTTTGTCATCATCAGTGCAATCCGCATGCAGCACTTGAAGCAGGAGCATGTGCAAGGCCCTTCGTCGCTCATGCACGCCTCTCACTTTTGAGTGCCTGACTCATGAGTGCTTGTGGAGGGTGGCAGCGCTCACCCGTGCTTGCAGTAGCGCCTCACACGGCCCCTTCACCACCACCACACGCAGAGCGGTGCGGCTGCCGTTTGCTCTGAGCTCGACATCAGCGGCTGCCTGCTGCTGCCGCCCCTTGCGGGCTTGCTTGCCGGCGTCGCCCTCGTCGTCGCCGTCACTGCCCGTATCACCGTCCACAGCCTTGGCCTTCTTAGCCTTGCCTGCCAGTTTCGCCACCTTTTGCTTGCTCTTCTTCGGGGTGCTATCGCTGTCGCTGTCGCTGTCACTATCGCTGCTGCTGCTGCTGTCTGATCCCATTGATTTGCGCTTCTTGCCGGCTTTGCTGACGGGCTTGTCGCCAGCAGCGGGGCGAGTTGGCGCCAGGCCTGACACATGCACAGACGGCACACACTTGAGCGTACTGTCACTGACAGCGCACACTCACTACAGGCACAGCTTGAGACTATCAGACCGCTGTTTGCCTGCATCAGCCGCCGAACCAGACCAGGCACCTCGTCACCGTCAGGTGTAGTCCATTTCTGTACGCATGTCCAGACTGCGTGGCCCCATCCAAGTTCCTAACGCATGGCCGCGTGCGACCAAGCGCAAACCAATAATTGACAGTGTGTAAGCATGGCTGCTGCATGCTGCTTCACACGTTGCTGTCGAGGAGGACCGTGGCGTCATTCTGTGCACGCATGGACCGACCTTCATCGTCATTTCATCCAGTGGCTGCCCCATCCCCTAGTGGCCAAGCGTGATGTCAAGGTCCCATGTGCCCACGTGATGTGGGCGACACAATGCTCACCACCCCCGCTGCAGCCTTGGATCATGGCCTGCGGGGTCAAACAGCGATGCTTCATCATGCCTGATCGTGCTGGCAGCACGTACCTAGCGCGGCGCGTGCCTTGGCCGCCTCCTCCTCCTCCTGCGCCTTGATGCGCGCATGCTTGCCGCCACGACCGCCCCACCTGGAGCGCACACATGCAGCGGGGTCACCATGCCCACATGGTCACGTGGCGTGAGGTGACTCATGCATGACTCATGCGTGGGATGTCATGGATGGCGCGCAGTCAAGCATACCCAAGCATCCCCTGGCGTGGCGATGGCATAGCAAACGACACAAGATGTGCTTGATGTTTGTGAACTGTTAAGCACTCCCATGGCATGCGATGTGATGCAGTTGGACTTGGGGCACTGAGTTGTGTCTCTTGAAATGATGTTCCAACAAGAGGGTCGCACGGAGGTGCTGTGCAGGTCGCTTTGGTCCATGACTTCCGCACACATCACGATGCACGTAAAACACTGAAGTACATGGATTATTTTGTGCGTGCGCATGCAGTATGCATGCCGTGTTCGGACTAATTCATCGTAGACCCACGCGCTTTGCCCGGCCAGCAGATAGGTCTGTGGGTGCACGGGTGGGCGCATTGGTGCGTGGGTGGTGCCAGTGCGGGTGTGGGAACGATGCGTTGACAGCTGCACCCCCCTCCAACACACCTGCCCCACGGATCCTTCGCCAGCTGCTTGGCAATTTTCATTTCCGCCCTGCTCGCTGTGGCCGTTGTCCCGTCTCTGTTCCGTGCTAGGGCCTCGTCGTCACTATCGCTGTCGCTATCGGAATCCGAGCCGCTGCTACTGCTGCTGGTATCACCAGAGTTGGTCTTGACGGTGCTGGGTAAGGAGCTGGGCTGTTTTGCTTTGAGGTTCTTGCTCTTGACCTTGGCATCTTTGGCAGAGTCACTACTGTCGCTGGAAGAGTCGTCGCTACCGCTGCTGCTGCTGCTGCTGCTGCTGCCCCCCTGCACAGTTGAATAGTTGCGATGCAGCAATAGTTCACCACAGGATACACATGAGCAGCTGCAGTTGCTTCGCAGCCACCAAACTTGCCGTGATGGCAGTGGTGGAGAAACGCAAAGCGTAACATTTTCCTGGCCACCAGGAGCAACCGCAGTTCACTCACAGGCTGAGTAATCTTCTGCACGGCACCATCGTAAGCCTGCTCCCAGAATTTGAGCTCCCAGTTCCAGCTAGGCGTGCCGCCGCCCACCTGCAGGCGAGACCGTTGGGCGTCGGCGGCAGTGCATGTAACTCGAACTCCAGGCCAGCAACAGTTATACTAGCACTCAGTGCCTTGGAAAAGCTTATGATAAGGCAAGCATAGCCAAGCTTACTCCGATTGTGTCCTCCTTTTTCTTGACTTCGATGGCAGACTTCATTCCGTGGCGGCGCTTGCCGAGCCCATCTCCTTTCTGCCAGCCCATAGACTCCAGCATTTTTTGCCCAAAGCCACCAAATGCAGTGGCTTTTGTTACGCCTTTCCCAGCCACATAGCCCGCTGGCAGCTTCATCCTGTTCGCTGCCGGCTGGCCCTTGCACCAGAATTGTGTGGGGTGTGCACCACAGCCGTGCCACACAGAAACAGTGGGTGCAGAGACTTATCGAGTTGCCAGTGATGCTGTTGACGTGTCCTTATGCCACACGCCCTCTGGCTTGTGATAACCGGCATGGGACGCACACACACATGGCACAGCGGCGGTACGATGCAGTGCAACCAAGCGGAATGGTGCTTGCAGGCCCATGCACATGTGCATGAGAGCACACAGTGCTGATGCCGTTAGAAGAGCCTCCACCCAGCAGCATTCGCGTGCGGCATAAGCACACATCCACCTACCTGAATCCTGGCAAGGCTTTGGGCGCGTCAACCACAGGGATGCGCCCAGCAGGATGCTAGCCAGCATCACATTGTCTGTGCACACTGGTAACTGGCATCAAGGGGTGATGCATGACGTCTGAACTGTGTCGTTCCGTCTCCCCCTGCTCTCCCTTCCAACCTAACCTCGTAGCAGTCAGCCCCCGCCCTCGCCCACCCACCCACCGTGCGACTACAACGCTAGTTCAATGTCAGAGTGGAGTCACCGGGCCATGGCCGCAAACCCACTGCTGCCATAGCACCGCACACATGAGAATAGCAAGGAACAGATAGGTGGTGAGGTGGACCTGTATGTGTCGACAAGGTCATGCACTGTGCGTCTGTGCACGTGCTGTGTTGCCAGGGGCGCCATACAAGTACGAGACGCCGCTGATCGGGGTGGTCAGTGTTGCTGGAGCACATGTGCAGGGGGGCCTGTGGCCCTCCTGGACCAGGCATCTTGCCTGTGGTTGCGCCATTTCCGGTATTGTAGCCAGAACTCGCGTTGATGTGCTCACTGTGACCTTGTACACTCGCTCAGGCTCTGCTTGGAGCGCACCGGGCTCCTTTCCCTTGTGGCAACCACTTGTTCAGTCATCTGCACGCGAAAAGGCACCCCGGAAACATATTCTCAGCAAGTGGTGAAAGTGGTAGCGTTACGCAACAACATGGCAGCTGATGGTGCGAGCAGCAGCGGAGCTGCCAGCACGAGCAGCTTGCCCTCATGGATGAACACTGCGCACCTGAAAGCGTCGCTCAAGAAGTACGGCAGGACGGGCCTCTTCACGTACCTTGGGCTGTCGACCTGTGTCACTGCTGGTATGCCTCTCACAAATCGTCTTTGCGTCCTGTTTTATATGAAGCAGTTTCCTGAGCATGGAGGTATAGTGATGACTGGAGCTGACGCCATACACACTCGGTTCTGCAGGCTTCTACGTGGCCATCGAGAATGCTGTTGACGTAAAGAGCTTGCTCGCCAAGGTTGGATTGCAAAAAGCAGGTACGTGATGCTGCATACATCGTCCCCTTGGGGCAAGTTGCTCGTTTCACTTCAGGCCTTCGGACTGTCACGTCTGGTGATTTCACGCCTGGCTGCACGCAGACTCAGACCCAGACAAAGAGCCTACGTTCTTCGAGCGTGTGTTGGTTGGAAAGGGCTCTAACCTGGCGCTGGCCATGCTCTGTAGCAAAATGTGTATACCTGTCAAGGTTCCGATTGCGGTCGCCATCACGCCATACGTGCAGCGGTAAGCGCGCTCAGGATAGCCTTCCCACAATGTTGCGAACATCACAGCAGTGAGCCCATTGCGATTACGTCATAAGCTGGCGATGCACTGCACGTGTTGACGTGTGTGGTGCACTTTGCTGCTGACATGCTGCCTGCAGGGTCGTCAACCGCTTCGTGGCCGCGCCGGCGGCAGCAGCTGCAGCAGCAGCTGCCAGCAAGTCTCAATAGTTGTCGCAGGATCAACTGCGGACACATGCGCGAATTGACATTCATGCTTCACAGCAGTGTCACCTGCTGTGCACTAAGTCGTTAATCCCAGCTGCCCTTTGCCTTGGGTGCGAGACGCAACGCAGCGTGTTTCTCCCCACACACAGTCACTGCATACTCCGCCATGGTGTTGCTGCTATGATATCATGCCTGTAGGTTGCATGGCGTGTGCCACCACATGCGGCCGCCCACTGCATTTCACATGTATGCCGCGTTCGGCGTTCTCCCTGAGCATTGGTAGAGCCTTGCATGTTACTTGTTGCAGGTTTACTGTTACTGTTTCAGGTTTACATGCAGCCGCGGTCCACACTAAATTGGTTATGCAGCATAAGAGTCGCCTGTTCGGCGCGCGCCGCATGCATACTATAGGAAGCACTGAATTGCACTGGCCTGCCTGCCGCGCGGGCAGGTGATTGTTGCGAATCGCATTAGGGATGTGTGGTGCGAAGTTGCGGTGTATGCCATATTCAGGTGTGCTGTTAGTGAGCACATGCATGACCTAAGCACAGCAAGGACAAATGGCATGCCACCACAGCACCACTGCTTGGAAGCTCACGGGAGGGGGGAAAGCGCGAATGGCGCACGGTTGCACCCGCTGTGGCAACCAGCCGCCATGCGCACGGCTGTTCTGCGCGACAATGCGTGCCTCGTGCCGCATCCGAGCGCACTGTAAATGATGGGAACATGTGAAGTTGCGAACGCTAAGCCCCCCCAGGCACGTGAGCCAGAAACTAACTCCATGGCATGAACAGCACGCCATCACGGCGGTGGAAGGCATGCTGTTATAAGTTCATTGCAGGCAACACGTCTGACATAAGGACGGTGGCGGTGAGCGAACCCGGGCTGCATGGACGTGCGCAACGGTGCATGCTTTCCAGCAAGCCACACGAAATCCACAACGTCATGATTAATTAAGTATGGCATAGGCTGTAGCCTACAGTGTAGGAGCAGCAGACCCCAGCGTGACTCAAAGCAGCCTGCTGTCGTTTTGTGTGCGATCAGGCCCTGCGCTCCGCAAACGCTGAACCCAGGGCGGGGCTGCGGGGCTGCATACCGTGGGCCAGGCTGGCTGAACCTAGGCGGTACCTTGCACCATCCTGCGCGCTTACGCTGCGAGCTGCGCCTCAGGCACGGGCTCCGCGGCAGCCGCAGGCGCCTCGTCGGCGGGTGCCGACATGCTGTTGAGGATCGTCTGCGCCTGCGTGACCGCCTGGCTCACGCGGTACCCAGAGCCCAGAACCGGAAGCGCGGACACGATCTTGGAGAGCGCGTCGGCGGAAGCGCTGGGCATCTTGTCCACCACCGCAATCACCAGCTCGTCCATCCAGCGGTCGCGCGGCTTGTACTGCCAGATCGCCAGCGCCATGGCCAGGTTGGCGAGCTCGTCGGCGGTGGCCCTGTCCCAGACCTGCTCGATTTTCCGCACGACCATGTCCACGCCGTTGGTGGAGGGCGCGGCGCGGAGGTACGCGAGTGAGTAGCTGATAGTGGCGAGGTCGGAGGGCGCGCAGTACTTCAGCTGGCGGATGAACGCGGTGGTGAGCGCCGCCATCCACTCGGGCGTCGGGCGCCACGTGGCCTGCGTGAGGGACCAGGAGATCCTGGTCAGGTCCTGGACCTTGAACGTATCGCAGCGAGCGGGGTTCTTGAGCGCCGTGCCGAGCCACTCCGCGGGCGGGTCGGTCTGCAGCAAGCCGAGCGACGCCATGCTGAAGATAAGGTTCATGAGCTCCAGGTTGTTGAAGTGGAGGATTTTGCGAGCCACGACCTTGCCAAACGCTTCAGCCCACTCCGGCGTGGGCGTGTGGCCGAGCTTGGCCAGCGCAGAAGACGTGTTGACGAGCTCGACGGGGCGGAAGTCCTCGAGCTTGCGCTCGGTCCAGTGGATGAACTGGCCAAGCCACTCTGGCCCCGGGCTGTAGTTCATGCGGGAGAAGCCCCAGAGCATGTGCGCGTACTCCCAGGCGCTGAAGTTGCCCATCACGACTGCTGCGCGCTGCGCCAGCCCCGTGACCATGTCGTTGTTGAAGTACTCCAGCCTGGCTATGGAGTACACGGACAGGGCCACCTGACGCGGCCGCAGTGTGGGGATGGACTGTGAAAGGAAGCCAAACAGCGACGCCACAAAGTGCTCGTATGTGGCCCGCACCGTCTCGTCCGAAGGCTTGGGGTCCTGCGGTGCCATCAAGCAACAGTACACGAACAAACATGTTGAAGAGGCTAATTTGCGGTTTGGCATTGACATTGATGGGCGGTGTAAAAGAGCGGCAAGCAATGCAAGGGTCCAACCGCCACCCGCAAACAAACTGTTTTTTGCCGCTCACCTTGCAGATTTTGAACATCATCTGGACAACGTTTTCAGCGTCGATAGCAGTGCTATGCTCTTGCAGGACTGTCGCAAGCTGCTGCCACGTGGTTGCCTCCTTGATGGAGTTGTTGAGCACCTGACGAGCAGCAAACTGCTCAGGCGACATGGGAGGCCGATATGTCGACTGGCCACCCTCCCTGCGTTGCTGGAATTCGCCCTGCTCTCCGGTGCCCCTGTTTGCTTGCCACCCGCCACCGCCTCCCTCCCTGCGCTGCTGGAACCCACCCTCCCTGCGTTGCTGGAATTCGCCGCCTCCCTCCGCGCGTTGCTCATATCCGCCGCCACCGCCTCCCTCCCTGCGCTGCTGGTAGCCACCCTCCCTGCGTTGTTGGAATTCTCCGCCTCCCTCACGTTGCTGCTGAAACCCGCCCTCGCCGCGTCCCTGGAAGCCGCGTCCACCGTCAGATTGCCTGCCGCGTCCGCCACCACGGCCCCCAAACTGGCCGCCGCCCCTGCCACCCCTGCCGCCCTCACGCGGCTGCCAAGGCCTGTCTGAGTAACCTTGCGGTCGGGGCTGCTGCCTCTGGCTGCCCTCTGCGCCCTCAGCAAACGGTGCTGTCTCAACGCGCGATGGTTCCTGGTCGCCTGCTGCGCGGTTGGTAACGACAATCTCCTCCTGCTCCTCCACATCCAGGTATGCCTCATAGCTTTCGTCTTCATCGTCATCACTTTTGCCTCCCTTCTTGCCTGCCTTCTTGGGGGCTGGCTTCTTGCGTGCATAGTCCTCCCGGTCGTCAACACGCTTGGCGGCAACAATTACAAGCTGCCTGCCAGCAACAAGCACGCGGCTGCTGCAGTTGGGCCTGATAGACAGAGCTATCCCAGATGAGCATATGGGGCTTGCCTTGCAGCGCGGGCCTGCAGCAAGCCCACGCAGGTAAGAGAGCTGCATTCAGTGCCAGGCTCTGTTTGTGGCTGTGTGGTGTTGCAAAATGAGGTTGGCTACGCAAACAAAAGCAGTGCACAAGAGAGTAGTAGTGTCCTGAAGTCTTAATTCTGGGCATACACGTGAATCTATTAAGGATTGAGGCAGGCTTCAGTGTAGCCGCAGAGCCAGGATCTATATGCGACACCAATCCTGTGTGTTATTAGTCACGAGGCAGCACCCTGGCGGCTGCCCATGCCTCTGTGCCATAGGCTCCTACATTTACCTGCGAATATATCATATACATGGTGCATCATGCGGGGCTTTTGAAGGGACCATCTTGGGGTCGTCAGTTTGCGGGCCTGATTGGTGCACTGACCACATGGAATTACCGCTCGGAACACGCTGCCACACGCTGATACACTGATAAAAGCCCGTTAATGCAGGCCTGAGTCATATTCAAAAGCTTTCAAGATATACAGCCACCTGCTTTTAACACGCGAACGTCCCTACCTTGCCGTGTTATCCCACGCATGCACTGTACATGGGACAACAACCAGTTAGAGCGGACAACAACCAGCCATGCCGAGGGTTGATATCTGGGATGCTGTATCGGTGGCCGAGGCAGCACCGGTCAGCTGTGGATTCCCACCTGGACTAAACGAGCACTATGACCTAGGGAAGGAGCTTGGGAGCGGCGGATTCGGCAGCGTCCGCGTTGCGGTGGACAAGCACACTGGCAAGGAGTACGCTTGCAAGAGCATCAAGAAGAGGCTTGACCTTCCGTCTGTTTCTCAGAAGAAACAGGAGCAGCACCTGGAAAATATCAGGTGCGTCGATCTGCACAGCGCTGGTGCCAGCTCAGACCGCAGCAGCTGTGCATGGGTCTTCCGCTGCCACTTCACTTATAGACAAACCAGGCTGTAGAATTTGGACTGCTTTATACATCTCTTGCTTGCTCGCTGCATCCATGTTTTCACTTCACGTCATGGTTTGGCCCCTTGCCCGTCGTCGCGGGTCGTGTGCATGCGCAGGCGCGAAGTGCTTGTGCTGCGGAAACTCAGAGGAACACTCAACGTTGTACACCTTGAGGCGGGTGAGTCATGTTGAATGGGCTGTGTTGTTGCCAGTGGCTGATGCACCCTCGCTTGGTCAGCAGTCACGTGCTGCCAGGTACGGTGGGGTTCTGCCTTGCACACCGTGAAATGCCTGCCTGGCAACCTTCCTCTGATGTCAGTCACCTGCTTATCTTTGCTTCTGCAGTGTTTGAGGACGACCAGGATGTCCATATTGTGCAGGTGAGCTCAGTTGTGTTGTGGCTGGTTGGCATGCTGTCGCCATGGTGCAAAAATCAATTGCGTTGTGTTTTTCGCGGTCAAGCATGTTGTGTTCGACTGTAGCAGCGCTCACATTGTCGAGCTGACAAAGTGTCCGTGCGTTTTAGGAGTACTGCAAGGGCGGAGAGCTGGTGCGTCGCATTGGAACACGTCACTACAGCGAACGAACGGTGAGCTTCACGGTTGTGTTGATCGTCACTACCTCCCGTTGACGTTCAGACTTTCACCTGTGTTATTGTATGAGGGCCTTGGCTTGTAGTCACGCAGTTCAATGCGCAGTCCAGTGCTAGCTAGCGCAGGGAGCCCAACTGGCCCGTACTGCCTAGGAGCCGTTTGTGCATCACAAAAAACCCTGGTGCGTTAACCTCCGTGGCCGCCTGCACGCAGGTGGCAAGTTTCATGCGGGCGGTGCTGCGCACGCTTGCACAGTGTCACCACCTCAAAATCCTGCACCGCGATGTGAAACCAGGTGTGTTTTACATGATCATACGTTAGGTGTCATAAACACACACGTTTTGCCTGTGAACCCGCAGGTACAGTAACACACCGTTGCCCGCGTACTGGCATACGCTTGCTGCAAAGCCTGTGCACCCAAACCCAGACCCACCAACCTTGCTTGAAGAACACCCTGCGTGACTTGATTGCTCTTGCAGGCAACTTTATGCTGCTTGAAGACTCTGACGAATCCCCGCTGAAGGCCATAGGTGGGTGCTGCGACCACTAAGCATGTTGATGTACGTACCGCTGGGGCTTCCAACGGCTCGGTGACAGTGGCGCGCTGGCAGCGCTATGTTGACCGGGTGAAGGTCCGTTGTGTTGACTGGGGACAGCTACATGACGCTGCCGCACTGCTGTATCAGCGCTCGCTCGCTCCAGGGAAGGGCGATCACCTACACGGTGTTACCGTATTACCGTATCAGTCCTCGGGATACCTCGTCAGGTGCGGCACCGCAAGCGCGCACCTGGCCCTCCGCGTTTGCATGTACCAGCGGCCAAGCATGCGTGTGGATTTGAATACCTCGTGCAACATGCTCGCAGATTTTGGACTGGCGGTGTTTTTCGACCCCAAGCACCCAGTGCGGACCGACCTGGGTCTGGAGGGCACGCCGTGGTACATGGTAAGGCGCTAGCGCTGATACTGCGGAACCTGCGCACCTCCCCCTCACATATCAGGCCCCACCGTGCCCTTGCTTTGTCCATGCATGTCGCTAGCCGCGTGGTTAAGGGTACGGGTTGCCGGCTGCATGTGCGGGGCATGTTGTTGGCCGACCAACAGCTCAGGGGTTTGTGGCATATCAGCGCTGCCGCTCGTATGCAAGGTGCCTCATGTGAGCACATGGACACACAGACACAGGCATGATGCGACTGTGCCTTCTGCATGGACGTGGTTTCGGTTTTGCTGTTTGTTTGATCAACGCAGCTAAGCAGGACGAGGCCTGAACAGCACGCCTTGCCGAATATGCGCCTAACAAACAGCATGCAGTGGTGTTTTGTGGTGCCGCACAGCTGCCTTTATAAACGCCTTTGTGTTGGTCTTGCACTGACTGGTGTACGAATGTTTGCGGTCTTGGTGTGTCGCGGTGGACAGGCGCCGGAGCAGCTGTCCAGCCGCACGGAGCCCGCCTCTGACGTGTGGGCCGCCGGCGTGATGGCGTTCCAGCTGCTGTCGGGGCAGTTCCCGTTCGACGACCGCAAGAACCCGCGCAACCCTGCCCTCTCCGCCGTGTGGTGAGTGAGCGATGCTCGCAGTTTCATCGCAATGCTCGCAGTCTCAGCGTACAGCGCTGCGCTTTGCGAATGGACACATGCGTCTCAACCGCATTTCCCTGTCTTAGTCGCACACTCAAGCTGTACAAGCGGTGCACGCACAAGGGCGGTACGGTGTAGTATGTATGCCAGCCAGCACTATGAAGTGTGGGGGGGCATCGGGATTTGGAACCGCGTTGTCCGGGTCTATGACGGCAGGCTGAAGCGGAGTGCTTGCAAGTCCAATCGATCTGTGGGCAACATCACTGCAAAAGGTGGGTCGTCGTTGCATGCACAGGGGAGTCCTTGCCACTGCTGGCACGTGCAGCAATCGCCCCAGGCAATTCAGTGACTTCTTGGCTGAGAATAACGCGTCAACCACGCGCCTCACGGTGCCGTTCGCTTTGCATGGGCGTGATGCAGGAAGGCAATCCTCACGGAAGAGCCCAACTTCAACAAGCCGCCCTGGCCTGCCATATCGGACGAGGCAAAGGACTTTGTGAAACAGATGCTTGCCAAGTAAGCCGTGCGTGCGCCTGTGCTGTTGAGGCAGTGCTGGCGGGCACTCTACAGTCAAGTTCTTTGTGCCTGACCGCTCGCCTCTGTTATAACTCCAGAATCGAGGGCCCGAGGGAGCACGGAATGGGGAACAGGGAGGGAGCACGCATGCAAGCCGACATCTCTCTTTGGTCCCCGCCATGGTCCATGTGCGTATGCACCATATACAAGTCAGGACACAGTTTGGTCACATTTGTTTAGGATATGTTTCGCCGCCATCCAATCTGCATCCGGGTCGTTGGATTGTCGGCACACCGATCATGCTGACGGGCGCAAGACTGGAACGCGGCTGTCCTGGCTTGAGCGTGCCACTGACCCCGCGCGTGCCATGGTGCCCCCCCCTGCAGGGACCCCGCCAAGCGCCCCACCGCCAAGGCTGCGCTGTCTCACCCCTGGCTGCAGGGCCGCGCACGAGACCGTAAGGAGGGCGCGCCGCTCAGCCGCACTGTGGTACAGCGCCTGCAGCGCTTCGGCATTGAGAACGCCTTCAAGTGAGCATATGTCTATCCGCCTTAACATACCACATGTGCTACATAATGGTGTCAAAGAGCGTGCCTTGCAAATGCTCATGGCCGCGTTCGTGGGCAGTGAAACTGCTGAAGGAGAATAGCGCCAGGAGCATGGCATACTTGGCATGAGGCGAGACGATGATGCAACGTGTTGTGCTGAGCTCTGGGGTGACGCACTTGCACGTTGCCCATTATCGCTGTTGCCACCACGAGCACGATTGTGTGCGATCGGATGGTTTATGTACACCTGGTTGGTATTTGGTCAATATACGTTGATGGCCTGACTTGATAGCTTGCACGACCCTGAAAGCATGCGCATGGCGGCGTTTATGCGTCTCGCACAGGCGCACGATCCTGGACATGATCGCTAACGAGCTCATCAACCGTCACCTCGATAAGACCAAGGCCGTGGCTGCGTCCATCAAGCGCCGGTCTGTGGACGGGCTGGCGCTGTCCGACAGCGGCGGCAGCGGCGGCGGCGGTGGCGGCAGCCTCCGGGGGGGCACCGCTCTGGGCGCAGCAGCGGTGGCGGCGGCTGCCACCGTCGGTGGTGCTGCCTCCCTGCGGCCCTCCCTGGATGCGAACGGCCCCTCTCAGCGCATTAAGGAGGCAATTAAGGAGGACGATGAGACGGAGGATGGGCCCACGCCTGCGGACGGAAACGGCAACACGCATGCAGGCGCGGATCAAGAGGGGGCCGAGGGTGATGAGGATGAGGACCTTACCGACGATGAGCTAGAAGATGAGGATGATGAGATGGCGGAGGCGGCAGCTGCTGCAGGGGAAGCAGGCGCTGCTGACGCAAAGATGGGCGGGGCGGGCCTGGCCACGTCCACCCCCACGCAGCTGGCCGGCGGCAGCGGGCGCGGCGGCGCCGCCGCCACCGCCCGGCTGGCCGCCGCGTCGCGGCGCCGCCAGGCGGCCGCCCAGGACCTGGTCCGCCAGCTCGCGCACAAGCACCACACCGTGCACTCCGCGTCCGACGCGTACCGCATCCTCATGCAGCAGCGCCGCGTCGGCAGCGGGCCACTGCTCTACTCAGGCTCGCTCACGCGAGGCGTCGACGATGTTGCGCATGGGTCGGAGTCGATGCCGCTGGGGGAGGGGTCGGCAGGCGCGCACTCAGCACCTGAAGGCGATGGCGACACGAACGGCAACGGCGGGCCCTGGGCGCGCCAATCGTCCCTGGAGTTGCCCAGGTGGGTCGCGTGCCTGCCGTGCTTGATTGACCCTTGGTGCTGCATAAGGCTGACACCATCTGCCTGTCCCATATGATCACGGTTCCAGGGGTGTGCAGGGCAGCTTAGTTGCAACTTTTAGGCTCTGATGTGCGCGTTCGTGGCTTAATGCATAGATACAAAAGTTAATGCATAGGTATGCAAGTGCCTGCGTTGTGCACCCTGCTGCTGGCCTACGTGGCGCTTGCTCTATTGGTGTGGCCAGTGGGTTGGTCCGAAGGGGTTGCTGCCAAAGTCCAGGAAAGCCTCCGTGTCCCCCCCGGCGTCCTCAGTCTGGCTGCTGTTTAAGCTTGCCCTACGCTGCTGTCTGCTCGCAGCCTGAATGGCGGCATGGCGTTTGTCGAGCCAGGCTCCGGCGGCGGCCTCACCCGCCCCATCACACCCACGCCCAGCCTCACCGGCGTCAACAACAGCGGCAGCATCCCCGCCGACCCAAACGCAGGCGCCGCGCTGGCCGCCAAGCGCCCCGCGTCACTCGACCTTCCGCGTCGCGGCTCCTTAGGACCCGCGCAGGTGCCCAGCTCGCCATCCCGCGCTGCTGCCGCTGCTGCTGCAGCCGCACCCACGGCAGCTGCAGCAGCAACGACCGCGACGTTGCCTGGCCTCGGGAGGAGCAGCAGCGCCGCTCAGTTTCTGCCAGTTGATCCGAAGGAGTCAGAAGCAGTGGCGGCAACCTCAAGCAGGCCTGCAGGCAGCGGTGACGCACAGGATACGCCAGCCACCAGCACCGCAGCGGCAGCAGGTCTGCAGCTACCGCCGGCGCCAGCCTCAGCACCCGCAGGTGTGAGGATCAATTTGCCGCCGCAGCAGCCATTGGGGTCGTCGCCATCACGTCCAGCGGGGCCCAGCAGCGGCAGCGGCATGATGGGGTCAGTCCACGGCGGCAGCGTCAACCTGCGGCCCGTCAGCGGGCGCCTCAACCTCTCCACCGTGCTTGGGGAGACTGGCGGCGCACACGCGTCGTACAAAGGGCCTGTGAAGAACCCCGGCGCCGCTAGCGCGTGGGACATGACGTTTATGGCCAACAAGCTGGCGGGCGAGGGCTCTGGCCACGCGCTGCAGCATTACGCTTGGTGAGCAGCTTGCACCTGTGGCAGACAGTGCATGAATCCATACACCCGCACAACCACCTCCTCCTGTTTACATGCTCAAATTGACCACCATGTCAGTTGTTGCTCTGCCTCACCTCCGTGCCAAAGCCTGCACACATTTCAACATTCGGAGCCTCGTTCGTTGGCTGGGCTGCGTGTGCGTGGCATCGTCCTTCCTTGAGGTCAGCGATTGCATGTGCCTTTGTGTGTGGGTGTGCATGCATGCAGGCTGCTCAACATGAGCGATCGCTCCCTGCACGGTGCACGAGAGCGGCTCGCGGCGCTCCAGCAGCAGCAGCAGCAGGCAGGTGGGGGCGGCGGCCAGCACAGCGCAATGCAGCGACAGCACACCGCCCCGCAGCGCTTGCTGGCGAGCGTAAACGCCGCCGGAGGTTCAGGCGGCGCAAACGCGCTGCTCAGCACCACGGGAAGCTTGGGCGCCGAGCGCGCCGCTGCCTTCGCCACCAACGCAACGGCGGGCGGGGCTGGCCCTGCATCAACTGGGCCCATCATTGGCTCCAAGCGAAGTAAGCACACCAAATGACTCACGAGTTCGCGAGTGTCACGGCCCCTTCGTTAACTCGTGACCTATCACTTCACCTCCACCGATGCACACTCTTGAAAACACACCATACATGCACACCTTTCGCAAAGCTCCATATGAGACCGACTTGCTTGTTACCGGCAGCAAAAATGGGACGCTGCGTGGCCCGTGACACGGTTCATGACAACATGAGTCATGCGTGACACGCCTGAAAGTCCACTTGCCAGGCGTCTTGCTGATGTGGTGCACGTTTGCTTGTGGCATACGTACGTGCGGTGTGCGCAGGCGCGGCACTGACCGGCGCAGGCAGCAGCGGGGGCGCGAGCGGGCCCAACAGCGGCGCCAGCGGCGGCGTTGGCGGCGGCTCGGGTGACGGTCACCTGCTGCGCATGCTTGACGCGCTGTCTCGCCAGCGCGCAGAGCACCGTAAGTACCAGCGCCTGCTGCTGGACACGTCCGGGCACAACCAGTCGGAGTACCATCGGCACATCCGGTCAGCCATGGAGGACGAGCGGGACGCAACGCTGTCGCGGGTCACTCCCAACGCACTCAAGGTGCGATGAGCTGATGAGCTTAACGCAGGGGGAACCATCATGATTGACAACACAGGGGAAATGGAATGACCCCTGGACGACCAGTGCAGGGTAAATGGCCAGCCTGATTGTTCTAGCGTGTGAGCGGCCGCTGGACAGCCTATCATGCGTCGCGGTGGCACATTGCGTACTGGTAACGGAAGTTGGTTCCTAGCATTGGTGCAAGCATGCCTGCTCTTGCACAAGCCACATCCCTGCGCATACGGTTTGCCACCCAGTCAACAAAGAACTGCTGCTGATTCGCTGACCGTCTGCTGCAAGGCGCAAGCAGGGCACGTAAAGGTTTACATCGCGCCTGCTGCGTCTGTTTATCACACGCATTGCAGGAGGACGAGGACGACGCGGACATGCGCCCCGAAACCACGCCCGCCTCGCTCGCCGCCACCCCGCACGCCAGCGCCACCTCGCTCCCGCCGCCCACCGGCATCACATCCACCTCACAGCCCGCCTCGTTGACCCTCCAGTCACCCACATCCGCGCCCACCTCACAGCCCGTCTCGCAGACGGCCTTGCAATTGCCGGGTGGTCAGTCCCCGCCGCAGGCGCATGCCTCGCAGGAGGAATTGGACATGGCGGGCCGGCAGTCGGATGCGGGGATGAGCGACGCTCTAGGGGGGGCGGCGGGTGGGACTGGCGGCAGCGGCCTGAGTTCGCGCAGCAGCAGCCAGAAGGGCAGCAGGACGTTCCTAAGCAAGGTGCGTGTGCGTGCTTGCATGCTGGGCTCAAACCGAGTGCGTGTTGTGTTCATGTAACCATGTGGATGTGCGGTGTGGCCCCGCTGCGACAGTGTCCACTCCCTCCCGCAGCGCAGTCCTTGTCCACGTATACACAGCATACAGGGCTAGCAGGAAGTACATTATGCACTGGGACTCTACAGCTGCTTGACCCTTGGTCGTAATGTTTGGGAGTGAAAGGCCTGGCTCAAAGGGTGGTCCGTCCAACCACCATGCCCGTGCACTTATGTCCTCCTGATCGCAGGTTGGCCGTGCCATCTTGAACCCTGTCAAGCAAATGCTCAGCAAGGATAAGCTCCGCGACAAGGACCGGGACCCGGGCAGCAGCAAGGGCAGCAGCGACAGCAGGGAACGCAGCAAGGAGGGTAGCGCGAGCAGCGGCCAGCAGTTTACAGGCAGCCGCCAGGCGTCGGGCATAGCGCGAGCGCTACGGCCCAGCTTGGAGACCGGCGCTGCCGCAAAGGAGAAGGCAAAGGAGAAAGCCAACGCCGATAAGAGCAGTGAACGGAGGGCGAAGCGGGAGGAGGAGGGCGGGAGGGGCCTGGGCGCGTTCGCTGCGTTCATGCAGCTCAACTCAGGTGGGAGCCGTTCACGTGGAAGCGGTTCACGGTTGTGTGTGTGTGTGTGTGTGTGTGTGTGTGTGTGTGTGTGTGGATGTGCAGGGCATGCCAGGTGCGACTGCAGTGGCTGCAATGCGTCTTTTGCATGACTGGCGACAACGTTGTAGTGTGCTGCACTGCTGGTACATGCTTTCGATGCCACAGCATGGGTGCGACTGTGAAGCGTACATATGCAGCAGCGCACCTGGTGTGGTAGATGTGGCTGGAAGTGGCGAGCTCATCACACTAGTTTGTCCATTTTGCACTGTGCGCTTGGGTGCCTGGGGTGCGTGCACGGCCCTGAGCACACACACATGGCGGCATGCATCGATGTCGCGCTCCAGCGCTGTGCGGTATGACTGCTCTGGCCCTGAAGTGGTCTGCTGGCATACTTTGTGCCAACTGCGTGCCTCGTGTCAGGCACCAATACGCCCCAGGAGCGTAGCGCCCACGGCAAGGACAGCCTCGCAGCAGCTGATGCGCTGGCGTCCTCCGTCTCAGGTGCACCGCCCAGCATGACTGCAACGCCATCCGGCGCGTCACCCACTGCCGCCGCCGCCGCCGCAATCGCTGGCGGTTCAGCCTCATCAGCTGCAGGGCCCGACCCGGGCACCCTGCTGCCCACCATCCACACCGTCAAGGCGCACAAAGACCGCGCACTGTCAGCCGCATCGTCGGATGGCGCCAGCGGGGGCGGCCCTGGTGCTGGCGGTGCGGCTGGTGCGGCGCTGTCGTCCGGCGGCGCCACCCCCCTGTCCGCCCAGCCAGGCCAGGGCTCGTCAGCAGCCATGGCCGCGCCGGGCGTGCCTGCGCAGCAGGACGCCTCCGCCTCCAACGCCAGCATGACGCTCGCTGAGAAGGTGGCTAGCGCCGCGGGAGACGCGCCGCTGCCGACGTCATTCGCGACGCACGGGGCCACAGCAGACGCCGCTGCCGCCGTGGCCGCAGGCAAGCGCCCCGCAGCGGTCGGATTCAGTGACCTCGTGAACGTGCCAGCAGGGACGGTGTCTGCAATGGGAGGCGCCAGCAGCAGCGGGGCCATTTCCGCCCCGTCCAGCCAGCAGCAGCAGCAGCGGCTGCTGCAGGCGGTGCCTAGTGGTCCCACCTCCTCGCTTCTTAGTGGGGGTGGTGGCAGCACTGGCAGCAGCGATCGGCTTGAGGGGACGGTGCGCCGGGCGACGCTGCTGGCGGGCCTGTCCAAGGTGCTGAGTGATGGCGACCAAGTCAATGAGCTCGTGGAGGTGCTGCGCAAGCTCAACTATGACAAGCAGGAGGAGCTCACGTACTCACAGGTACATGCGGTCTCCAAATATGCACAGGTTGTGTGTGGGTGGAGGGGGGGGAAGGGGGGGGAGGGGGGAAGGATGCCGTGGTATGATGGTGTGTACATAGGGGGTGGGAGCATGGGGGCTGGGTAAGGGGGGAAATC